>OZ012736.1:366462989-366921195 GCA_963859935.3 Lathyrus sativus | reverse complement strand
ATCACAAAGCAAAACTGCACAAAATCATGTTTCTGTCACGCTCGCTGGCTCACTCGCCTAGCGAGGCCGCAGTGAACACTCGCTGCCTCATTCTCCTAGCGAACCTGTTAGCGAAGGAAGACAGTGGCTACTGGAAGTATCCACTACCCAACTCGCCTAGCGAATTCCTAGCGAATTCTCGCTACTAGCTCGCTCAACAAAGGTGCTGGCGAACGTCTGCGATTTCACAAAACCCTCACTGTTTAGAAATTCATCAGGAGCTCAAAAATCATCTGATTCTCACCAAACCAGTCCCTTCAGTCTTAGCATAGCATTCTACGACTAAACTACACGACTTAATCCAAGTTTTATCCGATAAAACATCAACTCTACCGATTGAATCATTTTCGGCCTAAAATGGTAAACTACACCAATTCACCCAAATCACCCAAACAATCCTTATACAACCACATGAAAAAGTTCACCATGACAGCAATGTTCAAAAATAAACCAACACACTAACCATAATCATCAAATCCCTATGGGGTTAAGGACTCCCCTCTACCTGATTCATGCAATTATCAATCCCAATCAGTTTCTCCCCCCTTACCTCGATTAGTTGCTCCAATTGATGAAGAACCCCCAAGAATCCAACAACTTTAGCCTTCTTCCTCTTGATCTTGTTCTTCTTCCTCACTATTCCTTTCCACTGATCGTGTTTCTCTCCTCCTCTTTATCGTGTTTTCTCCCTTCTTTCCCAAAAACTCCCTAATACCCCTCTTCCATCTCTTAAATCCTTATTTCTTGTTTAATCACTTAACCTCAATAATAATACAAATAATAATAATAATAATAATAATAATAATAATAATAATAATAATATTACTATTAATTATTAAATTATTATCATTATCAATTATATTATATTAATATTAAAGTCTATGGTTTATTAAATAATCTCCACAAAAGACACTCCGAAATAAAATAACACCAGAAAGACTAAATAATAAAATGGGTGATACACCGGGGGTTAGCCTTTGCAGGGATACGAAACCCCATTCCGCTGGAGATTCACTACACACCTCCGCAGGCGATACCTGACCTGATAGTGAGACTCTGTGGGTAAGACAAAATATCTGCTAGGGGAGAAATGAATCTGTATTATAATTTCAATACCGTGGAGGAACACATCTGCTGGGGAGAGTTGCCATCCTGCAATAAAACAAAAGAATGCGAACATGCGAAATGGTTACCTCAGTTACCATTCATGACACGTACCTCGCGAGCTAAAGTCATTTGCTTTCGTTATGCTCTGTATAGCCTCCTGTTTTCACCTGCAATGTTTATCAAAATATCGGACGTTTTTGCAAACAAAACAGTAAAAGTAAAACAAGAAAGAGAAAGCTCTTTGACTGAAGTGAATACTTTATTTATAAAAGTCCTATAAATAGGCAAATTACAATTCAGATGCAATTCCTGAAAAGAGGAAATTGCGTAAAAGCAAAAGAATATATATACAAATATCGGCAACATGGAAACAGACAATCACCATGTGTCGATTCGGCTATGACTTGTATGTCTTCGATGTACCCCGTGTTTTTCCTTTTGAAAAGACTGACTAAACTGATTCCTTTCCTTCGGGATAACTGCTCGTAAGCTCACAGATCAAAAGCTGACCGCAGTCGTTTGCTTTCAAATCCCTAACTTTTGCCTAGACCACCCTTTCAGGTTTTCAATCCACCGGGATACCCATTTTTGCCAAAGTCGCCTTTTCAGTTTTTCAACTTTGCGGGTTTACATCTTTCCTTTTTGTCCCTAATTTTTGCCCGAACCTTCTCTTTTTATGGTTCGCTGGGATGCCCCATTTTTGCCTGGACTTTTCTTTTTCTGTCCAGCGGGTCTATTTAAGCAAAGTATTTTTTAACCGCGTCTGCGTTCACAGGAGACGAAAAATCTTCACCATCCATGGTAGATAGTAATAAGGCTCCGCCAGAGAAAACCTTTCTTACCACATATGGACCTTCATAGTTAGGAGTCCATTTCCCCCTATGATCTATCTGAGGAGGAAGGATCCTTTTCAACACCAAGTTACCCGTCTGAAAGCACCGAGGCCACACTTTCTGATCAAAGGCTTTCTTCATCCTACTCTGGTACACCAGGCCATGAGCAATAGCCTCCAATCTCTTCTCGTCATTCAAGCTTAGCTGATTCAACCTGGTTTGCACCCACTCAGCTTCGTCAAGCTTTACATCCGACAATACCCTTAAAGAAGGAATCTTAACTTCCAATGGTAGGACTGCTTCTGTACCATACACCAGTGAGAAAGGAGTTGCCCCGGTTGATGTACACACCGAAGTACGATAACCGTGAAGAGCAAAGGGCAACATCTCGTGCCAGTCCTTATCGGTTACTACCATCTTCTGCAAAATCTTCTTGATATTCTTGTTAGCTGCCTCAACAACGCCATTCATCTTCGGACGATATGGAGAAGAATTGTGATGCTCAATCTTGAAACTCTGACACAGTTCCTTCATCATTTTGTTATTCAAATTTGAACCATTATCAGTAATGATTCTCCTAGGAATTCCATAGCGACAAATGATGTCCTTCTTTATGAACTGGGTGACCACCTATTTCGTGACATTGGCGTAGGACGCTGCTTCTACCCACTTTGTAAAGTAATCAATCGCAACCAGAATGAAGCGATGTCCATTAGAAGTAGTCGGCTCAATATTTCCGATCACATCGATTCCCCACATATCAAAAGGCCAAGGAGACGTTAACACATTCAGAGGAGCCGGTGGCACATGCACCTTATCCGTATAAATCCGGCATTTATGGCATTTTCTGGCGTATTTAAAGCAATCGGATTCCATAGTCATCCAATAATACCTAGCTCTCAACAATTTTCTAGCCATTGCATGTCCGTTGGCATGAGTACCGAAAGAACCCTCGTGGACTTCCTCCATCAAAAGGTTTGCTTCAAGTTCATCAACACAACGCAGCAAGACCATGTCGAAATTTCTCCTGTAAAGCACATCGTCTTTGTTCAGATAAAAGTTACCGGCTAACCTCCTCAAGGTCTTTTTATCTTTGCTGGATGCCCCAGATGGGTATTCCTGAGTCTTGAGAAAATGCTTGATATCAAAATACTAAGGCTTTCCATCTGATGCTTTCTCAATTGCAAACACAAAAGCAGGTCTATCAAAACGCATAATGGTGATGGCTGGAGCTTCATTCCAGAAATTCACTTTGTACATCGAAGATAGCATGGCCAAGGCATCTGCCATCTAATTCTCGACTCTTGGCACATGATGGAACTCGATTCTATCAAAGAACGACAACAATCTCCTTGCATAATCCCTGTAAGGCACCATATTGGTCTTACGAGTTTCTCACTCTCCTTTGATTTGGTTAGCGAATAACGCGGAGTCACCGTACACATCCATATTTTTGATCCTCATATTAAAGGCCTCTTCTAAACCCATAATGCGAGCTTCATACTCGGCTTCATTATTGGTACATGTGAAAGTTAATCGGGCAGTGAACGGTATATGAGAACCGTGAGGAGTAGTAATAATAGCCCCGATCCCATTACCATATGCATTAACCGCTCCGTCGAAAACTAGTTTCCACTGAGATCCAATCTCAGGACCCTCGTCAGGTAAAGGCTCATCACAGTCTTTCATCTTCAAAAACATGACGTCTTCATCTGGAAAATCAAACTTCATCGGCTGATAATCCTCAACTGGCTGTTCTGCGAGATATTCTGACAGAACGCTTCCCTTAATGGCTTTCTGGGAAACATACTGAATATCATACTCGGTTAAAACCATTTGCCATCGGGCAATCCTTTCGGAGGGTGCTTGTTTTTCAAAGACGTACTTGATCGGATCCATCTTCGAAATCAACAAGGTTGTGTGGTTTAACATGTACTGTCTCAAACGCTTAGCGGCCCAAGCGAGTGCACAACATGTTTTTTCCAGCATCGAGTATCTTGACTCACAATCAGTGAACTTCTTATTCAGATAGTAGATGACATGCTCTTTTCTACCTGAATCGTCTTGTTGACCAAGCATACATCCCATTGAACTCTCAAAAACCATGAGATACATGATCAGTGGTCTCCCTGCAACTGGAGGCATGAGTATTGGAGGTTCCCGCAGATATTCTTTTATTCTTTCAAACGCTTTATGGAAATTTTCATTCCACCTGACCGTTTGATCTTTTCTTATAAATTTGAATATTGGTTCACAAGTGGCTGTAAGATGAGATATAAAACTTGCAATGTAGTTCAATCTCCCCAGGAAACCACGAACCTCCTTTTCCGTTCTCGGCTCAGGCATATCTTGTATAGCTTTTGTTTTGGCAGGATCTATCTCAATACCCTTTTCACTAACAATGAAACTCAGTAACTTTCCAGATCTCACCCCGAAGGTGCACTTGTTAGGATTCAGCCTCAGCTTGAACTTCCTCAACCTCATGATGAATCATATCATGAAACAAAGTGACCATTGCCTGCTGATAAGTTGCCCATGCATTTTTCAATCCAAAAGGCATCACCTTGTAGCAAAAAGTCCCCCATGGTGTGATGAAAGTAGTTTTCTCCATGTCTTCTGGGGCCATCTTGATTTGGTTATACCCAGAGAAGCCATCCATGAATGAAAACACAGAATACTTAGCGGTGTTATCAACCAACACATCAATATGGGGGAGCGGGAAATCGTCTTTCGGGATCGCTTTATTCAGATCTCGGTAATCGATGCACATCCGGACCTTTCCATCTTTCTTAGGAACAGGAACGAATTAGCGACCCACAGAGGGTAATTTGTGACAGCAAGAAGCCCAACATTCAGCTGCTTCTGAACCTCTTCTTTGATCTTAACTGCCATGTCAGGCCTTGCTCGTCTCAACTTCTGCTTGACTGGCGGACATTCTTCTCTGAGAGGTAACCGGTGTACCAAAATATTAGTATCCATCCCAGGCATGTCTTGGTAAAACCAAGCGAAGATATCCTTATACTCACGGAGCATTTCAACCAATCTTCTCTTGACACTGTCTTCCAATGCATCCCCTACTTTAACCTCTTTCTTATCATCCTCGGTACCCAAATTGATAATCTCAATATCCTCCTGATGAGGCACAATGACCCTTTCTTCCTGCTTGAGAAGCCTGGCTAACTCTTCGGGTAGTTCACAGTCTTTGTTAGTCTCTTCTTCAACTTGATAAATGGGATTATCAAAGTCATAGCTGAACCTGAATCGATGGCATCTGATAGAAAAGACCTGCATGATGATGTTATGTTTATTATGCGATGCAACAAATAAAACGCATTGTCATTTTTCTGTTTAATATAAATGCAAAACAAAAACAAGACAAACAGGGATCACAATATTTGAATGCAAAAACGTCCTTTATTTAATGATAAACTGCAAATAACAAGAGGCCCCACAAATTGGGTCACTACGCCTTGGGCAGAACGTAGGACTGAACATAAACAAAAGAATGAACATTACTCTGCAGTAGTAACATGAATGACTTCTTCGATAGTCCAGTTGCACAGCTTCTGGCCATGCGTACATGGACGAATCCAAGCATCCATATCGCAGTCACTGTCATCTTCATCATCTCCAACGAAATTAATCCTGTCAAATATCACACCACTGCTGGTGAATTGCACAGGTCCTCTACATCTTGGAATGCTTAGAGAAGAACCAGAGGGTTTGTATCCCAGGCCGAACTTGTCCTTCTTGACGGGAACATTAAGAACTTGGCCCCACTTCTGTGATGAACCGAATTCTACGATAGCACGAGCTTCCTTGAGCGACGACATCCAAACCTCTGGGCTCTTGGCTTCTACAAGAGACTTCCCCTGAATTTGAACTGTTTCGAACGCTTGGCAGAGTGTTTCGTGGATCTCTCCATCCACTTCCACGTATTTAAAGGATGACAAATGGCTAACCATAATATCCTCTTCACCGCATACCATGACTATCTTCCCTTCCACCATATACTTTAACTTTTGATGCAACGTTGAGGTGACTGCCCCTGCAGCGTGTATCCAGGGTCGGCCAAGCAAACAGCTGTATGCTGGATGGGTATCCATAATGTAGAAAGTTGCATCAAAAGTCTCTGGTCCTATCTAAATAGGCAACGTGATCTCCCCAAACAATCGAAAGCCCTCACGACCAAATCACTTGGCGTGCATATCAAACCTTGAATGTCCAACTTCATCAATGCCTTCTTTGGAAGCACATTGAAGGATGATCCTATATCAACCAGGAAATACGACATCAGAGACCCTCTACATTCCAAGGATATATGCAAAGCACGGTTATGGTTCCTCCGGGCAAGAGTAAGATCCAAATCAGTAAAACTGAGACCATTACCGGCATTTACATGAGCTATTACCCCTTCCAACTGATTAATAGAAATTTCCTGGGGTACGTATGTTTCATTCAAGATTTTTAACAGGGAATTACGGTACGCCTCCGAGCACAACAATAATGACAAGATAGAAATCTTCGAAGGAGTCTGATTTAGGTGATCTACAGTCTTGTAATCACTTTTTCGAATGAGTCTCATAAATTCCTCTGCATCCTTCGAAAGATCATTAGCACCAACCTGTGGTTGGACATTCTCTTCAGTCACAACCTTTCTTTTCCCTTTGTCATTCTTATCAGCATTAACCTCCGGTGGTGAAAAGACCCTACCACTTCTAGTGATTCCTCTGACCCCAACTATATTCTCAACCGATGAACTTCCATCTGTAGACGCTGTCCATTCCTGCCTTTGCCCATTACAGAACACCTCTCCCACATAATCCATGGGATAGCTCTAGTGCTCTCGTATGGCACAGGCCCAAGTACAGTAATGATAACCGGAGTTGGCCTAGCAGGCGCTGAAATATTGATCGTCCGGTATGGAATGGAAATCATAGCAACTTCGCTTCCATCATTACTCACTTTATTCTCAGCATCTTCTTTCACAACTTTATCAAATTACAAACGACCCTCATCTAGCATTCTCTAAATACCCTTTCTCAAAAGATCGCAACACTCAGGCTGCACTTCACACTCTGAGCAGTTGAGAGAGCAACCTGGAAACACCCCCTTCTTCAACAAACTAGCCTTCACGAAGCCTAGCAGAGTCTTCAAATCCCCAACATACGTTACCAGAGTTAGCTTCTCCGCCTTGATAATGGCATTGGCTCTTACTACCCCATGATTTGACATCGGGTTTTGATTCACACTGTGCCCATCGTTGGTGAAGTTGATAGCTTTGGAATCAAGAAGATCTTGGACTTTATGCTTGAAGGCTTTGCAATGGTCAATATCATGGCTCGGGGCGCCTGAGTGAAAATCACAATGAGCATTCGTATCGTAGCCAGGAGGCAGTATACCCGTGAGAGGAGCCAGAGTCCTCTTCTGAAAAAATTGTAACTGCAGCAGATGTTTTAACAACTGAGAATACGGCATCAGAGGATTCTCAAACTGTCTATCAGGCATTCTACGTCTAGCAGCATAAGGTCACGAAACGTTGACTTATTGCTGACTTGCGGCCAGAATATTTATCGTAGCAACCTGTTGATGATAACGGGACTGAGCTCTACCTTTACCCTTGTGAGAAATAGCGTTTGCGTCCCCTTCCTTTCTCTTAGGGTTCGCTGAATATGGTTTCTTTGTTCCTCCCAAAGAGGATCCACCACCATTTGGAATCTTTCCAGACTTACTTCCACTTTAGACTCTCTCGCCAGAAATTACTAGATCAGAAAACCCTGCAGACATGCAGCCTATCAACTTCTCAAAGTACACACCAGGCGGTGAAGCCATGAACAAGTCGATCAACTCCCTTTCGACCTTAGGGGGTTGTACCCTCGCAGCTAGATCCCTCCACCTCTGGGCGTATTCCTTGAAGCACTCAGTACTTTTCTGCAACAAGCTCTGTAATTGTACCCTATTTGGGGCCAAATCACTATTATACTGATAGGGATGCACAAAAGCTTTGGCCAATTCTCTCCAGCTGTAGATATGAGTCCTCTCGAGTCCCATATACCACTCCAAAGACGCCCCTGCCAGAATGTCTTGGAAAAAATGCATTAACAGCTTTTCATCATTGGAGTAAGCATACATCTTCTGAAATACGCCCGAATATGCACTCTTGGACAGGTCATCCCTTTATATTTGTTAAAATCGGGCACCTTGAATTTGGGAGGAATCCTGACTCTAGGAACTAGACCAAGATCGGACATATCAAGGCCCAAAGAGTTCTGATTCTCAAAAGATTTCATCTTCTCCTCGATCAGTTTAAACCTTCGGCCAATTTCAGTCGGTAAACCACCCTCCATGTCTCTCATGGAAAACACATCATCTTCGTTATCTTCCCAATGAGGGCCAGCAGCCCCGTGCACAACGCACACACTTCCATTACCAGCAACATTACCATTCTCATTCGCAGCTCCTCCGCCCGGAGGTATGCCAACAGTAGGGATACCCTGTAGGATAGATCCACCGATCGGTGGAGGAATAACGTCGGCTTCTCCGTGCAAAACGCCCTCTTCGTCAACCCATGGTATCAGTGGCTGGACAAAAGTTCTTAACTATTCCTGCCCACTAGCAACAGTCTGCATCAACTCCATGAATTGAGCCATGCGAGCCCTGACTTCCTACAATTCAGCCTGAACTTGATCCATTACTCTTTGCTGATTCCCTCGAGTTAAATACCTGTGAAAAAAATGAACTCCTCAATCCTGTTACTTCGAAGAAAACCAAGCAGAGTTAGGAACATAAGCCACTGAGAACTCCTACGATGCAAATGAAAATGCAAGATGCAAAATGCAAACATGTCTATGTATGCATAGGGAGATCTCCCCCTTGATTCTAGTTTCAATAAACAAGAATAGCAGAGATGGATCAGAACACCGCAATAAATCTTCTCATATATCAGGTAAAGCTGAGATAATACAATGACCAATGAGAAATATCTGGATACAAAGATGTATTGATCTCATCCAACATACCTGGTGATGATCAAGATATAAAAGCAAAGAAACTACAAAAAATAAACCCCCTAGTAACTATGCTCTTTGCCCTAGGCCTAACCCTCCCTAAGCATCGTCCTCGTATCGAGATGATCTGGTCTATCAATCAACTCTCTGATGAGGGTGTACCTTTTGCATATCACATCCCAGAGATAGTGACAATGATCCTCCCAAGCATCTTCGCTGAAGGCATCTTCCAGCCTGGGTTTCTTCACCTATGCTCAAATCTTGAACTCTTCAAGTGCTGATAAATATTCCCGGTACTTCTGCTCGATCGTGCATCTGCGGAATGATTATGTCAATACCTCTTTCTCCTTAGCCTTGAGAATCGTCTTCAGCTTATCAACCTGAATACGAAGGTCGTCCTCCCTATTCTTGTTGGCAGTCACAGTAGCATTCCACTGTTTCTCGGACTTGGATATCTTCAGATATGCTCTGTCTAAATCCTCATTCTTACTCTTCAGAATGTTACAAGTGCTTTTCAGATCAAGACCGACTTGCTTCTGTGCTTGTACCTGATCAGCAAGTTGTTTCTCCAACTTGGTCAATACTCCTGACTTCGTCTTGGCCAAATAAACAGCTTCACCCTTATCATGCTTCAGCTGACTGATTTCCTGTTTCAACTCTTCATTCTCTTTGCGCAACTCTTCCTTCTCTGCCCAAAGCTTGTTATATCTCAGGATGTCAACAGTTGTAGGCGGCTCAATGACTAAAGGATACAGTGGTGCTTCAACAGGAAATGACAGTAGTACCTCTCCAACTCTCTTATGAATCAACTCCAAGTAGGGATCATAGGCTCTACAATCTCCTTTGCCTAAAGAAAGCTTTCCCTTCTTGTAAATTTTACCCCAAGCGTCCACGAATCTGGCAGAGATACAAGGATCAGCTACACATGTGAAGTACAGAGATTCCTGCACTTCTTCTTTTGGAGGTCCTCTCAAAGCATAACCAAACTGTCTGACAACCAGAGAAGGATTATAGTTGATGTCGCCTTTCCTCCCTATCAAAGGCACATTAGGAAAGCTACCACAACTAAAGATAAGCTAATGACCCAACAGGTCTCGTTTGAACCAGACGATATTCTTTTCTGTTAAACCCATAAGCCTCTTTGACCATTCAGACGAATCCCTCAAATCCACAAAAGCTCTAGAGCGAGGAACGTGATCAACAAACCACTTATACAACGGCGGTGCACAACAAGAAACCATCTTTCCTCTTCTTTTCTCGTTCTTGTAATGTACCGAATGATACAAATCTCCCAAAAGAGTAGGTACAGGGTTCCCGGAAGCGAAGATATGAAAAGCATCAAAATCCACAAAGTCCGGTACATTGGGAAACAACACAATGCCATAGACACACAGATCCAAGATAGCACTGAAAACCACCCAACAACCCTTTCCAGCATACTCTCAGGCTTTGTCCACCAAGAAAGATAAAGTAAAGCCAGAAAGTATGTTTCTGCTGATAACATGGTCTACCAAGTCAGAGGCGCTCAAAGAAAGAGCGGCAGATAACTTCTCAAGATTAGGTTCTTCTTTGGAACTGAAGAATGGCACCTTATTTAGGATCGGAACACCTAAGATGAAGGCGAATTCTTCCAAAGTCGGAGCCAACACATAGTCTGGGAATGTGAAACAGCGCAGTGGTGGATCATAAAACTGTAATAGGGTATGAATAGATCCATACTCATAGCTCGTGATCTTACTGACAAGATTCAGAATACCCCCATAATCTTCCCTGAAGGTTGCAAGAACACCAGGATCAGCCAGGGAAATCAGACCAAATAAAGGTCCTAACTCAGGTGCTGGAAACTTGTACACAACAATCCTCTTTCTACTTGGTTCCATATCTACAGAAGACCAGTACCAGAATCAAGGGAAAGACAAGAACCTGTAAAACGCACAAATATGCCATGTTAAATGCAGGATGATTATGCAGATGCAAACATGGGATGAAGGTATCCAATGCTCAAATTTGCTGTTGTGCTGTTGACTGAACTCAACCAGAGCTCCGCTCTAATCATAACACTGAGATAATAGAAAACCGGAGTACTCAGGATCAAAAGTCCGCACTGGCAAGAAAACCAAGGTTGGTTGAAGGCCAGGTTTCCTGCAAAACCCATCCCCCCTCACATGTGGGTTCTAGTCTTGAAAGGTACGACATCCTATATGGGTGGTCAGCGTCACAGACTTTCGAGAAACGATGATATGTTCACCATTTCTGGTTTGGCATCATAGTTAAACAAAGCGGCCTCACTTAGCTGACTGCCCAAATGAACGGTCTCCAGAGTCGACAGTCTCTCTAAGTCAATATTCCCTCAACTGCACCAGATGCGCAGAATAGAATATTTACAAAGAAAAGCCTCGTCTGAACGTGAATTTTGCATGAGCTATTGCATGGACAAACTCCACACAAGCTCCCGCTACTCTCCACACTAATCTTGTGTGTATACTTAAGCCCGGGTTCGGCTTATCTCTCAATGGAACAACCCCACAGCAAAGTAGCAGCAAAATGCAAATGCAATAACATACAACAGATAATGTACATAAAGCAAAAATAACTGCACAATAGTAAACACCCAAAGACACAACAAATAAGCGCTAGGATTGACTCGCATAGGGAACCAGAGTCCCTAGCAGAGTCGTCAACTGTCGCAACTGTGAAAAACACTCGGCGGAAAACAGAAGAGTCGCCACCGTTTGTTATTTATCCCAAAAGAGGGAAAGGAAACGAGCAAAGAAAACCTACGAAATGGGAAAAGACAAGGTCATCGCAACCAAATCTCAGGTTCGGGAGTCGGTTACGCAAAGGGAAGGTACTCGCACCCCTCACGTCCGTCGTACTCGACGGGATCCACGCTTTTTGTCTATTTAAGGGTGTGTTTAATCTATCTACGCTACATGCTCAGGATAAAAAGAAAAGAAAAGAGACTCGGCATAGCATCTCCGCTCTGTGCCTACGTATTCCCTCGTGCAATGGGAAAGTCAGAGTCAACATAGTTTGGCTAACTACGGGCGAAAAGTGGGAAAGGTTGCTCGCCAAGACATCGCGTCTTGTGCCTACGTATTCTCATATGGTATGAGAAATCAGAGCAAATGTAGTTCGGGCTAATGAGAACACCGGATGGTTCAAAATATTTTAGGCTCGAGTAGGGTTAAACCTCCGTTCTAGCAGTTTGGGACAATGCCTGTTTGCGGTAGAACCAAAGCTTAACAGCACTCTTTTTTATGAAAAAGGTTTTCCAATTAATCTCGAAGGAAAAATTTTGATGTTTTGTTTTGTGTTTTTTTAGTGAAGTGAATTAATTCTGTTTGTGATTCACGTTGCACTAAAGACTATGACATAGGAACGAATGTGTCGCATATCGCCCCCAAACGGGACGTATACTAAACACTCTAGACAAGCGAGAGGAGACCCCTCACTCATCCTTCCCCATGTGCTTAAGGCTCGTAGCGTACAACGTTCATCGTATTTATTATATGAATTAGCATGTTTGGAGATGAGAAGAGAGACGCACAGAAGGTCTAAGGGAAACTCGGTCCTAATGTTGTCATGCAAAGTGGACCTAAAGTTGGGATTAGAAGGGGAAAATCTACCCTAATGTTAGCATGCATGGTTTGAACCTAATGTCTATCATAATCCATCTTGAATAAGAAAGATTAGAAGTCCTAAGGGAACATGGCAAAGGAAGACAAAACAAGAAGAATAATCAATCACAAGTAAGAGATGCAAACATGGAAAATAAACATGCAAAGAGGGAGGAAAATAGTGTGGGGCAGCAGACGCCACAAGCGCGTCTCGACCTCTTGAAAGCGAGCCAAGAATGCAATGCAAAAGAGAAATGCAAGAAAGCAAGCACCAAAGAGAAAGGATGGGAGAAGTGAACTCCTACGACCATCGACCATCAACCATCAGAGAAAAGTGGGAGGAAAAGAAGTGTGGGGCAGCAGCCGCCACAAGCGCATCTCGACCACTTGATTCTCACACTCAAGCAAAACAAAAGAAATCGTGCATCACTTCGGACAACATATACGAGAGTATGCATCCAAGTGGAAAGCAATCACGCGTGTCGATGAAATCACGATTAAACAATCACGCACAGTGACATATATCCAAAACATCTCACTCCTAATGCATCACACTGATCCATGATGATTCGAAGTGAAACGGTACCGAAACAAGCATGAAAAACAGCAAAAACAGGCCTGTTGGAGCAGTGTTAATCAATTAATACCAGATGTTAATCGATTAACCACTGAAAAACGCCTGTAAAATTGAAAATTTGATCTAGTTAATTGATTAACACCAGACGTTAATCGATTAACACTGCTCCAACAGCAGAAAACAACAACAGAAAAGCACTTTTTAGCAACTTATCACTTAAGCAAACATCCACATGATCTCATAAACAATTGTGCACGAAATTAAACCAGCAAACAGTGATCTAAACAAGATGTAAACACATCTAAACAACACCATCACAATTCACATGAATCAGTATGAATCAAATCAATCAAAAATGAAGATCAACATGATTATGCAAAATAAGCTCAAAAATGCAATGGATCTAAAATTCCAACCTTCGAAGCGGAGAATTGCTTCGGTTAATGTTGATTTACTTCGAATGTGTATATCTAAGCAAGAAATCTGGAATACTTTAAGATCCAAGCCAATTCTTGTAATAGAAGTGATAATCAACCAAAATCAAGCCAAATTACTCCAAATAATCACTTCTAGATCCACTTCAAAATTCAGATCCAAGTTTGCACGAAAATCAAATGGAAAAATGGAGATGATGATGACAAAGGATGAAGGTTTTAGCTCAAGAATTCATTGATTCCAATGGAGAATCAAAGAATTCAATGGATGAAGAGCTTTTGTGAGGGTTTTGGAAGTTGAGAGAAAACTTGAGAGAATTAGAGTGAATTCTGAAATGAGAGTGAAATTATGAAGATTAGATGTGTGAGGTTTGGAGTAAATCAATTAAATACCCCCTAGGTTTGGATCCAAATGAGAGGTTTGGAATGTGGTTTGTGAAATTTGGTTTGGAATGAGGAATGGGAGTTTGGAGGGAAAATGAGATCAACCAAAATTCAAGATGATTCTTGTTAGTACCGTGGTTCTATGATATAGAATTGTCCATGGTTCTATGATTGGCTAAATTGTGGTAAAACAAGATTCTGCACTAAAGTTAAACAGGATGTCATTACCATAGTTATGACATCACTAAAAGAGCAGGCAAAAGCTGGTGAAAGAACTGCTGACATGGATGTCATTACCAAAGTAATGACATATGAATAACAGAACTGATATCATGGGTTGACATTTGGTGCAGCAGGAGCTAACCAAAGCAGATGACATAACTCGTGTCATGGATGCAGCAGGAGCTATGTGCAAAGGAGCTAACAGAGGTTGACATCAAGGTCGAGTGCAGCAAGAGCAAGCAGGAGCTAGCAGAGGCTGAAGAAAGGACAGCTGTCATGGATGCCATTACCAAAGTAATGACATAGTTGTCTGGCAGAATAGGCACTGCTACGGTTAGCAGTTAGCAGTAAGGACAGCTATCATGGATGTCATTGCCAAAGTAATGACATAGCTGTCTGGCACAACAGGCACTGCTATGGGTTAATAGTAGCCTAGTTCCTCACAGGCAGTGTGAGGTGTGCAGCCACAACAATGTGAGTTGTGGTGCGTGAAGTATGTTGCATGTGGTTTAAGCAAGTTTTACCTGCATGACAACAGAAGGAGCTGCCAGTGTATATCTCTTGACATAATTGGTTTGGATTGATGAGACCATGTTGAAAATACCTCATCAATAAATATGTCAAGGAGATGGATTAGGAACAAGAACAGATTTTATTGGTATTCATAAAAGGATCTTGGAGACCTTTTAGGAAACTTGAATATACTTGTTTCTAATATTATTCTGCAGAAGATTGGAGAAACCATGACTGTCATGATGAAGATTCTGCAGAAGTGTTCAGCAGGGCAAGCTGGTCAGCTAAGAGTGAGCAAAAGCTGAATGTCATACTGAATGTCATGACATGGATCGTATGACATCAGATGGACTGAGTTTGTTTTTCTGTTATGATACCTAATTTATATCAGGCTAAATATCAGGAAACATGTTATGACATCTGAGTTATCTCATGAGAGATTCAAGGCAATGCTGACCATGCCATGACCTAATTGGACAACACCTTGAATTGTGGAAATTAGTTTTGATTTATTAAAACTAATATTTGTTACTTCTGCACAGCCCAAGCCCAGTCTGCACGACTATAAAAGAAGGAGCAGAAGCAGAAGAAAAGCAAGCACTCACATCAAGAAAAACCAGAGTGTAAAATAGAGGTCTAGGGTTGAGAGTCCCTTGTGTGTAAGTCACCCTTTGCATTGTATGATGCATTGTGGTAGACATAATTGTAAGTGAAGAGGGGTGTTCTTCATGTGAAAAGTCTGTATAGGAATACTTGTAACCAAGCAATTGTCTGGTGGATGATTTTTTTGGCTAGGTAGATTCTAAGTTGTGTCTCACTCGAAGCTGTGAAGCAAGAGTGTGTGATTTCCTTGATCAAAGTTGTGAAGAAAGATCTAGGTGTGTATGAAGTGGTTCTTCATACTGTTTTTGTAATTGTTTGATATCACTGTTGTGTGATAGTGGGGGAGTGAGTGGGTATACTCAGGTACTAGAGTGTCTCTAGGCTGAAGTGTCATTGGGTAGAGATTAAGTGAGAAGTGCAAACTGGAGGTTTGAATTTGAATTGATTATACTAATAGTGAATTTCCTCCCTGGCTTGGTAGCCCCCAGATGTAGGTGTTGTTGATACCGAACTGGGTGAACAATTATTGTGTTATTTATCTTTCTGCATTTACAATTCTGTACTTTAAATGGTTAGATAAATAGCATGACAGACTGCAGATGTCACAACAGAGGTCGTGACATTGATCATGACATTGGAACAATTTAAAAAAATTTAAATTGACCATGGTCTGTCCTCATCCTTGTTGAGCAGAGATCAATATTCTTGGAACACATGTGATCTGCATACCAGAATTTCAATTGGTATCAGAGCAGGAATCCTGTCTGTTCTGGATGAGATCTTGGGAGATACTTTCTGGTGGTTAAACAAGGAAAAGCTGCAGCAGATTTGATCTTGCTGAGCTACAGCTTATGGAGTGAAGGAGTCCATGCATCTGCTGCTGTGCCCTCTGATATAAGGAGCTCTATGACCTGGTGATGGTGTTACCAAAGAAGGAGTGACTACTGCTGTATGATGTCCTATAAGGGCATGTTGTAGAAGTTCTTTTGGTGGTTCCGCTGCATAAGTTTCTGATGAAAGAACTCTGGTAGCCCTAGAAGAGGATTGGCCTATATACATTTTGATGCATGACTGTGGCAGCTGTGTAGATGATTGGAAGATGGTGCCTGCAGCTGTGTTTGGTTGTGTGCCTAGACTACTCTGTTGTGTTCTACAGTTTTCTGGAAGCTATGGAGAGAAGATAGTGGGGGGTGATTTATTTTCACCACTCATGACCTGCAAAGGATTCTATCAGCAGAGAAAGTCATCGAGAGGTCGAGTCAAGGGTGGCAGCCTTGATGTTTAAGCATTGGTATTCCTGAAGATGTGTGGATTTAAGATCAATTGCTATTTGTGGTCTACACACGTATTTAATTGGTTATCCATGAAGTTCAGAGAAGGATTCAACATAAGGATTAAAGATGCTTTGCTATTTGAGATATTCTCTAATATTTAATGAATTATTCTTATTTGATGATCAAGTTGTCTCCTCAGTGGTTGCACAAGCATCAGGCCCTGATATGCTTGGTTTATTCAAGGATCTGAAGTTCAACCAGATGTTGAGACATTCCATCAGCAGGGATTGTGCAGAATTCTGTTGATCCATAGATCAAAGGAGATATAGCTGGATCTGTACTCATTCCAGTAATGTTCTTGGCAGAAACTAAGGCTAGGATAAAGTGCTGATGGAAGTGAAGATGAAGACAATCTGCTCTATAAGAGTATTGGAGTGCAGCAGTTGTGTTCTAGTTTCTACTAGAAGCACCCGATCTATTAGCTAGAAAGTTTCCTGGCAAGAAACTTGTCTAGAAAATGGTGTTGGTAATAAGCACTGCTTAGGTCAGTTTATTTCTGATATAAGTGCATAGGAGCATATGACCTTGCTCAGCTTGGAGGTCAAGGATAAGTGGCAGTGTCCTTGATGTTCTGAAGAAGTCTATACTTAAGGAAAGTGGGAATCCTTCTGTAAAGACTTGTGTGATCCTTCCTCCCTAAAAGAATCAAGCCTTGGCATGTTTGGTTTCTCTAAAGAGGAGTTTCATGAAGAAAATGCACTTCAAGGTAATTGTTGTGGTACAACAAAGCAGGATTGAGATTGTCTACTCCAACTGGTTATCAAGCCTATGTACTCTGGATCTGAGTGAGTGAAGAGAATCTTCCAAGTGGAAGAATGAAAGCCTGAACTCTCTAACTGAATGTCTCAACCAAAGTTGTGACATCAAGCAGAAACATCAAGGCCTCAAGTGATGGTGTGGCACATCATTTGAAGATAAGTTGACCTTCTCAGGTATGAATGAAATTAATGCTTCATCTCATGCAATTTGCGGGAGCTGTGTGAAGGTGTAGATTCCTTGCTTTGGAGCAAGAAGAATTTGAAGATCAAAGTGGCTTGGTGGATTAGCAGACTTTCTAGAACTCTGAAAGATGCTGAATAACCAAACAGTGGCATTTGGTTATTTAAGTAGTGAGCCTTTAGAGAACTATTCTTGTGCAAAAGGGTATTATTTGAAGTTTACAGAAGGTTCTGGGACTGTTCATGCTTGGAACAAGTTACCCTTGTGCAGAAGGGTAGTTGGTTGAAGACCAAAGGAAGATCTGGTGTTCATATATTAGAGCTTGTGGTAGAAGCCCTAAGTTGTGTATGGAAGGTTACCTTCGGTTGGAGAGGTAGTTGATCAAGCTGGTGGAGCTGTGCTCTCTGAAAATCTTCAGTTGGATTACTAGGAAGAAGTAAGTCCAGCTGTGAACTAGTGGATATAGGTCGATCTGATGCAGAACCTGTGATTCACTTCTTGGCTAAGAAGTACTCTATCTTGTCATACGGGAGAATGATAAGGTAAAAGGACTGTCTTGGAGTATAATGTGAAGGTAGTAAGTGCATTCTGATGTGATAAAGTCCTTATGTGATGTCTATCTTGTACTCAGCCTATGGCCAGAATACTTGTGGAGAAGTGGTCTCTTCTGCTACAAGTAACTCTAGGAAGAGGTGAATCAGTTTGGTGCCTTCAGTATGAGCACGGAGTTGGTCATGAGAGATGATGTAGTGATCTTGGAGCAGCTGTTATCAAAGATAGGGGGAGAGCTTCTGTTTGATCGGAGTACTAATTACTTGTGGTTCAAGCATGGTGTATATGAATGTGTTCAACATGTGGGTTGAACAGAGAATGAGTTCTTGAAGACATGAAGATGCGTCTTATGTTTTCCATTCATGTACGCTTGGTACCTTTAATTTAGGAGAGTTATTCTTCTATCCAGGATCTGTTGCTGCAAGAGTGCAGTTATGTGTCAAGATTGTTTGTGGGTTCAAACAAATCTAGGACTTGAAGAAGGTAGAATGTCAGACAAGATGTTGTGACATTGGGTTACTGTTCCAAGCTCATGGTAAACATGACAGTATATTCCTTTTGAGTCTGTCATTAGGTAACAATGGATCAAGTCAGGTATTTGGGCCTCTATCCAAGTACTATATGACTGGTGAAGATGAAGATGAAGATACCATCAGCCTTGATTTTGTGCATATGGAAGGATTTTCACTCTGACATCTTGGAGATTTTTTGTCAAAGTTGAAATCTGAGAAATCTTCCAGATAGGAATCCTGCAACTTCCTATGCTATTTGCTCCAGTTTGGGTTGTGAATCAAGGGGTGTAAAGCTGCACGTGTGAAGATGATGAATTAATTCTTCATGTGCTTGGGTTCTCTCTTTCAGGGGGAGCAATGTTAATGCTGACAGGGGAAGATGTGTACCTGTCTGGTGTGTAGCTGCTGAAGTGGTACAGTCCTTATTAGAGGTCAAACATCTTGTGTATTACTTGGGAGATGGTGAGATGACTGTATGTACAGTTTGTGGTGAGCATATGTATGTACAAGTACTCCATTTGTTGTCAAAGTTTTGACTAAACCAAGGGGGAGAAAAGAAAAACTACTGCTGCTGATGAGGAAAAGCATTGTTGCTGGCATGCTGGATGCAACTATCAAGGGGGAGCATGATAGTTTGTGTAAACTACTGCTAAATATCCTGATAAGTTGTTTTAGCCAAAATTTGCCAAAGGGGGAGTTTTTTAGTACCATGGTTCTATGATATATAATTGTCCATGGTTTTATGTGTTGTACCCCAAAATTTGCTCAACCTTTTCTTAACTTGGTTTATGTTTCATTTCATTTTTTTTCTAGCATTTGCATTGCATAGCATCTTTCATTTTACATGGGATCAAGAGGTTGTGCATAACAAGAGAGGTCTTCTTAGAGCATTGAGCCTAAGCAAGGGTGGTTACTCGAGTTTGAATGGTCATCAGGACATCTTGAAGTGGTCATTGTCTTATGAAAGAACAGATGGATGTGTGTGGGTCAGCTCCTAACTTGGAGGCCAACTGAAGAGCATCAGAGGTTTGTGTAGCCATGGTTATGGATATAAGATGATGAGGGAGCTCATTGAGTGCCTTGAGGGTCATTGTGGAGCTTATTCAAGTTGTTGTGTGAAGTGGAACAAGCCACAGGTGAAAGTATTGCAATTAGGGTTTTCATCTGGCAAATCCTCAATCAACTGTGCAATAGAAGGAAATTAAAACACAATTCAAAGTCCCTATGGTCATGGGATGTTGTTTTAATACATATGAGACATCATTTCAAGTTCAATTCATCAAGGGTTAAGTGTGTGAGAAGTTAATAAATTAGGGTTCTTAGGGTAAAGTCCCTTATTTAGTGCCTGACTTCAAGACCACCTACCTCAAGATACAAGTCTCATCTCAATTTTTGTCCAACATGGAACTTGTAGGGCATGTTCTTAGCTTTTATTTGAGTACTATAAGTCCTTGATTGGATTTATAGAACTCAAGTTATGATCCATACAAGTTACAGGTCATCAGAGGGATGTGATTTTGGTCAACAAAAGTCAACCAACTTCCAAGCCATTTTTGACCTAGAAGGATGTTTCTCCTCAACTTTTGGCAAACATGAAAGTTGTAGGTCTTGACCTTAGCTTTCCAAATTGTACAAGAAGTCTTTCATCTGATTTGTAGAATTCAAGTTATGAGGTTTACAAGTCAGGGGTATTTTGGGAAAGTAAGATTACATGTCATAAAATTATAGGTCCATTTCACAAACTTAAGTACTTCAAATGGAAATCTTTTCTACATGAAACTTGCTCCAAATAGGGCCATTTGCATTACCAAATCATCTCTTGTCATGGTGGGGACTTGGATTGAAGATTTGGGGTTTGAATTTTTCATAAAGGAGGCTTAAATTGAGAAATTGAGAATTAATTGATTTTGAACTTTTTCAAGGCAAGTTTATGCATTTTCTAATTGCAAATAATGATTCAAAGAGATTTCCATGTTCACATTGGAAATTTGGGGTCTCTAAATAGGCCATTTTCATGGTTTCTTCCTCTTGAAGTAACAAAATGGAAATCAACCATAGGATGAAAAGCAAGCCTCAAATCTTAGCCCTTTGATCAACTCAGATGATTTGGAGTGGATTTGAATTAAAAACCAAGCTGGTGTAGTGGAAAAACATGCGTATGGCCATGTGAAAAAGTGAGGAAAATGGAATTTGTGAATTGGGTTGTATGGCTTGAATTGGAGTCCCATTTGATCCTAAACCCAACACATAAATATCTTAGGTGAAGAATGGATGAGATTTAGGTCATTTTCATACAAGAAAAGCCATAACACATTTGAAGGAAGTGGAGAAAACTCAAAATACAATTTCTCAGGTTCACCCATTTTCAGACCAAATTGAGCATTCAAACACCTCTATTGAAGTTCATGGAGTGATTCTGGGCACTTTTCATCAAGCTTCAGCATAGTTTCAAGGCCCAGTGGAGGCTCTCCACTAGGTAAACCACTTTTCCAAATTACTCTCAATTCGTGTTAAACTTGCTTGCCATTGTTGGATGTTTGTAATCCTTGAAGCATGTAGATCATTTTTGAGTCATATTTGTGGTTGTTTGTGATGTTTTGTGATATGAGCTTCCACCTTGTTGTTTTTGTGTTGCTTATTTCTTGAGGTTTCTGGCTTAAATATTGGTAGATTTATACTCTATGAAGCGTGTAGATCATGTTTGGATACTGTTTAGTAAGTTTTGAGAACTTTTGGATTTGAGGTGCAAAGTTGTTTGGTTTCATTTTGGGTTCATCTTGAGGAATTAATGGAAACTAAGAGTAGATTTGAGATCCTTGCGAGTTGTAGATCAATTTCCATATAAACTTTGTCCAAAATGGTGAAGAAATGGTGACTGTGTGTGTTGCTTCATGAACCACGGCGGCCGAACGCAAGGAAGAAGATGACCAGACTTATTTTCCGGCGACTGCATGTTTGGAGGGAGGAAGACGATCATGTGTCTCGTTGCTATCCTCACGATGCAATTACTATTTGGTCCAACGCTTACGATTAAGATGTATGATGTTCTTAAGTTGACCGAACGCATGGAATTATTTTTGAATCCTCATTAATGTGTTGTCAAGCCGTGTACCATGTGATCAGCATACCAATTAATCATACGCGTAGGAGTAAGTGTCCACTATATTCCCAGTTTGACTAGCTACGTGCGATCACCATGAATTATTTTGTTTTTTCTGATTTTCTTTTGGGCCTTGTACCCACGCGCTACCTACACCCCCTTTAGGGCCCAGTCACGTTTTTTGCCTAGCTTCTGTTGCTATCCACACCATGAGTGTCTCTTTTTCTTTTCATTTCTTTTTTTATTTTCATTTCTTTTGCTTCATTTTCATGATACAATTTAATTCATTTTAATTAATTCCCTGATTATTTAAATCCACCAAAAAATGTTTTTAGACATTTTGACTTATGTTTTATTTTATAATATTTCTATTTTATTTTATTTTATTTTATTTTCATTTAAAAAAAGGGATTAACTAATTGGGGATGTTTACTTGAATTAAATTATAGCTTTGTTCTCTCTTGATTTTATTTCTAAGTGTAAACTCCTTATTTTTGCATGACAATTTTTGAGCATTGTATTAACATGTTGGATGATTTTTGCATATTTTTATTTATGTTTTTTTATCAAGTCTTGCTTAGTGTTTTGTTTTGGTTTTGTGACCCCTTCCTTTTGCCCATGTTTAGGGCATACCTTGTGTGTTTGCCTTCAATTGAGGTAGCTTGGCTTTGAATTTTGATGTCTAATTTGGACCCCTTGTTCCTAACACCTTGGGGGTCCAATGAGATTTTATTTGGTGTTTTTAGGGGTTGTTTGCTATTTTGCATGCCTTTTCCATTTCATGTCTACATTGTGTGATTATCTTTTGCTTATGTGACTTAAGTATTGACTTGTATGCTTGCCTTCTTTTGTGTTATGATTGTTTTTGAATTTGTGCATCCTCTCCTCATCCTCCATTTTGTCCCATGACTTTGGAATACTACTTAAGGTTGCTTGGTTCCTCCTGAGGAGGAACTTGAAGCTTGCCTAAAGTAGTGAATCCATGAGGACTTTTCTCATTGTTTTTGTTACTTGTTTTTATGCATCTTCTTCTCCTTTTCTCTTGCATTTATTCATACTATGGCTTGAGGTTGATATGAGCTTGTGGAGGCTCCATCCCCACACATATTTCCTCCCTCACTTGCATTGCATCCTTGCCTTCCATGTTTGCATTTCATGCTTGCATTCTTATGCATATTTCTTTCTTCTTCCTTTGTCTGTTTCTTCCCTTAGGATTTTCATTCCTTCTTGTTTAAGTTGGAGTATGATAGAAATTAGGGTTCTAACCATGCATGATAACATTAGGTAGTTCCCTTTCAAACTCAACTTTAGGAGCACTTTGCATGACAACTTTTAGGGTTTGGTCTAGTCCCCCTTAGTTGGTCCCTTTCTCTTCTCATCTTCAAACAACTTCAATCCATTTAATAAAAGGGTGACAATTGTTGCACGCTACGAGCCTTAAGCCATTTGGGAAATCATGATTGGGTGGTTGCCTCTCAATTATCTAGAATGTTAGTGTATGTCCTTCGGACGATATACGAAGCATTCACTCATAGATCATAGTCTTTAGTGCAACATGAGTTACAAACCAAGTTCAAATTACTTCTTCTCTAAAAAACACAAAAAACACTTCAAACCTTTTTCACCCCTTGGGGTTTTAATCAGGAAAACCTTTTTCATAAGCAAAAGTGTTGTTAACTTTCAGTCCTATCGCAAACGGTAACGCCTAAGTCTCCCATGGTCGAGCTGCATACACCAACTGCTAGAACTGTCTGTTAACCCTACTCGGGTAAAACTTTTGAACAACTTGTGTTCTCGTAAGCCCGAACTACGTTTGCTCTGATCTTTCATACCAGATGAAAGTACATAGGCATAAGACGCAACGTCTTAGCGAGCAACCTTCCCCCCTTCATTATGTGTAGTTAGGCGAACTACGTTGACTCTGACTTTCCCATTGCACGAGGGAGTACGTAGGCACAAAGTGGCGATGCTCTGCCGAGTCAATTTCTCTTTTCTTTTTCTTTTGTCCTTAAGCCTTTAGCGTAGATAGTTTACACAACCTTTTAGCTAGACAACACATGCATGGATCCCGTCGAGTACGACGGACGTGAGGGGTGCTCATACCTTCCCCTTGCATAACCGACTCCCGAACCTAGGACTTGGTTGCGATGACCTCGTCTTTTCCCGTTTTCGACAGGTTTTTCCGATCGTTTCCTTTCCCTCTCTTTGGGATAAATAAAGATAGGTGGCGACTCTGTTAGTCATTGTCAGCCTCGATTTTCATAGTAGCGACAGCTGGCGACTCTGCTGGGGACAAAAATATCCCCTATACGAGTCAATCCTAGTACTTGTGTGTTTTCTTTTTGGGTGTGTGTATATATGTGCTTTATGTAACACCCCACTTCCCAAATCAATTAAATTATAAACATTATAAATAAACATCAGAGTTCTTCCACCCAAAGTGGGATATCACATCATAAAAATCCAACACATACTTCATTAAAATGTTTTCACCAAAATACAGCGGAAATTGTTCATATAACAAAATACATCAAATTCATGATACGTCATAGGAAAAGAAATAAGTTCAACAAAAACAACTAAAACCACCCAAGTCCCGTGCTACGTATCAGAGCATCCTAAGACTCGATTGGCACACCACAAATCCAAGCTAGCTAAGTACCTGGATTATCTGTACTTCCGAAGAAGCACAGACCACAACAACAGCAAAGGGGTGAGAAAACATGATCAAAATATATCGGTAATTACATACATGAAATAAAGGTAGTAACTACTACAGTCATATCAATCATCACCCAACGTTCACCAAACACGACATATAGTCCACCAATCAACATAATACATCATAATGCAAATATGCAACGCAACACCTTGCATGCGGTACCGACTCTTTGGTTCCTCAATGGAACCCGGATAGATCACATACGCCCACCCTTGGCAATGATCCTTTCCCACCAATTCCCCACTCAAAGGAATACGAATGAATCACATACACTCCATCGAGCAATGATTCATTCCACCAACACTTCATGATATGCATGACACCAAATGCATATAAATAAACACAAGCATACATTATGCATACGATCCTCAGATCAAACCAACATACATTACATATATATATAGATATGTCATACACCAATCTATCAGATACTTACATAAAGTATTAAGGAATTCATTTCCTACCACCAATACATAATCTCTATCATTCAATCACCATCCATACACTTATCATGATCAAAGGGATCCTACAAGGCTAATGCACAAGACAAAACAGCACAAAACCACATTCTGCCATCACGTTCGTTGAACCATTCGCCAGGCGAAGCCCCGCAGCGAATGCTCGCTATGGCTCGCCAGGAGAACCTGCTGTCGAAGCCTCGCTGGCCTCATTCGCCAGGAAAACTTCATACCCTTTAAGTCTGGGAGTTTATTTGGAACTACTCGCCACTGCTCGCTAACACTCGCCAGGCAAAACCTTGCTAACCTTCGCCAGGCGAACCTTCGCCAACACTCGCCAGGCAAAACCCAGCGAATGCTGCGATACCCCAAAATCTCTACTGTTCTACAATGCTATCCCAGTCAATTCCAAGCCTAATATGCTACTTCTATCTCATACTCTATAAGTATTACAGACCATAACATTATACTTGCCAATCGACCTATAATTCTTACTCTAATACCAACATCAGATACTTTATCGGCACTCTCAGAGTTACTCAGAACTTGCCCGATCCTCATCAACATCAACACCCACACGTCAAGGGCAACAACAATTCATCACGTATCATCATACACATACAATTCATCAAAAATAAACAATATTTAACATCATAGCAACAATTCAACATCTTTATCAGAATGCCTACGGGGTTAAGGAATCCCCTCTACCCAGTTCATGTATATACCATCCCAATCCGTTTCTCCCCCTTACCTCGATTATATCTTCGATTGATCAAGAATCCCCTACCAATTAATCGCTCTATCCTTGTTCTCTTTTCTCTTGCTCTTCCCCTAAGAATCGCTAATCGTGTTCTCACTTCTCCCTTCTCTCCACTTTCTCTAACTTCCAAATGTATCATAAAACATACTGACCCCTCAATTTCTTATTTTAATTATTTAATCCAAATAATAATATTAACTAATAATAATAATATTCATAATAAAATTAATAATATAAATAATAATATTTCACCAAATTAATATTAACACTAATATTACTAATAATAATAATAGTAATAATAATAATATCACCAACATTACTATTACTATAATATTATCATTTCCACTCCACGTCACCAAGACCAATCCTTACACATCAAGGATAAACACCCACAACACAGCCAACACACCCCACCTAAGGTCACACCAACATAAAATAATTAAAATAACACCAAAATGACTAAAATAATTAAAATGGGTGTTACAACTCTCCCCCACTTTAATTATTTTCGTCCTCGAAAATTACCTGATGGAAACAGTTCCGGATACGCTTCTCGCATCCTACTTTCCAACTCCCAGGTCACACTGCCTCCTGCAGCACCTCCCCAAGCTACTTTCACTAATGGTATCTCCTTCCCTCGGAGCTATTTCATCTTACGGTCTTCGATCCTCAACGGCATCGTCTCAACAGTAAGATTCTCCCGGACTTGCACCTCATCTCTCAGAATCACATGAGATGGATTCGAAACATACTTTCGCAATTGTGACACATGAAATACATCATGCAAATTCGAAAATTCAGGCGGCAACGCCACCCTGTAAGCCACAGCGCCAACTCTTTGCAAAATTTGATACGGTCAAATAAACTTAGGATCCAGCTTCTTGGACTTCAACGCACGACCCACACCAGTCATCGGGTTAACTCTTAGGAATACGTGATCACCTTCACTGAATTCCAATTCTTTCCTCTGGTTATCATGGTAACTTTTCTATCTACTCTGAGACGCCTTCATTTTCTCAAGAATCATCTGAATCGTCTCCGTAGTCTACTGTACAATTTCTGGTCCAAGCACCACATTCTCACCAATCTCATACCAATACAGAGGAGTCCTACACCTCCTTCCATACAAAGCCTCAAACGGTGCTATTCCAATACTAGAATGGTAACTATTGTTGTACGTGAACTCAATCAATGGCAAATGAGTGTCCCACGCACCACCTTTCTCCAAAACGCAAGCCCTCAACAAATCCTCAAGCGACTAAATAGTCCTCTCTGATTGACCATCAGTTTGTGGATGATAAGCTGAACTCAACTTCAACTTAGTACCCAACGCTTCCTGTAAACTCCTCCAAAATTCCGAAGTAAACCTCAGATCTCTATCCGACACAATATTGGACGGAACACCATGTAGCTTCACAATTACCCGAATATAAATCTCTGTTAGCTTCATCAACGAGAAACTAATATTAATCGGCACAAAATGTGCAGACTTCGTAAGTCAATCCACAATCACCCATATAGCATCAAATCCTCTCGCCGTACTCGGTAAGCCAGTAACAAAATCCATAGTTACACAATCCCATTTCCAAATTGGAACTTCTAACGGTTGCATAAATTCAGAAGGTCTCTAGTGCTCTACCTTCGACTTCTGACACGTCAAACAGGCATAAACAAACTAAGCTATGTCTCTTTTCATACCAGACCACCAAAACAACTTCTTTAAATCATGATACATCTTCGTAGCTCCTGGATGGATACTCAGACTACTACGATGTCCTTCACTCAAAATTAACTTTTTCAGTTCCTCATTATCCGGCATACAAATTCTGCCTCTAAATCTCAACACACCTGTACCATCCAGTTTAAAATCATTATCGGAGTCATTTCCTGCTCCAGTCATCAAATCTACTAACTTCACATCCAACTTCTGGTTCTCTCTAATTGTATCCAAGAAATCATTATTCACCTGCAACATCCCCAACATCACACTGTTTGTCGTAGTCTCGCAAACAATGCTCAAATCTCTGAACTGTTCAATTAGTTCCATTTCTTTCACCATTAAAGCCGACATATGAATCGCTTTTCTGCTCAAAGCATCTGCCACTACATTATCCTTTTCTGGATGATAACTTAAACTGAAGTCATAATCCTTTAAGAATTCCAACCATCTTCTCTGCCTCATATTCATCTCCTTCTGATCAAACAGATATCTTAGGCGCTTATGATCACGTAACACTTCAAATCTCGAACCATATAAATATTGCCTCCAGGTTTTTAACACAAAAACAACCGCAGCCAACTCAAGATCATGAGTAGGATAATTCCGCTCATGCACTCTCAATTGTCGAGAAGCATACGCTACCACTTTACCATTCTGCATCAGAACTCCGCCTAATCCTATCTTAGACGCACCACAGTATACCACAAAAGGTTCACTCGGAGTCGGCAACACTAGCACCGGTGCCATAGTCAATTTCCGTTTTAATTCTTCAAAGCTTTCTTCACAAGCAGTATCCCACATAAAAACTTGGTTCTTTCTCGTCAGCTGAGTCAATGGCAACGCTAAAGTACAGAACCCTTCAATAAACCTTCGGTAATAACCTGCCAAACCCAAAAAGCTTCTAATTTCCGTCGCTGTCTTCGGCGGTTCCCACTATAACACTGCACTTACTTTCGACGGGTCAACAGATATTCCATCACCGGAAATCACATGCCCCAAGAAACTCACTGTCTGCAACCAGAAATCGCACTTCGACAGTTTAGCAAACAGCTTATTATCCTTCAGCACCTGCATGGCAATTCTCAAATTTCTTGCATGTTCTTCATCAGACTTAGAATAAATTAAGATATCGTCAATAAACACAACAATGAACTGATCCAAATAAGAATGGAAAATTCGGTTCATATACTCCATAAACACTCTCGGCGCGTTAGTCACCCTAAAAGGCTACAGCATATTCGTAATGTTCGTATCGAGTTCTAAAAGCCGTCTTCTGAATATCACCTTCTTTAACTATGATCTGATGGTAACTTGATCTCAAGTCGATCTTACTGAACACACGAGCTCCTACCAACTGGTCCATCAAATCATCAATCCTTGGAAGAGGATACTTATTCTTAATAGTCACCTTATTGAACTGACGGTAATCGATGCACAGACGCATACTACCATCCTTTTTTTTCACCAATAACACTGGAGCTCCCCACGGCGACACACTTGGCCTGATAAACTTTCTACCCAACAACTCTCCAATCTGAGACTTCAATTCGGACAACTCTACTGCAGACATCCTGTACGGCGCCATAGAAATAGGCCTCGTACCAGGAACAAGATCAATACTGAATTCGACTTCTCTTGTCGGAGGTAATTCCGTAATGTCATCAGGGAACACTTTCGGAAATTCATTCACCACTGCCAACGCTTCCATTGGCGCTTTGTTATCCACCGATAACGATGCAAATAAAGCAAACACCTTAGCTTCGTCCTCCAACAAAGTCCTTAGTTCCTTATTAGATAAAGAATTCGCCAACTCTTCTTCCTCTAGAGTAAGGAACAGTAACACCTTCCAAAAACAATCAATGTAGACTCGGTTGAACTCTAACCAGTTCATACCGAGAATAACATCCAAATTATCAAGCGGTAGGCAAATCAGATCCACTCCAAAATCTCTACCGAAAATAGTCAGCGGACACTTCAAACATACTAAAGAAGTAGTCACTGACCCAATAGAGGGTGTCTCAATAGTCATCCGTCACTCAAGAGTAGATGGTACCAATCCTATTCTCTTCACACAATCAACAGAAATGAACGAGTGGGTTGCACCCGTATCAATAATAGCAGTCAAAGGAATATTATTGATAATACAAGTACCTTTGATAGCACGCTCCTCACTGACAGCTTGAGTTCCCGCCAAAACAAACACTTTACCACCAGACGGAGACGCCTGAGACTTCTTCGGCTTCTCACAATGCATACTGATATGGCCCTTCTCACCACAGTTATAACAAATGGGCATAGTGGCCCTGCACTCAGCTATCACATGGCCTGGCTTACCGCACTTGAAACACTTCCTTATCTCCTTAGGACAATCCTTAGCACGATGACCTGTGTCACCGCATCAGAAACATTTTCCTTCAGCAGACGCGTCCCCTTCTCTGGACTTCCTATCGGTAGCAACCTTACGCTTTCCTTTATCAGCAGAAACACTGTAAGGAGTACCACTGAACCTCTGCTTACCCTTACGGTCGTTCGCAACCTTATAATGCGCAATCCTGGCCCGGTTATCATTGTCATAGATCCTACTCCTACTTACTAGCTCAGCATAGTTTCTGATCTTCTGACAAGCAATTCTCAACTTGATCTCCGGACGCAGCCCATTCTCAAATTTCAAACACTTTGATGTCATCGCATCATCAGTATTGTAATGAGGACAATACTGCACCAGCTCTTCAAATTTTGCAGCGTACTCCGCTACGTTCAGATTACCTTGTTTCAGTTCTAAGAACTCTATCTCTTTAGCACTCCGAATGTCTTCCTGAAAGTACTTCTCCAGAAAACCCTTACGAACTACATCCCAAGTGATTGCAGTTCCTACAGTCACCCATCTCTGGCGACAGTTATCCCACCAAGCTTCCGCTTCGCCTTCCAGCATGTGAGTACCAAATCTCACCTTTTGCTCATCACTACACTTCATAGTCCTGAAAATCTTTTCAATCGCCTTCTGCCACTTCTGTGCAGCCTCAGGATTCAAAACTCCTCCTTCAAACGTCGGCGACTTATTACTCCGAAACTGCGCCAAATCTCTGAATTGGGCATCCACAGCTTGGTTCTGATTAGCAACTGCTTGCGCCATCGCTTGCATGGCAGCAACCAAAGCAGCATCATTCCTTCCGGCCATACTGCTCAACAACAGCAACACCTGGTTAGCACTTACACAACTCTATCCTAGGGACAGACTCAACTCAACTACACTGGCCGGATGGACCAACCTGCTCTGATACAAATTGTAACACACCACTTCCCAAATCAATTAAAATATAAAAATTATAAATAAACATCAGAGTTCTTCCACCCAAAGTGGGATGTCACATCATAAAAATCCAACACATACTTCATTAAAATGTTTTCACCGAAATACAGCGGAAATTGTTCATATAACAAAATACATCAAATTCATGATACGTCACAGGAAAAGAAATAAGTTCAACAAAAACAACTAAAAACACCCAAGTCCCGTGCTAGGTATCAGAGCATCCTAAGACTCGACTGGCACACTGTTGCACCCTAGAATTTGCTCAACCTTATCCACTTGGTTTATGTTTCAATATCATTAGCATTTGCATATAGAGTCATGTACATAGGTTACTCATCTGCATAGCATAAGCATAGCAAGTCATCCAACAGGGGACCAATCATTATTCTCATCTCTAGAGGCCTATCAAGAGGTTATTATCCAAATTCAATCTCATTCAAGTCATCAGAAAAGAATTTGAAAGTTGGAGAAGTCATTAGATCAAGCATTGAGTATATCTCCTATCTAAGGGTGTCTGAGGATCAACAAAGAAATGGTGAACTGTGGGCTGAGCATGAGGAGTATCTAGACATCTTGGAGGACTTAGAAAGTCATTGGGAGAAGGAGACAAGTTGTTGATGCAGTCACAAGAATTGCAGTTGAAGACAGTCAACTAGGGTTTCATCTGGGTCAACCCTGGGTCAACTCTAGGTCAATTGACTGATTGAAAGACATTAAGGGCTATTGAAGAGATGTGGGGTTCATCATTTGACATGGAGAATAAGGATATGGTGATATGATAAGAAGAAATAAAGAGAAATCAAGGAGAAGAGGAGGTTCTAAATTAGGGTTTCTATGTAAAATCCCCTAGTTTAGGTCAAATTTCCAAGCAAGATAAGTCAAAATACAAGCTTCAAATGGATCCTTGGCCAACATGAAACTTGTAGAGAATCTCAATACCTTTAATTTGAGTGGTGGAAGACATTAAGGAGATTTATAGAACTCAAGTTATGGTCCTTGCAAGTTACAGGTCATCTGAGGTATCTGAAATTTTGTCTGTGAAAGTGACTTGACTTCCAAGCAATTTTTACCCCTCAAGGAGATTTCAAATGAATTTCTGGTAAACATAAGAGTTGTTCCGAATTGTCTTAGATTTCTAGAGAGGTATGGTATGCCTTCATCTGATTTGTGGAACTCTACTTATGGTCTTGGCAAGCAAAGGGTATTTTGGTCATTTGTGAATTACAGGTCATTTCAACCTATACCCAAAACCCATACAAGGAGGCCTCAAATGGAAAAACTTACAACATCAAACTTGCTCCAATTGACATTTTAAGTCTAGGAAAGTGATCATGGAAGTTGGGAAATGCATGGAACTTAGGATTATAAAATGGACCAAGTATAAAGGAAAAAAGTCCATCTTAAATCACCAAAATTGTGAATTTTTGATATGAGGGCAAAACCAAGCATGTGACCAACCATTTTGAAGGTAAATCATGTTTTAAGACTAATGGCAATGTTAGTTTTTAGGGTTGAGGCCAAGAAATGGAAGTTATCCCTAGTTGCTTATGCATGAAGCAACACTTGCCAAACCAAGCTTTGGTCAAGGTACACCACAAAGGACCATCCAAACACTTCCTATTTCTCATTTGAAGAGAAATTCAAGTATCATTTTGGAGCTGTAACAAGGGACTCACTAGCTGGTTTTTCAACTCATCTTTTTTTCAAAATCTCATGCCATGAGATATCAAATTCCTCCTTGAATCCTTCTAGCAAATTCCAGAACACTCTATCCTCATCTACATAAGCATTGAAGCTGATCCAAAGCATTTTTTGGAATTCATTGGTGAAAAAACTCAGAACTGCATTTCACACTTCTCTCTTACAAGTCAGTTTCGATTTTCCTCAATTCTTCATCATTTCCTCAAATTCTCGATCCTATTCAACTCAATAATCACTACTGAAGGTGCTCCAATCAAAATCTGAGGGAATTCTGGCACAAATCGTGTTCTTGAGTTTCTGCACATTCAACTGCAAGTCAGATTCTGTTATGGTGATCCAAGCCATTTGAGGAAGAATCATTGCAAACAGAAGCAAGATACCAATACATTGACTGATCCTGGAGTCTTACAAGCCTTAAATTGAAGAAAATCGCCTTCTGTTTTCATCATTTTTCCAGGTTGGTACTTTTCTTAATTTGGCTCGAATTAGAGGAAATCTTAGTGAATTGTTAGGGTAGACATACTCTATGTGGTTAGAGGTTGATTTCTGGACAGTTTGGTGAGATTTGATGAAGATTAATGTGTGTGTGCAATTTCTGTTTGGACATAGAACCCTGTGGATATGGCTCTAGAACCCTAGGTTGTTAGGGATATTTGATCAGTGTGAGGTCAGGAAGAGTTTGATGCATTAATTTTGTTGATTAGTGGTGATGGATTTGTTGAGCATTCTTGGATTTCAGATCGGGTTTGATGATATAGGTGATATAAATTGATGTGGATGACATGAGTGAATTCAGGATGAAAAATGGATCATGTTAGGATTTTAGTTCGTGAATTTTGATTAAGAATTGAGAGGATTCAAGTGTTGACATTGGAGGTTCCAAGCTTGAGCTTCCATGGAGTTTTGGCTCCAAACAGATTCAAATGGGGAAGATGGATCGTATACCATTGGATGCGCGTGGACCATTGACCAAGAGATCAAATCGTGTGGACAAGATTTCGTTTTAGACTGTGAGGACTTGGCTAGCATGTGAAACGCTGCGTTTCACTAATGGTACCGTTCTGGGCCTTGGATCAGCTTTCCTATACACACCCCCTTTTGGATAGGCCCAATCAAATGAACGTGAATCACTTGCTAAATACACCGAGTTCTTTTCCTTTTTTCTGGCTTTTTCCCAATTAATTTCCTGAAGCGCGTTGGGCCTAGTGATATTAATATTCGCGCCCCCACTTTTCAAGCCCACCTGGATATGAACTAGGCGCCCTTGCTATTCTCACCCCTCCCTCTATTTCTCTTTATTTCATTTTAATTTTCTTTTCATTTTTCATGCATTTTATAAAAATCATAATAAATCATAAAACCTTATTTTTCAATAATTCTTTTTGCATAATTTTCTTTAAAGAGTCTAGAAAATTATAAAAAATAAAAATTGCATTTTATTTTTTATTTGATATTTTTCCCATATTTTCCAAATAAATGCCTATTTTAGGTGTTTCATTTCATGCATGAATTTGTTGATTTTTGTTCTAATGGTTGCTTTAACATTTTTAATCCATTCTTTTTATGTTGTTTAGTTTAGACATTCAACTTGTAGATACAATTTAGTTCCCATTTTTAAGACTCAATTTTAGGTGTTTAGTTTAGGTGTGAACAACATAAACAAAATTAGGGTTTAAGTGATGACTTAGGAGAATTGAATCATTTCCCTTAGGACTTAGAGATTGAATATTTTAGATATGGGACTATAGGGACTATGGGTAGTTATTAGATCCCTTAGAAATCACTAGGATTCCCCTACTGCTATTAGTATATTACTGTTTGTATCTGATTGACTGGTGTGGTGTGCCCTCTGGGGATTATTATCTGTCTGTGTGGGTATTGGGATTGCTTGGGGATTGGGAGAGCTGAGGACTTGTGATGATGAAGCCATTGGAGATCCCGAGCTTGAAGACCAACTTCCAGAGTTGAAGAGGATACTCCTGCTAGCAGCTGTTGAGGAGATTAGGGTTTAGGAGCTAAGCAGAGCTCTAGAGTAGAAAGCTTGTTTCTCAAACATGGAATGCCTTGTCTGCATCCATCCTTTCTCTATGATTCAAAGTCTCTTTCAAATATCCACCTCCTTCCTTTGGAAGGATCAGTGAATGTATTTGAAAGATAGAACTTTTGAGAGGAAACTGTCTGTTTAATGTTAACAGTTGATGAACCACCCTTGGTAGGTAATTAACTGTCTAACATTCATTCCTTTCATCTGGTTGACTGATGTTTCTCCTGAAGATTGAGACTTGAAGAAAAGCCATTGTAGATGGAAGACTGGTGATCAAGACCTTGCTTGAAGGCTGTGGAGATGAAGATTGATGCTTGTTGAAGCTTGAATATGGATATTGATGCTGAGCTGCTGTAGCTGTTTATTTTTGCAGTATTTCATTTCTGATGTATTGATTGGTTTTCTGGACTGTATTGTTTGCTGTTTACCCTGTTGGGTTGAAAGTGAAGCCTGTTCACTTTTGCCTATTGTTTTCTAGGTTCGAGGTTGAGTGGGACTCCCTTGCCTCGCTTGTATTGTTGCATACATGCATTTTACTGTTTTACTGTATATATCTGATATTGTTTCTATTTCCGTCTATTCCCTTAGGATCTCTGTTTCTCTCTGTGCAAGAGAGGAGCATGATAGACACTAGGTCTTAACCCATGCATGATAACATTAGGTTAGTCTGATTCCCTTCGCAACTGTAGGTTAAAGTTCTGTCTCTTCTTCCTCAAAACAAACAGAAAAACACCATAAAGATTCCAAACACAATAAAAGACACTTCTTCCGTAAAAGAATGTGAACTCATCAAAACGTCATTTTTGTCCGCTTGGACTGTTAATCAGAAAAACCTTTTTCAGAAGGAATAAAATCAATCAAGACAGACTTGTGTCGTACGTGGCCCGAACTACGTTTGCTCTGATCTTTCATGCTGTATGAAAGTACGTAGGCATAGGATGCGATATCCTAGCGAGCAACCTTCCCCTCCTTTCCCGTAGGTAGGCGAACTACGTTGACTCTGATTTCTCGTTCCAGACGGGAATACGTAGGCATAAAGTGCGACGCTTTGCCGAGTCATTTTTATTTTCATTTTATTTTCTTTTTAACCCTTGACCTATAGTTTAGATAGAATAACAATCCATACCCAAAAACAAGCGTGGATCCCGTCGAGTACGACGAACGTGAGGGGTGCTAATACCTTCCCCTTGCGTAACCGACTCCCGAATCCAGGTTTTGGTTGCGACGACCATACCTTTCCCATGTTGTGCGAGGTTTACTCTGAGCGTTTCCTTTCCCTCCCGTGGGATAAATAACGCACGGTGGCGACTCTTCTGTCAGCCGGCGCCGATTTTCGCAGTAGCGACAGCTGGCGACTCTGCTGGGGATCCAACGTCCCCTGGCTGCTAAGGACTGCGATGGTTCTTATGCATTTGGGATCCAACGTCCCTTAAGAGAGTCAATCCTAACGTTTGTTTTCCCGTCGAGGATTTTGTATGGATTTATATTTCTGACCTTTATTTTCAGCATTATATATATTGATTATTATTGCTGTACTTTGGGGTGTGACGGGTGTTCTGATATTGAGTGAGAAGCCGGACCTGGGCTTGAGTGCACCTAGAATTAGAGTAGAAAGTAGTGGGCACGTGCCGGCTTTGCTTGCATTAGTGTCTCATGAAATCTACACTCGGACGAGGTTCTTCTGGTTGGCTTCTTTTTCTACCCTTTGGGTCGAAGGGGTTGTTGGTCAGCTGAATTGTCGACTCCGGGAACCGATCATTTGGAAGTTGGCTAAGTGAGGCCTCTTCAGGATTTGATGATGCCACTCCTTCTGGGAATCGTATCATCAACCCTGAAAGTCTGTGACGCCGACGACCGCATAGGATGCCATACCTTGTCAGTTACTAGGACATCCACCTGTGAGAGGGTTTGGGGTTATGCAGGTAACTAGACCTTCAGACTACCGGTTTGTTTCTTGATCAGAGATCCCGGGTATTTATGGAGAGTTATGAGGTCTGCCAGAGACCAGTTGGAGAGTTCTGAGGTCTGTCAGAGACCAGTTGGAGGGTTCTGAGGTCTGTCAGAGACCAGTTGGAGATATGACGTGAGGTCTGCCAGAGACCAGTTAGTGTTATGGTTTGAGGTCTGTCAGAGACCATTGTTGGAGCTTTGTTTTAGGTCTATCTGAGACCAGGGTTTGAGGACTTCTATAGAGTCTATCTGAGACTTCTTGATATGGTTCAGGCTATTCAGCTACGGCAGTTGGTCCCTGTTGCATGTTACTTGCATTGCATTGTTTGCATTATCATTGCATCTCATTAACGTGTGTCTGTGCTGCAGGTGCATTTGCATATCCTTCGATTCTAGTGCCCAGACTTCTAAGTATTGACTATGGCTGGTTTGAGGAAAACAGTTGCGTATAAGCTGCCTTCACCTGCTATTACTTCTTTGCTTGGTCTAATATCTCTCGCTGATGAAGAGGTTAGGAGAAGCTTCAGAATGAGCCACGGGAGGTTACTGAGATTAGTCTGCAAGCCCACTGCTGATGAGATGAACGGGCTATACACCTTGATGCAGTTCTATGACCCCACATTGAGATGTTTTACGTTTGCTGACTTCATTCTAGGGCCTACCATTGAGGAGTATGTGGAGTTTACTGAGCTACCCGTGCAGAACAAGGTTCCCTTTATTCACTCTGCTGCTGAACCCAAGTTGGAGGACTTAGCCAAAGCCTTGCATATGGACGCTGCAGAACTGTTAATGACTTCTTGGCTTGGGGTTTCAGGTTTCTCTCTTGACTTTTTGGTTGGCAAAGCTCAGGAGTATGCCAAGAACGGATGTTGGGTGGTTTTCAATGCTATTTTGGCTTTATGCACTTATGGGATTGTGATGTTTCCTAACTTGCCCAATTTCGTAGACTTGGACGCTTTTCATCTATTTGCTGCCGGCAATCCGGTGCCAACGCTGATCGAAGACTTCTACCACTCCTTGCACTACAAGAACGAAAACAGAAGGGGAAAGGTTGTTTACTGCTGTGCTCCTCTACTGAATATGTGGTTCAAAAGTCATCTTCCCATGAGGGGACCTTTTGTGGAGAGTGCAACCACAGCTAGCTGGTCAGAGCGCCTGATGAGGCTATCTTCCGAAGACGTCGAATGGTTTGATAGGGATCTGCTGGGATCCGAGCTTATCTTCAGTTGTTCTGGTTACCCTAATGTGCCGCTGATTGGAAGAAAAGGGTGTATCAACTACAACCCATCCCTGTTGGTCCGTCAGTTCGGATATGCGCTGAAGAACCCGCCAAAGGAGGAAGAAGTACAGGAATCTCTGTACTTCACCGGAGATTTGAAGGGGGAGTTATGGGCCAAGCTGCAGCATGCCTGGACGCGTATTAACCGAAGAGGGAAGCCGTTGTTAGGAAAGAATGACTGTCAGGCCTATGCACCTTACAGAGAGTGGATTCGGGAGAGAGCCAGTCAGCTGAGAATGCCATTTCCAGATGCACCAGTTCTTGTTCCTATTCCGGTAGCAGAGCCGACTACTGTTTCTCGGGAGGCCTACGAGCAAGTTGTGAAATAAAAAGAAGCCTTGATGAAGATCAACGAAGGGTTAGAGCAAGAGCTAGCCCAGATACGCAGCGAGAAAAACAAGGCCGTGTATGCTTTCCAACAGCAGATTGAGCTAATGAACAGACTAGGGGCTGAGTTGACTGAGGAAAGGAAGAAGCGCGAACGTCTGGGGCAAGAGTTCAGAAGCTCCCATGACATGCTTGAGTCCAAGAAGAAAGCGCTTGACGTCGCTCACCGAGAGATCTCTTCTTGCAATAAGACCTGGAATGCCACGCTCACCAACAACAAGAAGAGGGAGGACAAGTTGAAGCAGCAAATCTCCGACCTCGAAGAGCAGTTGAAGTCCAGCATCAAGAAATGTGAAGAAGAAGTGATGACCCGGTATAGTCTCCAGAACGCACTGAACAAGGCCATCAAAGGCAGAGATGAAGCTGTGTCTCAAAAGCGTAAACTTGAAGATCGCTTCGGAGAGGGGGCATGGGAAGAAACTGCTGAAGACGTACGCCGTGTTCTTAAGAAAAGGAACCAACTTGTTGAAGGGCTGCTTGCTCGACCAAGTCATCCGGAGACCAAGAAGCTGCTAGAAGAGTACCAGACTTATGGGAGGATTTGATCATTTCATGTAGTAACTTGTATTCTTTATTTGCATAGTGCTGACCATCACCAGGATTGTTGGTTGAGGTCATGCGTTCTTGTTGTACTCTCAGTGATATTGTATTCCGGACTTATTGGTTTCTCTGCAATATATGAGGCCTTCTGTGATTCAGCTCCGATCTTGATATTGTCAGCATTGTCACTGCACCGGCACCTCCACACTAGAATCGGGGAATGAATTTCCCTAATGCACAGACATACACATTGCATTGCATTCATATTCATATTGCATTGCAGGTTATCTTTGAATGGTGTCTTATTTCCTGCTCTGTACCAGGTATTTTCCAGGATTGCAGATCAGCACCCGCACCGCTATTCCACTCGCACCAACTATCGAAGAATCATGGATCAAATGCAGAACGAGATGCAAGATGTGCGCGAAAAGCTAGCTCTCTTTATGCAGACCATGGAAGCTATTGCAAAAGGTCAGGAGAATTTGCAAGCCATGGTCCAACCTCTGTTGGCCCGAAATGCTGGTCACGGTAACGAGGAGCATCAGTCTGCGCGAGTCGATACTGTTCATGGAGATGGCACTCCGACGCCAGTGGCTCCACCTGTATTCAATATACCTGCTGCTAACATCAACAATGCTACCGCTGCTGTGAACGGTAACGTCGAAGTTGGGCTTGGTGACGTCAACTTGGGTGATAATATGGGAGGCAACGGCTTCGTCAATACTGGATTCGGATTCAACGATCAGGGATTCAATAACACGGGGAAATATGGTTTCAATGCTCAAGGCTTTGGGCAAGACGGTTATGGTATGGCCAATCAGGGCTACGGAGGTTTCGGGAATGGAAACGGCGCTGGGTTTATGACTTTTGGGCCTGCTGGAGGAGTTCAAGGGTACGACAACAGAGGCCGAGGTCCGGGGATGAATCAGATTGGAGCTGGACGTAATAATGGATATGATGGTATGGAGCTGGAAATGGTATGTGGCAAGAAGATCAGCAGGAGGACGCTTTCTCCGGTGGAGGTTTCGAAGGGCCGATGGATGACTCCCAGAAGATCAGAATGCTGGAAGAGCAGATGATGGGGGTCCTGAACCAAAGTGCTGTGGGCTTGGACATGGCAACAATGGGTCTGGTACCTGGCTTGAGGGTGCCAATCAAATTCAAAGCTCCTGCGTTTGATAAGTATAAAGGGGACACATGCCCGAAAGTGCACGTACGGGCTTATTACAGAAAGATGTCTGCGTACTCAACTGATGAAAGAATGCTAATGCATTTTTTTCAAGATAGTTTGTCAGGCCCTTCCTTAGAGTGGTACATGGGGTTGGAGCCAACCAATATCAAGACATGGAAGCAATTGGCAGAGGCATTTGTAGCTCACTACAAGTATAACAGCGATTTGGCGCCCAATCGGGTCCAATTGGCAGGGCTGTCTCAGAAGAAGGGGGAGAGCTTTAAAGAGTACGCGCAAAGGTGGCGCGATATGGCTGCCAGGGTCCGTCCTCCTGTAGAAGACAAGGAAATGAACGACATGTTCGTCGGCACATTCACAGGCTTGTTTCACGACATGTTGTTTCATACATCTCTAGCCAGTTTTTCAGACTTAATTCTGATGGGAGAAAAGATCGAACGCAACATTAAGCAAGGAAAGTTCCAGGTTGAGGAATCAACTGCATCTGGCAGTAATAGGAAGGCCTTCGGTGGGCGCCGTCAGGGCGAGGCAAGCGCAGTATTTGGAGGCCGAGGCAGAGGTCGGAACCAATATCATCAGCCGCAGCAGGTGGCGAGTGTTACTATTCCGTACCAACAACAACCACTTCAGCAACAACAACCAGTTCAGCAGCAGCCAATGCAGCACCAGCAGCAACAGCCTCAGCAGGGGGCACAGCAGGCTCAGCGAAGATTCCAGGGTGGTAAACCGAGAAGAGTGTTTGAGAAGCCTCCCTCAACCTACGCAGATTTGTTGCAGACATTGTTGGGTTTGAACCTGGTAGAGAAGAGAACCCTGGCACCGATAACGGGAACTCCTCCGTATGGCTATGATGCAAGCAGGCACTGTGAGTTTCATTCTGGGGCTCCAGGCCACGATATAGAAGGTTGCCATGCTTTTAAGCATGTTGTGCAGGATCTTTTGGACAATAGGACTATCAATTTCGGAACGGCAGGTCCGAATATAGTGCAGAAACCCATGCCTAATCATAGGGCGAACGCCATTTTGACTGAGGAAGGGTTGAATCTGGTTATGAATGTCGAAGATTTAAAAACGCCGCTGAGCGAGATAAAAAGCAGATTGTTGCAAGGGGGTGTTTATCCAGGATGTGACGACTATTGCTTGGAATGTTGGACCCTAGCTGGAGGGTGTGATGATTTGAAGAAAGGCATTCAGGCTTTAATTGATGGAGGCACATTGCGGTTTGACCGAGCAGCGACCAAAGAGCCTGCAGGGGCAGTAGCAGATGATCAGAGTGATGTGGCCACTGTAACGATTCCTCGGAAAACAATCACTATTGCAGCACCGGTTCAGCGACCACCGATCACCATAACTAAAGCTGGACCGATCCCGTACGAGAACACGAAGGCAGTCCCATGGTCATATGGGTTGGAGGTGTATTGTGACGGAATACAGATTGATGTTAACAAGCAGCCAGCTGAGACTGTCGACAACGTTGTTGGTTCAGGAGGCATGACAAGAAGTGGCAGGATCTTTATATCACCTGAAGTGGAGGCCGAAAGACTAGCGAAAGGGAAAGGGAAAGTGGTTGAGAATGTCCCAGTGCAAGCAAGCGACAAAGAAGCAGCATCAAAAGATGTAGAAGAGTTCATGCGTTTGATTCGGAAAAGTGATTATAAGATTGTGGAGCATCTGCAACAGACGCCGTCCAAAATATCTATCCTGTCCTTGCTGTTGTGTTCTGAAGCTCACAGAAATGCTTTGCTGAAGGTCCTGGACACTTCCTTTGTACCCCAAGACGTCTCCGTGAATCAGTTGGAAGGAGTGTTGGCACATGTAAATGCAGGCCACAGCTTGGGCTTTACCGACTTCGATTTGACCCCGAAAGGGAGAGATCACAATATGGCGCTGCATATATCTGTCGAATGCAGGGGATCAGTAATGTCGCATGTATTGGTCGACACCGGATCGTCTTTGAATGTGATGCCCAAGAAAGCGATGATGAAGCTGGATGTCAGAGGAATCCTGTGCACACCCAGCGACTTGGTAGTTAGAGCCTTTGACGGCACGCGAAGAACAGTCTTTGGATCAATCACATTGCCTCTACAAGTGGGGCCAGAGGTGTTCGCCACGGAATTTTATATCATGGATATACAGCCCGCGTACAGCTGCTTGCTGGGAAGACCTTGGATCCATGGGGCTGGGGCAGTTACGTCTACCCTGCATCAGAAGTTGAAATATATGGTCGGAGACAACGTAGTCACCGTATGCGGAGAAGAAGACATCCTGGTCAGCCATCTGTCGTCATTTAAATATGTGGAGGTCGACGGAGAGATCCACGAAACACCCTGCCAGGCATTTGAAGGGTTGCGTATCAAGGACAAAGGGCCTGGGCCGAGCAAAGTGCCAGAGATAGCTGTCTCGTCGTATAAAGAAGCCCAAGCTCTAGTGGAGGCAGGAGAAGCAAAGGGCTGGGGCAAAGTACTGGATATTCCTGTGAAGATGGACCAGTTCGGGCTGGGATACCAACCGTCGTCATCAACTCCCGCTGTGGGTGCACCCCGTTTCAGAGGGCCAATAACAATCTCTGCCAGTGGAGTATGTCATGAAACCATCAACGCTGCTTCGGAGTCTGACGAAGGAGACAGCGACTGTGATATGGATGCCTGGATTCAGCCAAGCACGCCAGGACAAGGACTGTGCAACTGGTCTATTCAGGAGCTTGTTCCTGTGACTCTTAAACAGTAATGCTTTGCTTTATTAATTGTTGAATAATCTGATGTCTTACCCGGGGCATCAGGATTTGCTTAGGGCTGTGTTGTTATGAACGTTGTGTGTTAATCATTAAATAAATGGCGTTTTTTCATGTGCAAATACTGTAATCCCTGTCTTTCTTGTTTTGTATTTTTCAATAAAATGGCAACGTGGTTATTCGCTTTATACGCATTTTGAAGCACTTAACCATTCCTTTTGCAGGATAACATTTTCAGATGACATCCTTGAACCACCTATGACTCGTCCCGACTTTGAGCATCCGGTATTTCAGGCCGAAGAAGAGGTTGTCGAAGATAGTGACGTTCTTGAAGAACTGTCTTGGTTGGTGAAGCAAGAGGAAAGAGCCATTCTGCCTCACGACGAGGTCATCGAAATTATCAACTTAGGGTAGGAAGGGGTTGAGAAGAATATTCGTATCGGTGCCGCACTGCAGAGTGATATCAAGCGAAGACTGGTTGAAATGCTCCGAGAGTATAGTGATGTATTCGCTTGGTCGTATGAAGATATGTCAGGGCTCGATACAGACATGGTTGTGCACCGCCTGCCACTGAAAGAAGATTGCCCGCCAGTCAAACAAAAGCTTCGCAGAACTCGACCAGATATGGCAGTGAAGATCAAAGAGGAAGTTCAAAAGCAGTGGGATGCTGGTTTCCTGGCTGTGACAAAATATCCCTCATGGGTTGCTAACATCGTACCAGTGCCAAAGAAAGATGGCAAGGTGCGGATGTGCGTGGATTATAGAGATTTGAATAAAGCAAGCCCAAAAGACGATTTTCCGCTTCCTCATATTGACGTGCTAGTCGATAATACTGCTCAATACTCCGTATTCTCCTTCATGGATGGCTTTTCAGGCTATAATCAGATTAAAATGGCGCCAGAGGATATGGAGAAGACTACTTTCATAACGCCTTGGGGAACATTTTGCTACAAAGTGATGCCCTTTGGTTTGAAAAATGCTGGGGCAACATATCAGCGTGCGATGACGACTCTTTTCCATGATATGATGCATAAAGAGATCGAAGTTTATGTTGACGACATGATTGCCAAATCCCAGACGGAGGAAGAGCATCTGGTGAATCTGCTGAAGTTATTTAAAAGGCTTAGGAAGTTCAGGCTGAGACTGAACCCTAACAAATGCACCTTCGGGGTGAGATCGGGTAAACTGCTGGGGTTTATCGTAAGCGAAAGAGGAATAGAGGTCGATCCTGCCAAAATAAAAGCGATTCAAGAAATGTCGACGCCTAAAACAGAGAAAGAGGTGCGCGGGTTTTTAGGGAGGTTGAACTACATCACCCGGTTCATATCTCACCTAACTGCTACGTGTGAACCATTATTTAAGCTGTTAAAGAAAGATCAAGTTGTAACGTGGAACAAAAATTGTCAAAAGGCGTTCGATAAAATAAAGCAGTATTTGCAGGAGCCTCCTATTTTTATACCCCCAGTGGCGGGTAGACCCTTGATCATGTATTTGACGGTTCTTGAGAGAAGCATGGGTTGTGTTCTCGGTCAGCACGACGAGACAGGGAGAAAAGAGCATGTGATCTACTACTTGAGTAAGAAATTTACAGATTGTGAATCTCGATACTCAATGCTTGAAAAGACTTGTTGCGCGCTAGCCTGGGCCGCCAAGCGTTTGAGGCAATACATGCTGAATCATACAACCATGCTCATCTCGAAGATGGATCCTATCAAATATGTATTCGAAAAGCAGGCGTTGTCGGGAAGAATTGCCCGTTGGCAGATGGTCTTGACTGAATATGACATTCAATACGTCTCGCAAAAGGCTATAAAGGGGAGTGTGCTGTCTGAGTATCTGGCGGAGCAGCCTATTGAAGATTACCAATCGATGAGGTTTGATTTTCCTGACGAGGATATCATGTACCTAAAGATGAAAGATTGTGAAGAGCCGTTGCCAGACGAAGGACCAGAGTTGGGTTCCAAATGGAAGATGATATTTGACGGAGTTGTGAATGCTTACGGTAGCGGAATAGGGGCGATCATCACTATGCCGCACGGGTCGCACATCCCGTTTACTGCCCGATTGACCTTTGCCGTTACAAATAATGAGGCCGAATACGAAGCTTGTATAATGGGGCTTGAAGAAGCCATTGATTTGCGAATCAAGAATTTAGACGTATACGGAGACTCAGCTCTTGTGGTGAATCAGATCAAAGGGGAATGGGAGACACGTCAGCCCAACTTGATACATTACATGAACTATGCAAGGAGATTGTTGCCTTTCTTTGACAAGGTCGAATTGCATCATGTACCGAGAGCAGAGAATCAAATGGCTGACGCTCTCGCCACTTTGTCTTCCATGTACAAAGTCAACTTCTGGAACGAGGCTCCCCGAATCATTATCTCTCGGCTTGACAGACCAACTTATGTATTTGCTATTGATGAAGCGTCTGATGATAAACCATGGTATTTCGATATCCTTAATTTCCTGAAGAATAAAGAGTATCCGGCTGGGGCATCCAGTCAAGATCAGAAGACTCTCAGGAGATTAGCAAGCAATTTCTATTTGAATCCGGATGGCGTCTTATACAGAAGAAACCACGACTTGGTGTTGTTGTGTTGCGTAGATGAAAAAGAGGCAAAGCTGCTCATGGAGGAGATACATGAGGGTACCTTTGGTACGCATGCTGGTGGGCATGCTATGACGAGAAAGCTGTTGCGGGCAGGTTATTTTTGGCTGACCATGGAAACTGATTGTTTCAAATTTGCAAGAAAGTGCCACAAGTGCCAAATTTATGCTGATAAGATCCATGTGCCTCCGAGTCCTCTAAATGTGATGTCATCACCATGGCCATTCTCGATGTGGGGAATCGATATGATTGGAAAGATCGAGCCGACGGCTTCTAACGGGCATCGGTTCATCCTAGTAGCAATCGATTATTTCACCAAGTGGGTAGAAGCGGCGTCTTACGCAAACGTAACTAAGCAAGTGGTGGCCAGATTCATCAAGAGGGATATCGTTTGTCGATATGGGATTCCCGAGCGGATAATTGTTGATATGATGTTGTAATGTTCCTTTACATGAATAGTTGGGATGATGAACATATGATGCATATGAAATATCAATGTTCTGTTATGGATGTTTTGTTGTAGGCTTGATGCCTTGTTGCATAGTTGGTGATGTTGTGGTCCATAAGAGAGGTATTTCATGGCATAGCATATTAGCGATGGCCTGTATTGGCGGCCCTTGTGGAAAATTCTGCGATGGCCTGTATTGGCGGCCCTTAGTGGCAAATTCTGCGATGGCCTGTATTGGCGGCCTTGATGGCAAATTGGTACCACATGCATATGCACAGTCGAGTCGCATTGTTGAGTCACATGAAGTTGCATAATTATGTTAGTTGTATATTAATGTTGTTTTACGTGAGATATGGATTGTTGCAGTTGTTGTCGATGATGTTTATGATTTTGAAACTTATAATGTTGTGATGAGTTTCTGGCATGTTTTCTATCATGCTCTATGTTATATTATTGATATCTCACCCTTTACGTTGTATGTTACCTCCTCTGGTGGTAATTTGCAGGTAGTTCGGAATGAAGTTCCGCTTTTTCGTTTAAGTTGTCGTTGGTCGCTCTGATACGTAGCACTCTTAGGGGGATGAACGATTATTGTTATTGCTCTTATTTATTTTCTTGTTGCTGAATTTTATGAAGTATTTTATTAAGTTGGGTTCTTTGTTAATGTGCCAAATATTGGTTGTACGCAATAGATCGATGGATCGGAAATGCGGATTTTATGGTTGAAATTAGTTGTTGTAATAAACATAAGCAAGATGATTACTTGCTGAATTTTAATGGAGTTCTGTCGTAAATTTCTGGTATCATGTTGATTATCATAAATGTTGAAAGTGTATTATGTTCCACTGCAAATGAATATGTTGCTATGTAATTAAGATGTTATATGAGTTGTTATTAGTTGTTCATCCAAGATTATGTGCTATGTATCATCATTGAATACATGCCTGCAAAATTCGTGCACTCTGATTTTGATTTATTTTAAATATGCGTTGGGTTAGAACGGGGTGTTACATGACACGACCCATGTCCTAGGGTACCTGCAATGAAAGGTTTTGAGGCATGACAGAGGTGTGACACGGGTGGCCGAGTTGTGTGGCACGGCCTGTGTCCTAGGGTCTGGGAGGAAAAAAAAGATTTTTGAGGTAAAACAGTTGTGTGACACGGGTGGCCGTGTTGTGTGACACGGCCCGTGTCATAAGTCCTGGGCATTTTGTAGGTTGAAACCTCAAACAGAGGTAAAACACGGTCGGCCGTGTTGTGTAACACGGCCCGTGTTGTGAGGCCTGGGGTTTTTGTGCTATGAAAAAGCTATCAGAAGTGTGACACGGGCGGCCGTGTTGTGTAACACGGCCCGTGTCAGGATACTAGAGTTAAAAAACCTAATTTTTCTTTGTTCCCCTTTGTTTTTATGGTTTCTTGCAAATGGTTTCTTGGTCCCTATTAGGACCTTACATGATATATACAGTACAACAACACACAAGAGAGTAAATGAAATGAATATAAAAGCAAAAAGTAAAGGGAGAAAGGTTTGAAGAAATGGATACCAAGAGCTTTCTATCCTTCTTGCATGTACTCCAATGACCTTTGTTGGATGTACTCTCCACTCTTCACTCTATGTTGTGAAGATCCTGCTTCTCAATGGTCCTCTTATGCTTCTATATTACTCTCTTTTTTCTGGTTTTTTCTTCCTTTCTATTTTTCTGGTTTTTTAGGGTTTCTATTGCTCTCTCTATTTTTCTGGTTTGCAATGTGTGTAGAATGGATGTTGAATGAATCAAGAGTGATCTCTTTTTGTTTACAACCCCCTCCTCTTATCTCAGCTCCTCTAGGGTTTTCTCTTCTCCCCACATATCAGATTTTTCATGGAGTGGTGTCTCTTACCACCTTTTCTCATGCCACTCTCTTTATTTCCATTTCCATGCAAGAGCTATGCTGCATTTTTGCTGTTGCACTTTGCCTATGCTGTTTTTTCTGCAGCACTTTGTGCCTTGCACCCATTTTGTTGGCTTGTGCTTGGACAACTCTTGTGGTCAATGCTACCACCTTCGATAGCATTTTGAAAATTATGATATGTAGAAGCATTGTTACATGTTATTCCCTTGGTCTTGTGACATGTGATCTTGTGACATGAAGAAATTTGTCCCCTCTTGCATGGGACTGTTTTGCCATGATTAAACATGCATAATCTTGGTCTTAAAACATTCCAATCTTGATTTAATTCTTGCATATTTCTTGGATGTTTGTAAGCATAATATGGACTTGGTGTGGCATTACCATAACATGAATTTGATTAGAAGCTTGGATTAAGACTAGAAGTAGCTTATTTTTCTAAGCATTATCAAGTGCTTGAGACTTTGCAATAAATATGACATTTTTGCAAATGTCATGAAATTTTTCTTTGCCATATTCTTGAATCTAGTCTTGACTTCATTAATCTTGAACTTTGAATTATGCACTTGTGATCTTGACTCATGATTTGTAAATTTGAACTCCACTTGATTAAGAATTTGAAACAAAATTGGATGAAACAATCTTGAATTGGCCTTGAATTTCATGTTCATTAGGAATATATCTTGAATATCCTAATATTTTTTCAAGTAACTTCTCCTTGAAGAAATCTAGATGAATAGATTTTCCGACTTAGATCAAATCTTAGGCGATGAACCTTTTCCTCCATGTAGTCCAAGATAGACAAGTTATCTCATTTGAAATAAAAAATGACAAACCGACCCAATCCGTACCCACATGCTCGATATGCAATAGAACGATGTATGATATGGCGAATGTAGGGTATAAAGGCTAAAGGAGAAAATGAGGGTGTGACAAGCATAGAGAGGAAGCTAGTGCTAAGAGGCGTAGACTTGAGGAGGTTGTAGGGAAGGAGGACTCGATCGAGGATATTCAGTCCACTATCAGTCAACAGGAGTTGCTCATACGTGGTTTGCTCACTAGGCCAGACCATCCAGATACACAGGCATTGCTGAAGGATTTCCAGTCTCGCCACCCAGTTTGATTTTGTTTCTTTGTATTCTGTAGCGTAGACTTTTGTATGGACCATCACCAGACCTGTTGGTTAAGGTCCTCTTCTGTTTGTACTTATTTGCTGTTTATACTTTGCCTATGGGCTTATGTTTATATATACGAGGAGTTTTTATTTTGTGCTTGAATGCGGGGCTCTCCATCGTCTTGGTTGTTATTCCGGAATTAGAATCAAGGGGGAAATGTCCTTATTTGCATAAATACATGTATGCATTTTAGCATGTTTCTCGCATTTGCAGGTGCATCGGAACTGTTAACCTTATCTTGTTTCTTGTGTGTAGCGGTAAAAATCGTGAGTGTAAGCTATTCATTAGCTTAACTCAAAAAAAAAACAAGAGTCGCCACCGCACTTTTATTTTATCCAAATAAAGGAAAGGAAAAAGAGCGAACAAAACCAAAGAGTGCTAAAACGAGAACAAGAAACAGAGATCGGGGTAAGGGGTTGGTTACGTAATGGGAAGGTGTTAGCACCTAAAACGTCTATAGTACTCTATAGGAGCTCTTTGAAATATTTACGCTTTTTGGTTTGAAAATGGTTTGTTTGAAAAGAGATTGGGGAGATGAGAAGAGAATTATTTTTTAGATTTTTGTGTTTGGAGAGACTTATCGCCTCATGCCTAAGTACCCACAAAGTGCAATATAGGATCAAAACCCTGTAGTTCGTGGTACAAATAACAAAATTTTGTTGGTTTTGATTGATTTTAGATGTAAAGACAAGTCGTCATTTAAAGGAGAAAACTGCGACTAGTCGCCCACAAGTATTAAGACAATATTTACATCACATAAAGATGGAGGATTTGTTTGGATTATCGACAAGACTATCACTCAACATCAACGTGGAAAATGTCAAAGTCTTAATACTATGGGGAATAGGAGGATTATATCTCAACTATAGAAATGAATCATGTCTAAACTTTATGAAAAGTTTTAAAGTGAAAAGTGCATAAAGGCACAAAATGAGTTGATGAGTTTTTTTTGTATTTTTTTATGTCTTTTGAAATTGGTCAAAGCATGATTAACATTGATTGATTTTTATTGAGAAGAACAAAGTTTGAAAATTACTTGACGAAAGTCAAGGTTTTATTGCGAAAGCCGTTTTGAAGTTTGAAACCAAGAAGGTTTTGAAAGAGGGAGAAAGTTTTGAAAATTTAAGAAGGGGAGGAGATGTAGTGACTATCCTAGAAACCAAAATAAGAGCTAGAGGTAAGAAAGATCTAACCAACTTGTAGCACACTCCATAGCAAGCAAACAAAATTCCATCCGATATAAAGCATAAGCTAATGAGAGAGCCAAATAAAGGCTAAGATCCACAATACTCCAAGCATAGGAATGAGAGTCCTAATTCTAAGTCCAAAGGTCCATGAAGTCCAAGGTCTAAGAGTAGTCCAAGAGCATAACCACAAAGTTGATAGCACCAAGTTCTTTTAGAGATTTTTTATCCTTTATTAGTGTTTTGAACAAGGTATGGTCCAAGTGGACAAAAGAGAAATGACATAAACATAAACAAAGATATGATATGAAATGCTAACATGGAAGCATAAAAGTAAAGAAATAAGGAGTAAGAAGAGAATATAAACAAAATTATACAAGGATATTGTCAGTGAATTAGTGGTTAGTGGTTAGAACATATGATCAATGATGATTAATTCTAGCACTTTAGACCAAGGTTAATGAAAACTCATTAGAGGATTGATAGAATCAAAGCCTCCTAACAATGAGTTTCATAGGTAGTGGACTTAAGACAAGAAACTAATTATACTTGGACTTTCAAACATAAGTTTGAGCCACGAATGATCATTTTCCGATTACGGGACACTTTAGCACTATGTTAAGCAATCGTAATCGGGTTTATGTAGAAACCACGACTATCTGAGGCCGGTCAATAATAACGTTAGTGTTAACACATGTTAGAGAAGTGATATGTAAATAACTCTCCTAAAACATGCCACACAAAAAGAAAAGAGGTAGTGATCTCATCATAATCAAGATTTTTTCATTGATTAATCAAATGTAATCTATCACTATTCCAAAGTAAGGAGAATTATCTCAATGATCATTCGTCCATAGATTTGAAATAATGAAGATTAAACAACTTTGATAATCAACAATCTATGATCCATAGATTTCATCGATCAAAAGAAAAAGAAGAAGAATAAGAACTAAAATGAAAAGAAATCACAATTTGAATCTTAAATCGATTAAATCATCATCAATATCAATCACCTCTTTTAGTGGATAAAATCGACACTCAAAGTCCATTGATATTGATGAGATCTTATCAAAAATTCAAGATCCAAAACAAAATCTATTTTAAAAAAATTATTTCAAAAGAAAACAAATATTAGAAAAATATTAAAAGAAAATTGAAGAAAATCTTTTAAAAAAAATGAGAGGGAGGTTCAGTAGAAAAGCAGAAGGTAATGAGGATCAAAGTTCTACGGTCCAAACGGCCCAACCAAAAATAATGCATCACTTAAAAAAACAAAAAGAAGAAATCAGAAAAAAAAAACTCAATGAATCATTCATTATCTTCTCCAAGTTCTCACGGCAACTGTTCACGGCCATGGATAATCAAAGTTCTTCATAAATTGGAGCGGCGAGATACGAAAATCACACGGAACAGATCTAAATCAAGAGCTCTTCACAACAGTATAAACAATTCAAGGAAATATGCAAAGATGAACTCGAATCGGGAAAACAAAATCCATCGAACTACCTTCAAAGTCACAGGTAAGAAATCAATCCAAACTTCCTCTTGCTCCTCTTCTTCTGAATGAATGAATTCTGGTTTGAAATTGGTCTCTGTTTGAGGTTAATTGATGTTTGAATGGATCAAAGGTGTGTGAGTTCTGTAGAATTTTATGGTGTTTCGATGGTTTGATGAAAAAGTATGAGAGGTGAAGAGGATTTGAAGCTTGAAGAAAATTAGAGGTTGGGGTGATATTTCTGCAGAAGTTTTCTGGCTTTTCAAGCTTGAAAATTTGTGAATGAAGCGCTCTCTATTTACAGAAGAGGTGAGTGATTTCAATTTGAATATTGTTGCTGCCGTTTTGATCTTTGTTTTTTGCGTTTTCATTTGATGCGTTATGTGAACCGTGCGTGACCCATGTGCATCTTTCACGTCATTTTAATTTTTCATTTTTAGCTCTTTTGTGACGTGGATTTTCTGGTTTATTGATTTCAGCTCAGATTATATAACGTTGATTGGCTTTCATGGCTCACTTACGGTTCGCACGGCTTGGTCTATGTGATGAATTTGCTTTCACCCTGTTGCAAGTGGCTCGTGTAACAGATACAGATCCTATCAAAACCTCATGATTCTTAATTTTTTCTGGTTCTTTATGCAGTTTAGCTTCCATAATCACTGCATCTGTTTCTGGTTTTTAAGCATTTCAACAATCAATGAAAGAGCAAGCTCTCTGATTGAAGAATCTGAGTCATCCAGCACCTCAAGCACAACAGTCAAAATCTGATTGAAGTACTGGATCCAAACAGAATGATCATTTTCTGCAGAAGCTTCAACTAACTGTAGAAGTGCAGTCCGCTTACTTGAAATAGTGCTTCCATCACCCCCACTGCATATCATATGAAGAATTTGAGGAATGCTGAGTCCTATGTTTGCCATGCAGTTGCCCTTCACATCTTCAGCTGAGTGATGATTATGGTTCAATTCGGAAATATTTAAATGTTCTAATGACATCAGACCATTAACATCCACATCATATGATATGCCTTCAAAGTTAACGCTACTATCCACATATCCAAGTTGGTCAGTTTGAAAGCCAAAGCTTTGATCCATTGAATTGACTGTGTAAGCAAGATCTTTGGTTTTTGAACCAACAAAACCATTATCACATTCAGTCTGAAGATTCTGATACAAATGTTCCTCTGCTTCATCAGAAGCTGGTTGGCCATGACTGGCTATAATCAAGTTTGAATCTTGGGAACTCCATTCCCTGCCACCATCACTATCTAGAGAACCACCAGAATACCTCCCCATATAATGAGCTTTCCTAGACAAACCAGCATATCCCTCTTCAGAGGATGTTCCTACAACATCATATTGATCATAGGAAGATTTAGTACGCCGCTCTTTCTTGTTTTGCAGATAGTTCATTAAATCTACCTCAATGCGAGGGGTGCGTTGCTTAAGGGCTCGTTTCAAAGAATTTTGTTCATCAACTGACAAGCTAAGAATGAAATTCAAAACTGCAGATTAAGTATATAAGGTGTGGACATGGAGATTACATTCACATTGGTCGGTGTTTCAATTTCCTTATACTTGCATTTACGTGCCAAAGTTGACATTTCCAAATCTTGCCGACCAAGAAGGACATATGCAGCAGCTGGCCAGTCATTGGGAGAAGAATCTCAACATTTATCTAATGCATGTCGAAGTGGAAGAGATACACCAGAAGGCAGGGAGTCAAATTGCTGAAGTCCAAACCTTTCACCAACCATTGCTAAAACAGTAAGCTCCTTCTTTGAAGAATGTGATCCCGTGGCAATGTTACAGTAAACACCAGATGAAAGCTTTTTCCTAGCAAATCATCACCTGATAGTATACTGTAAAAACAAATTATTTTCCGAGCCAAACTAGCCACTTCACATCCATCTTTGCAGAGTAGAGATGGAAGATCACTAATATTAGCAGAACTACATCCATGTCGCAAGCAGTTCTCTCTCTTTCATATCAGCAAATGTTGAGACCAATGTTGCTCCAGTTGCTTTGGCAACATGTCGCATATCCTCTTTCCGCACACGTTTCGCAGCGATTGCCATTTTTAGTTACACCCAACACTGTTTGTTGAAAACCATGTGACCAGTTGTATAACTCAACAAGTGAACTTGCCGATTAACATGCGATATTTACAAAGCCAAAATCAGCACCAACCCTAAAGGATCCCCATGAAATGTTCTGGTAAATCACATCTTGGAGATATGGACATGGCGTGAACATCTGCTTCAACAGCTTCGTGCTTTCCGCAAGAAGAAACTGACATTAACATGATGAATTGCAAATCGTCTTACAATGTCTTCAAAACCTATCTCAGTGGGCTCATTGTTCTCGTCTTTTCCTGGGAGTGTAGAAAGTGGAAAAAGAAACACTGCTCATGCTAGAACTAGAGGACCAACTTCATAGATTTCAAAAACACTGAAAGTAGAAACTATTGTATCCATCTTTTGCACATCATTAAACACGACCAACTAATAGGTTGGCAACAACATTAGTATTACATGTGTTGCGAACATAACTATGAAACAGGTTTCTCATACGCCATCGTCAATTCTTAGTAGGTGTGTGGAACTCAACAAACTTAACCCGTCCGACATAGCTTGATTCAAGTAAAGCATCTTCACATGCAACCATCATATTCTTGTCCTTCATTTGGGCATTTGTATTTGGACTTTGAACTTTGACAATTGTCTTGTCTTAATGAACCCTTGACAACTTTGAATTTGGGAAATATTAATGATGATGAATGCCTTACATTTTCAAGTAACTTGTATTCCAAGTAAGCCATATGCATGTCTCTTCCAAATTTAATTTGAATCAAATTCTTGGATGAAATAAATCTTTAAGGAATTGATGTCATGATGAACCCAAAGATCAATACCTTCAATCATGCTTTAGAATCACTTGGAAATGGCACACTTGAATGAACACTTTGTACTTGCATCCCAAAACCAACATCTTGATCGAACATCCACCAAACTTGACTTGTACAGACAAAACTCTGAATCTTTGATTAAAATTGGGCCAAACTTCTCATAGAACACTGCTTGAAAGCTTGATGAATTCCGATATAGGAAAACTTAACCTTGAACAATCACATTGCCTGAGAAAATAGCCCACCGCCACAACCAATTTGCAATTGAAGCAATCTTTTGATAGTTCAACCAAGATAAGCTCAAACTTCCATCTGACTTTAGACTTGAATGAATGTCCTTTCCATCAATCTCCTTGCAAAACCCTAAACTCACAGAGAAGAAGAAGAACAGGCAAATTGCAAAATATTTTTGATATTTTGGTTAGAGGTTAGTAAACATAAACAACAAAAAAGCAAGTAAGAAACAAATAAGGGTGAGAAAGCCAAGAGTATGATCTTGTTTGCGTATGCAAATGATGCAAATGAAAAGTGGGATCTTAGGGGTAAAAATTAGGGTAATACAGCTGCCCCTATTTAAGATTCTTCTATCCGAAGATATGAAGATTGACATCTTTGTCTCGACTAGATAGAAGAGACTTAAATATAACAATAAACCCAATTTTTGGCCCTAAGAGGCCAGAAAATGATATGATTATGCTAATGATATGGTATGCAAATACAAGACCACCGTGGGGAGAAAATGCCACAGGAAAAAAAACACTCGATCAAAAGAAGAAAAGAGACTCCACAGGGGAAAGCAAAAAAGCAAGATCCTATTCCGATAAAAGAAAGGAAATGACTCAACAGGGAAAGAGATACCAACTTCCAGTTACTGGGCGAAGATATTCGAACCGAAGAGAATAGGTAAAATAATTTCTACTGGTTACTGAGTAGAAAATAAGTGCAAAAAACACAAGAGAATTGTTATCTACCAGTTACTGGGTAGAAAACAAAGAGATGTATTACTTACTACCAGTTACTAGGTAAAAAGTAATCCACTCGTTGAAATATAATCAACTACCTGTTACTGGGTAGGAAAAGAAGCAACGCCAACTACTGGTTACTGAGTAGTTTAGCGAGAATAATAAACTTGAATGAAAGGGGTTACCAACTATCGGTTACTGGATAGGGTAAACAACATGTCAACTACCTGTTACTGGGTAGGAGAAACTCGACTACCTGTCACTGGGTAGGAGAAGAAAAATAAAGGTCAACTACCTGTCACTGGATAGGACAAACATACTCGACTACCTGTCACTGGGTAGGACAAACATACTCGAGTATCTGTCACTGGGTAGGAGAAAGAGATATATCATCAGTTATCTGTTACTGAGCAGCTCCAATCACTCAACAAACTTCTCAAGTAAAGAGACACCCATTTGTTGGAAAAAAAGATATTAACAACCATTTCGGGGATCTTTAAAAGAGATACGAGCAGGTTAAATCATGCAATAGAATTCTCATCGGGAATTATTCCACAGAAATTCCATTTGATAGAAAAGCTGGTCAGATAAGGATCCATCATTTCACAATAAACTTCTCTGTTGAGGATGAACTAGAGAAATGTTATTTATTGCGAAGGTAAATTTCTGGAGATTACACAAACTGCTCAAAAAGAGGCTTCCATATGAAGTTGCATAAGTAATTACCAAGAGAGTGTTATCAAAACACTACCGGGGAAATTAAATCTTCATCTTCTGATGGGGATCAATAACAGATTCCTGCCGAGAAAAATAAATCCTCAAAACTACCTTCTCATCATCCAGCTTTCACAGCCCAGGGAAAACCAAAGTAACTGTTGCAGGAGACCAAAAGTTCGATCCAGGAATAAACTGGAGAGAAACGGTCAAACAAGACTCGACCCAATGAGGAAATAACTCAAATGGGGAATAATTCCAACCAGATAAAAGTTGGGGAAGAAAGCTTAACAAACATCTTCCACGATGCATAAACTCAGTGGGGAATTAAAAAGGATAGGTATTTTCTTCTTAGGGGTCGACACTCTAATGAAGAGAGGACACACGCACTCCGCGGGATAACAACACCGGGGAAAGGGAAACACCAAAAAAAAAGGATGCACAATGCAACAAAAACATGTTATGCTCAACCAAAATCAATGCGCATGCAATGCATATGAATATGAATATGCTGGCAAAATAGACAAAAAAGGGCAAACAGAGGGTAATCAAAACATCACAACACCACTGAAATACTCGGCTAATCTCTGCAAGTTAGAGATATCATTGAAGATCGTGCTAGGGATCAGCAACAGAAACCCTGCAAGAGATACACAAGAGCCATCAAAGGAAAATAAATCCTACTACAAGGCTCAAATCTCGCTGAGGAAATGGAGATATTGCTTGGGGAGAAGACCACAAAGATCAATCTTCAACCATCAATAATTCAACAAGAGGGAACAACAACATGAACTCCGCTTTGAGAAAAAAACTGTTGGAGAAAACATAGCAACACAAATCTTCCAACCCTGCCAGGGGAATAAGAAGTTAACATCATAGCAAAAAAGTCAAACTGTGGGGGATTTTAAATCAACACCCAATCACAAGGTGAGAGAAAACCCGACAGGTGACTGCTATGTCAACAATTCTTAGAAGTAAACAACATTGTTCTCTACTTGTGGAATAATCCAAAGTAAATATGCATAACCTCTGCTAGGAATCATCAAAGACAAATCTCCGCATGGGCAAAAACATCAAGGAGAAGTGGTCTTCAAATTTCTCAACTGTCAGATCATAACCTGGTTGAATGAATAAAACATATTCATTCATTTGAATCAAGACCTTGTTGTGGAAAACCGTTCAACACTCGTCTAGTTTATCCAAAGAAACAAAACTTTGCTAAGGGAATATCAGCAAACTCTACTGAAGAGACCTCAATATAGCTCAAATGGGGAAACATCAACACAACTCTACTGGGGAGCTGGCAATAAATTCTACCAGAGAAGCAAGAAAGAACCCTGCTGAAGAAAACACTTAAGCTTTTCACTTCAAGATTCTACCATTCTTGGGATTACTGTTGACATCCTTTCTTTTATTTTCACAAATCAAAGAAAAATGTTTTTATAATTTTCAAAATTTAAATCAATTATTCACATTTGTTTCAAAAATCATCATCAAAAATAAAATGAAATTCTATAAACAGAAACAAAATAAGAATTGCAAACAAAGGTACAAAGGCCCAAATTCTATTGATAGAATGGTAGTCCGCAAATGGCGTAACTCCATGGATCATTACAAAGTTTGAAAAATGGTAAGTACAATGGAAAGTTCTACATTGAAATACAATGACCATTATTCTCCCTAACAACTTTGAATTCCAACTGTGCTTGAGACTTCAGCGGGGAATAATTGAAGTAAAACCTTTGATAGGAAATATTGCTTCAAATGATCAAGACTGGCCAGATGCAGTTACTTGCCATGATCCCTAACTTTTGCCTAGATTGCCCTCTCGGGTTTTCAATCTACCGGGATGATTATTTCTGTTTTGTCTCTAATTTTTGCCTGGACTGCCCTTTCGGGTTTTCAATCCACCGAGACGCTCATTTTTGCCTAAGCCGCCCTTTCAGGTTTTCAACTTAGCGAGTTGTTCTTTTATTTTTTTAGGCGAAGTATTTCTTGACTGCATCGGCATTCACAAGACGAGTGAACTCTTCTCCATCCATTGTTGTAAGAATTAATGCACCGCCAGAGAAGGCTCTCTTAACAACATATGGGCCTTCATAATTAGGAGTCCACTTGCCCCTAGAATCAGTAGTAAAAGTCGAGATCTTTTTGAGCACGAGGTCACCTTCTCTGAACACACGAGGTTGAACTTTCTTATCAAATGCCTTCTTCATTCTTTGTTGATATAATTGGCCATGACACAAGGCCGTCATTCTTTTCTCTTCAATCAAATTCAACTGGTCGTATCTACTTTGACACCATTCAGCCTCAGACAATTCAGTTTCCATCAAAACTCTCATAGAAGGGATTTCAACCTCTATCGGGAGCACTGCTTCCATGCCATAAACAAGAGAAAAAGGGGTTGCCCCTGTTGAAGTACGAACGGATGTACGATACCCATGCAGAGCAAAAGGAAGCATATCGTGCCAATCCTTGTATGTAACAACCATCTTTTGAATAATCCTCTTAATGTTCTTATTAGCAACTTCAACAACCCCATTCATCTTGGGTCTATAAGGAGAAGAATTATGATGCTCAATCTTAAACTCATGACATAATTCCTTCATCATCTTGTTATTTAAATTCGACCCATTATTAGTGATGATCTTGCTCGGAACACCATACCGACAGTTGATTTGATTCTTGATAAACCGGACCACTACTTGCTTAGTTACATTTGCATATGATATCGCTTCAACCCATTTGGTAAAATAGTCAATAGCCACCAATATGAAACAGTGTCCGTTCGACGCTTTAGGCTCAATCATTCCAATCATATCAATGCCCCACATTGAAAAAGGCCATGGAGAAGAGATAATATTGAGAGGAGTTGGAGGCACATGAATCTTGTCAGCATAAATCTGGCATTTATGACACTTTTTCACATATTTACAACAGTCAGATTCCATTGTCAGCCAAGCCCTTAACATCTTCTTAGCCATCGCGTGTCCATTGGCATGGGTGCCAAAGGATCCTTTATGGATTTCTTTCATCAACATATCTGCTTCGTGTCTATCCATGCATCTGAGCAAGATCATGTCATAATTTCTCTTATACATCACATCATCATTCAAGAAGAAACTACCAGCCAATCTTCTCAAAGTTTTCTTATCCTTCTTGGATGCCCCAAGTGGGTACTCTTGATTCTGAAGAAAGAATTTAATATCATAATACCATGGTTTATCATCAACAACCTCTTCAACCACAATCACGGAGGATAAAGTCGCTAAAGCATCTGCCATTCGATTCTATGCTCTTGGTATATAGTGAAACTCAACTTTATTGAAGAAAGTTGACAATCTTCTTGCGTAATCACGATAAGGAATCAAATCAGGTTGACGTGTCCCCCACTTCTCTTTAATCTGATTAATCACTAAAGCTGAATCTCCATACACATCAAGGATCTTGATTCTTAAATCAATAGCTTCTTCCAAGCCCATAATACACGCTTCATACTCTGCCGCATTATTTGTGCAAGTGAAAACCAACCTTGCAGTGAAAGGAATATGAGAACCATGAGGAGTAATAATAATTGCACCAATACCTCTGCCATACTCATTAACAACTCCATCAAAAATCAAACCCTAACGGGATCCAGGCTCAGGTCCTTCTTCAGGTAATGGTTCCTCACAATCTTTAACCTTTAGATACATCACATCCTCATTAGGAAAGTCAAACCGAATAGGTTAATAATCATCAATTGGCTGGTGTGCCAAATGATCAGCCAAAACACTTCCTTTTATCGCCTTTTGAGTTCGGTACTCGATATCATATTCTGATAACAACATTTGCCAACGAGCAATCCTCCCAGTTAAAGCAGGCTTTTCAAAAATATACTTGATTGGATCCATTTTAGATATCAACCAAGTTGTACAATTCAACATATACTAGCGGAGGCGCTTGGAAGCCCAAGCTAGAGCACAACACGTCTTTTCAAGCATCGCGTACCGAGACTCACAATTAGTGAACTTCTTGCTCAAATAATAAATGGCAAATTCTTTTCTCTCGGATTCATCTTGTTGACCCAGAACATAACCCATAGACTCTTCTAGCACGTTCAAATACATGATCAAAGGTCTTTCTTCTACGGGAGGAGACAAAATAGGAGGTTCAAGCAGATACTCTTTAATTCTTTCAAAAGCTTTCTGAGAGTCTTCTGTCCAGACACAACCCTGATCTTTGTGGAGAAGTTTGAAAATCGGTGCACATGTGGCAGTCATATTGGATATAAATCGGGAAATATAGTTCAAACGTCCCAAGAATCCTATTACTTGTTTTTCTGTTTTGGGTGCAGGCATCTCCTGGATAGCTTTAACTTTACCAGGATCAACTTCAATGCCTTTCTGACTGACAATAAAGCCTAACAATTTTTCAGAACGAACACCAAAAGTGCATTTATTAGGATTCAGACGGAGCTTAAACTTTCTCAAACGTTGAAACAACTTCAATAAATTTTTAATATGATCTTCTTCAGTCTTCGACTTACAAATCATATCATCCATATACACCTCAATTTCTTTATGCATCATATCATGGAACAGAGTGGTCATAGCTCTTTGGTACGTTGCACCAACATTTTTTAAACCGAAGGGCATCACTCTGTAATAGAATGTTCCCCAGGGTGTAATGAATGTTGTTTTTTCCATATCCTCAGGTGCCATCTTTATTTGATTATAACCGGAAAATCCATCCATAAATGAAAAGATATTGAACTTAGCAGTATTATCTACCAACAAATCAATGTGTGGTAGTGGAAAATCATCTTTTGGACTTGCTTTATTCAAATCTCTATAGTCAACGCACATTCGGACTTTTCTGTCTTTCTTTGGAACAGGCACAATATTGGCCACCCATTGAGGATATTCGACGGTCACAAGAAAACCAGCATCAATATGCTTTTGAACCTCTTCTTTAATCTTCACGGCCATGTTAGGATGAGTTCTTCTCAATTTCTGCTTCACGGGTGAACATTCAGGATTTAATGGCAAATGGTGCTCCACAATACCAGTATCAAGACCAGGCATGTCTTGATAGGACCAAGCAAACACGTCAACATATTCTCTAAGAAGCTCTATCATCCTCTTCTTAATATCTGACTGAAGCAGTGCCCCAATCTTGACTTCTTTCTTATCATCATCGAAACCCAGATTAACCAATTCCACCCGCTCTTCATGAGGCTGAATGGCCTTTTCCTCGTGCTCAAGCAATCGAGAAATCTCATCAGAAATTTCTTCAATATCCTCCTCTTCTGCTTCAAACACAGGGAACTCAAAGTTGGGAGAGGGCATATGGTCATTGTTTCCAATGGGTTTAACAATCAATTTGCACAATGATTTATGTTTGATTTTAGAATATGAACAAAAAATGAAAATATTATGCAGATAAGAGTGATTATGACATTATTATACTTTTTTTTCCGGTTGTTTATGTTACCATTTTTCAGAAATAAAGCAAAAAAGGAAAACAACATATGGATAAACAGAAAAACATTTTATTGATGATGATAAAAGTTGAAACAAAGCCCTCAAAAATTCACTTTCATCTTGGGCAGAGTGAAAGGATTTTTGAAAGAAACAAAAACAAATTACTTTGAAACATGAACAACAGTAGGAACGTCAACAACGATCCAATTCTGGCATATCAATCCACGTGTCACAAAGTTGGGCATTTCTTCCTCTTGGTCATCTTCAAGAATTGCAGCTGTAGAATGATCTTTGCAATGGATGAACCCAGCACTTCAAAAAACTTCATGAATACTCTTCAGCTCTTTTCGGGTTGAACCAGATGTAAAACCCAAACCAGCTCTATCTTTTTTCTCAGCAACTTCAATGATTCGGCCCCATCCATCAGCTTGGCCATTATCCACTACATGTTGTGCATCTTTTAGAGAAGACATGGACACCCCATCCTTCTTAACAGCTTTATCAACCATAGAAAGAGCCTGAAATGGAGTTCCAATATCCTCTTTTGCATCGATATAAGAAAAAGACGACAAACTGCTTACCAACATAGCCTGTTCTCCACCAACAACAACAAGTTTACCATTCTGCATGAATTTTAACTTTTGGTGCAGTGTTGAAGTAACAACTTCAGCTTCATGGATCCATGGGCGTCCTAGAAGACAACTGTAAGCAGGACGAATATCCATGACTTGAAAAGTGATCTGGAAAAAACACAGCCCAATCTTGATAGGGAGATCAACCTCTCCAATCACAGTTTTCCTCGATCCATCAAAGGCTTTCATAATGACCCCACTGAACCTCATAGGAGTACCTTGATAAGATAATCTGGACAAAGTAGATTCTGGCATCACATTCAACGATGACCCATTATCAACCAACACATTGGATAGAGCGTCTTCCTGGCAATTCATGGAAATATGGAGAGCCAAATTATGATTTCTTCCATGCTCGGTCAACTCTTCATCACAAAAACTCAGATTATTACACGCAGTGATATTGGCAACAATGCTATCAAACTGGTTAACAGTCACATCATGATCTACATAAGCTTCTTCCAATATTTTCTGCAATGATTCACAATGAGCCTCAGAGCTCATTAACAGAGATAAAATAGATATTTTTGACGGTGTATGTAACAGTTGATCCACCACATTATATTTACTCTTCTTGATCAATTTCAATACCTCATCATTATCTGACTTCTGATTTACATCACTTGATTGACCAGACTCCACAGAAGTCTTCAACTGAATTTGCTTACCCACAGTATCTTCACTTGTCTTTGAGGGCACATTAGAAAATACTCGACCACTTCTGGTTACACGTCAAACATCAACAATAGTCACAACTGAGGGAAGAGAAGGAATGGGTACCTCTTTTCCATCCTCCAACATAGTAGCATTGTATTTGTAGGGAACGACTTTATCAGATTTATACGGTGTCGGGCCAGGCAAACGGATAACCAAAGGCGTCACAGCAGATTTCTGACTATTGTAAGAAATTACAACTCGCTCAGGAATATTGAAACGTGGGACTATGACATTCACCTCGTTCTCAACTTCATTTCTGTTTGTAGTAACCTGAATCAAACTTTTGTCAATCATTTTTTGTAAGTCCCTTTTTACAATCACACACCCACGAGGGTTCACAGAACAAATACAACAGGCGGCATAATCATGCTCAATATCATGGAACTCACTCAAAGTAGCATGCATTTCAACAAGCGACCTCCAAATCCAGCGAATATCAAAAATACGGTATGTGCCAGGACAACCATATACCATATTGACAGTTGCATTACCATGATTAGGAAATAGATTTGATTGCACATTAGGGTTGGTATCTTCAAAAGATAGAACACCACTTTTTACGAGCTTTGCAACTTGATGAAATGCACAATGAGCATCTGGTTTATACCACCATGGAATTTCAGTTGGAACAGCTGGCGGATCACGAGGTTGAACCAAATTCTTCTTTATTAAAGCCGAAAATAGCTCAGTATACGTCATTGGAATGGGATCAAATTGTGTTTTCCTCTGTCTACGACCTTGTTGAGTTGTCTTCTCTTGGAAACATGGTTGATAACTTGAAGTAGCTTGAGCGGTAGGGGTGTCACTGATAACAGGCGTAACAGATGCTACTTGTTGCTGACGACAACTATCATTGTTGTTCACAACTCTGCGTCTTCTAGACCTTTCCTGAGATATAGCATTAGTTTCTCCCTCTTTTTTCTTAGGGAACCCAACACCAGGCTTTTTCGTACTTCCATAATTTCCTTCTTTTATCAGACGTCCCTCACGGACAACTTCCTCTAATCTCATCCCCATATTAACCATTTCCGTGAAATCACTAGGAGCGCTCGCAACCATCCTTTCATAGTAAAATGGACCCAGAGTCTTCAAAAAAATCTTGGTCATTTCTTTCTCTTCAAGCGGAGGGCTTATCTGAGCTGCAATCTCACGCCATCTCTGCGCATATTCTTTAAAAGTTTCTCTCTCTTTTTGAGACATTGCGCGGAGCTGATCACGGTCCGGCACCATATCAAGATTATACTTATACTGACGAACAAAAGCTTCACAGAGATCATTGAATGTCTTGATTTGCATACTATCGAGTCCCATATACCACTTCAGCGCAACACCAGTAAGACTATCTTGAAAATAGTGGATCAACAACTGATGGTTGTCAGTATAGGTAGACATTTTTCTAGCATACATAATCAAATGACTTTGCGGACAAGTGTTTCCTTTGTATTTCTCAAAATCCGGAACTTTGAACTTGGCGGGAATCTTCACATTTGGAACAAGGCAAAGCTCATGAGCATTCTTTCCAAATAACTCCTTTCCTCTTAAAGCCCTTATTTCTCTCTGCATTTCAGCAAACTGATCTTGAAAGTCATCTATTCGATCCATAACATCCAAACTCTCGCTCGGAGAAGTGTGGAAAATTTGTTCTTCAGTATAAGGCATAGTGAGAGTTACAGGCGGTGGCACAGGTATGACGGTAGGAACAACCAGAATTTCAGCATTAGGAACAACATTAACCACAGGAGGTGGTATAGCCATGACAACAAACACTCTTGGACCTTCAGAAACAGGAGGTTGATATCCCTCTGGCACATGATTGAAAGGCATGCCCCAAGGAAAACCAGCAGGCATATGATATTGAGAAGCATTAATCGGGGCCACAGAAATGGGTGTTGATCCGATCTCAGAAATCACAGTTCTTTGGACAGGAGAAGGATGAGGTATTGGTGGCTGATTCTGAGCAGCCACCAGAGCTCCCATTGCGGCAGTCAGTCTTTCCAAACTATCCTTAAGGGTTGTCACCTCTTCACGCAGCTCGTGATTCTCTTGCTATAAATGATCCATCATTTTCTTGGAGTTAGCCCGAGTGTTGTAGTGATGCACAGCTTGACTGAATGAAGACGAAAAGAAATACATCAGACACCTGGAAAAGGAACAACAAAATGCACAATGATGCGAATGCAAATGCAAGATGCAAATGTTTCAATCTGTTTTCAAGGATCTTTAAGATATAAAACAATTACAAACATCATAAAACACTTTTTGAAATACTGATAAACATCTCATTTCATTGAATTTTGGAAAGAGTTACACTTGGAAGTACAAGATACAATAATATCAAAATAAGAAAAATCTAGGTCCTAAGGAACATCTGATGACGATCCGAGCTGATACTTCTTTCGGAGTCTCTTAATCTCTTTCTCATAGTTGTGCTTCATGGCGATCTTCTCTAGCACAAGCTGATCCACAATACCCTTCCAAGCACCAGAAGTAGGAGGATGTGATGATGGAGTAGTAGAGGAAAATAAATCCTCTGCATGCCTCTTCACAGCACGCCGCTCAAGTAACTCTATCAAGTCATCCTTCTCCTTCATTTGTTTTTGTAATTCCATCATTAATGTGTCTCGTGTCTCGTTGCTATCCTCACGATGCGATTACTATTTGGTCCAATGCTTACGATTAAGATGTATGATGTTCTTAAGTTGACCGAACGCATGGAATTATTTTTGAATCCTCATTAATGTGTTGTCAAGCCGTGGACCATGTGATCAGCATACCAATTAATCATGCGCGTAGGAGTGAGTGTCCACTCTATTCCCAGTTTGACTAGCTGCGTGTGATCACCATGAATTATTTTGTTTTTTCTGATTTTCTTTTGGGCCTTGTACCCGCGCGCTACCTACACCCCCTTTAGGGCCCAACCACGTTTTTTGCCTAGCTTCTGTTGCTATCCACACCATGAGTGTCTCTTTTTCTTTTCATTTATTTTTTTATTTTCATTTCTTTTGTTTTATTTTCATGATACAATTTAATTCATTTTAATTAAATCTCTGATTATTTAAATCCACCAAAAAATGTTTTTAGACACTTTGACTTATGTTTTATTTTATAATATTTCTATTTTATTTTTTTATTTTATTTTCATTTAAAAAAAAGGGATTAACTAATTGGGGATGTTTACTTGAATTAAATTGTAGCTTTGTTCTCTCTTGATTTTATTTCTAAGTGTAAACTCCTTATTTTTGCATGAAAACTTTTGAGCATTGTATTAACATGTTGGATAATTTTTGCATATTTTTATTTCTCTTTTTTTATCAAGTCTTGCTTAGTGTTTTGGTTTGGTTTTGTGACCCCTTCCTTTTGCCCTAGTTTAGGGCATACCTTGTGTGTTTGCCTTCAATTGAGGTAGCTTGGCTTTGAATTTTGATCTCTAATTTGGTCCCCTGGTTCCTAACACCTTGGGGGTCCAATGAGATTTTATTTGGTGTTTTTAGGGGCTGTTTGCTATTTTTCATTCCTTTTCCACTTCATGTCTACATTGTGTGATTATCTTTTGCTTATGTGACTTAAGTATTGACTTGTATGCTTGCCTTCTTTTGTGTTATGATTGTTTTTGCATTTGTGCATCCTCTCCTCATCCTCCATTCTGTCCCATGACTTTGGAATACTACTTAAGGTTGCTTGGTTCCTCCTGAGGAGGAACTTGAAGCTCGCCTAAAGTAGTGAATCCATGAAGACTTTTCTCATTGTTTTTGTTACTTGTTTTTTATGCATCTTCTTCTCCTTTTCTCTTGCATTTATTCATACTATGGCTTGAGGTTGAGATGAGCTTGTGGAGGCTCCATCCCCACACATATTTCCTCCCTCACTTGCATTGCATCCTTGCCTTCCATGTTTGCATTTCATGTTTGCATTCTTATGCATGTTTCTTTCTTCTTCCTTTGTCTGTTTCTTCCCTTAGGATTTCCATTCCTTCTTGTTTAAGTTGGAGTGTGATAGACATTAGGGTTCTAACCATGCATGATAAAATTAGGTAGTTCCCTTTCAAACTCAACTTTAGGAGCACTTTGGATGACAACTTTTAGGGTTTGGTATAGTCCCCCTTAGTTGGTCCCTTTCTCTTCTCATCTTCAAACAACTTCAATCCACTTAATAAAGGATGACAATTGTTGCATGCTACGAGCCTTAAGAAATTTGGGAAATGATGATTGGGTGGTTGCCTCTCAATTATCTAGAATGTTAGTGTATGTTCTTCGGACGATATACGAAGCATTCGCTCCTAGATCATAGTCTTTAGTGCAACATGAGTTACAAACCAAGTTCAAATTACTTCTTCTCTAAAAAACACAAAAAACACTTCAAACCTTTTTCACCCCTTGGGGTTTTAATCAGGAAAACCTTTTTCATAAGCAAGAGTGTTGTTAACTTTCAGTCCTATCGCAAACGGTAACGCCTAAGTCTCCAATGGTCGAGTTGCATACACCAACTGCTAGAACTATCTGTTAACCCTACTTGGGTAAAACTTTTGAACAGCTTGTGTTCTCGTAAGCCCGAACTACGTTTGCTCTGATCTTTCATACCAGATGAAAGTACGTAGGCATAAGACGCAATGTCTTAGCGAGCAACCTTCCCCCCTTCTTTAGCCGTAGTTAGGCGAACTACGTTGACTCTGACTTTCCCATTGCACGAGGGAGTACGTAGGCACAGAGTGGTGATGCTCTACCGAGTCAGTTTCTCTTTTCTTTTTCTTTTGTCCTTAAGCCTTTAGCGTAGATAGTTTACACACCCTTTTAGCTAGACAACACATGCGTGGATCCCGTCGAGTACGACAGACGTGAGGGGTGCTCATACCTTCCCCTTGCGTAACCGACTCCCGAACCTAGGACTTGGTAACGATGACCCCGTCTTTTCCCGTTTTCGTCAGGTTTTTCCGATCGTTTCCTTTCCCTCTCTTTGGGATAAATAACGATAGGTGGCGACTCTGTTAGTCATTTCCGGCCTCGATTTTTGCAATAGCGACACTATGATTGGCTAAACTGTGGTAAAACAAGATTCTGCACTAAAGATAAACAGGATGTTATTACTATAGTTATGACATCACTAAAGGAGCAGGCAGAAGCTGGTAAAAGAACTGCTGACATGGATGTCATTACCAAAGTAATGACATATGAATAACATAACTGATGTCATGGGTTGACATCTGGTGCAGCAGGAGCTAACCAAAGCAGATGACATAACTGGTGTCATGCATGCAGCAGGAGCTATGTGCAACAGGAGCTAGCAAAGGCTGACATCAAGGTCGAGTGCAGCAAGAGCAAGCAGGAGCTAGTAGAGGCTGAAGAAAGGACAGCTGTCATGGATGCCATTACCAAAGTAATGACATAGCTGTCTGGCACAACAGGCACTGCTATGGAATAACAATTAGAAGTGAGGACAGTTGTCAAAGAATCTAGTTATCTGTCTACCTAAAATTAAGTTTTCAAAAGACCGCCTATGCGATGCATGCCAAATAGGAAAGCAAACAAGAGTCTCTTTTAAATCTAAAAATATTGTCTCAAATTCTAGACCCCTTTAGCTTCTCCATATGGATCTTTTTGGTTCTTCAAGGATAAAAAGCTTAGGTCGGAATTACTATGGTTTTTCAATAGTACATGATTATTCTAGATTTTGTTGGACCATATTTTTGCATAGTAAAGATGAGACTTTTTTCAACTTTCACAAAGTTTTTAAAGTTGTTCCAAAATAAAATGAGTTTAAACATAGTTGCAATCTGAAGCGATCATGGAGGTGAATTTGAAAACCACCTCTTTAAGGATTATTATGATAAATATGGTATTGAATATAATTTTTTTGCTCCTAGAACTCCACAAAAAATGGTGTTGTGAAGCCCAAAAACAAGGTTTTAGAGGAGTTGGCAAGAACTATGATCAATGAGAATAGTCTACCTAAATATTTTTGGACCGATACAATTAGTACGGCGTGTTATGTTTTAAATAGAATACTTATTCGTCCTATGTTAAACAAAACACCTAATGAACTTTTCAAAGGTAGAAAACCAAATTTATCACATCTTCATTTTTTGGTTGCAAGTGTTATGTATTAAATAATGGTAAGGACAACCTTGTAAAATTTGATTCAAAAGTCAACGAAGGTATCTTCCTTGATACACTTAGTCAAGCAAAGCCTATAAGAGTGTATAATAAGAGATTACTTATTGTTAAAGAGTTTGTGCATGTCACTTTTGATGAATCTTATCCTAGAAATATCGAGAAAGGTATTTCTTATCATGATGTTAGTGTATCTTCAAAATACATGCTCAAAGACACAGAAGAAGGAATTGATCAACTTGAAGCGGTGAAACCTGAGAAGGAGAAAGATGTCGATTCTGGAAAATAGAAGGATGAAAGTCAAACTAAAGTGGATGATCTTCCCTTGGCGTGAAGGACTTCCAAGGACCATCAAATTGATAACATTATTAGATACATCACAAAAGGCGTGACTACACACTCTAAGATAAGTAATTTATGTTATCACTTTGCATTCGTGTCATAAGTTGAACCTAAAAATGCAAAAGAATCCTTTATTTATTAGAATTGGCTTATGGCCATGCAAGATGAGTTAAATTAATTTAAAATAAATGATGTATGGAACCTTGTACCACCTCCGCGAGATCAAGTTGTAGGCAATAAGTGGTTTTTTAGGAATAAACTAAACGAAAATAGACTGATAACAAGGAATAAGGCCCAGCTAGTGGCTCAATGATATAACCTAGATAAGGGTATTGATTATGAGAAAACTTATGCTTCAGTTGCCCGCCTCAAAATTATACGCCTTTTACTAGATTTTGCAAGCTCTAAAGATTTCAAATGGATGTGAAAAGTGTTTTCTTAATGGTTATATAAGTGAAGAAGTGTATGTTTCATAACATCCCGGATTTAAAAATCATGAGTATTCTAACCATGTCTTTAAACTAAAACGAGCTTTGTATGGTCTCAAACAAGCCCCTAGGTCTTGGTAAGAGAGACTTAGCAAGTTCTTACTTGAACAAGGGTACTATATCAGGAAGGTTGATACAACACTTTTAATTAAATGTCAAGGAAAACACATTCTTCTAGTTGAAATTTAAGTCGATGACATCATATTTGGTTCTACTAACATGCAATTGGTCAAAGTGTTTTCAAAGCTAATACATGATGAATTTGAAAGGAGTCTAATGGGTGAGTTGAATTACTTTCTCGGACTTCTAATCAAGCAGCTCAAAAAAGGGTCATTTGTGTGTAAAATAAAATACTGCTAAGAGTTTCTTAAACGCTTTGGAATGGTAGATGCAAAGTCAATCGAAACTCTAATACCCACTAATGGGAACTTGGACATAGATAAAATGGTAAGGACTTTGACATCAAAATGTATAGAGCTATGATCAGGTCACTTTTATATCTCACTGCATCTAGGCCTAACATTATGTTATTTATACAGGTGCGCTCGGTATCAATCCGCTCCTAAGGAATCACATTTAAAAGTTGTAAAGTGCATCCTTAGATACCTTCATGGTACATCTAAGTATGGGATTTGGTTTTCCAAAGGTAGAGATTGTAGTTTGGTTGGTTATTCCAATTCCAATTTTTCTAGTTGCAAATCCGATAGGAAAAGTCCTAGTGGAACTTGTCACTTATTTTCAAACTCCCTAATTAGCTGGAATAGCAAGAAGCGAGTATCAGCTTCTTTGTCAACTACAAGGTAGAATACGTCGCAACGAATAGTTGTTGTGCTCAAATTTTATGGCTCAAACAACAACTACTTGATTTCGATATTAAACTTTCACGTATTCCGACAATATGCGATAATACTAGTGCGATTAGCCTAACCAAAAACTGAGTGCTACACTCTCATACTAAACATATTGAAATACGTCACTATTTCCTACGCGACCATGTAAATAACGGCAATGTCATTTTTGAACATGTCGATAAAAAAATCAAGTTACCGCCATTTTCACAAAACCTCTTGCGACTGAGCTGTTTTTCAATATTCGACGAGAATTGGATATTCTTCATATCTCAAATCTTGCCTAAATATTTTGTTGCATGCACTCTTTACATTTGTTTCAACTTTTGTTCGAAAGTTCTATGTCATATGAGTGCATCTTCCGTCTCTCATCCCATGAGGTAATATCATTTCACTTATCTCTATGTTTATAAGTCTATATATAATGTGTTGCTCATTTATGTATCTTGTATTTGATTGCATGTTTATGTTTTAAAAATGTGTGAATATTTGATGTATGATAGATTTCATGTTTGTTCACTTCCAAAAAATTTATTGGTAGCCCATGAGTGTTATAATCTATATGTTTATAGTGACTTCATGTTATTATTTTTTCATCATATGTATTTTATGCTATTATTTTTTCACATTTGAAGTATATTTTTAAACTAGTGATGTTTGAGCATGTTATTTTGTTTCGTCCTCATGCTTTTCTAATTTACCAATGTTATAATGTGTTTGTAACGAAATCCTGGTAATCTTTAATGAATAGAATGTTTATTTATGTTTAAGAAATTTTCACTTAAACGTCATTCTAATAATATGTGAGTGCATGTTATCGTTGAACAATTTATCTTTGCAACGCCTCTGAGTGGTATATATGTTATTGTAAATTTCTTCATGATGCTTCTCACGTTTTGTGGCTTTGTCTCTTTTTCATGTTGTTAAAGAGGGAGAAGTTCATGCAAGAACAAAGTCTAATGCATATATTCAGGGGGAGATACTATCAAGACAACAAATGCTTCATAAGTTTTGCCATCATAAAAAAGTGAGAGTGTGTGAGTGCACTATCCTCTTAGAAATGTTTTGAATGATGTCAAAATTATGATATTTAGTATTTGTGTACATTGAACCTTTCTCTCTATGTCTAAATGTTCATTTTCATCTTAGAACACTAAAAAACCAGGTAAGAAAAATTTTACAATTAAAAATATTGAGTTTTATGTGAAAAACATTTGTTTGTGTCAATCCGTACATGTTTTGGATCAACCCACACTGAAGGCAATTTTATAAGAAAAGTTGTTGCCTTGTTTGGGTTGACCCATAAGGTTTATGGGTCATTGCATAGACAACTTCGGTCAATCCCAACTCATTTTGGGTCAACCCATTTTGTTCTAACTTTTTTTCAAATTTTTAATTTTGCTCAAAAATCTATTTTTCTATTTTTCTTCTTTCACACACACACACACACACACACACACACACACACATACACACACACACACACACACAAATATATATATATATAGACACACACATACACACACATATATATAGACACACACACACACATACATATATATATATATATATATATATATATATATATATATATATATATATATATATATATATATATATATATATATATATATATATATATATATATATATATATATATATATATATATATATATATATATATATATATATATATATATATATATATATATATATATATATATATGTGTGTGTGTGTGTGTGTGTGTGTGTGTGTGTGTGTGTGTGTGTGTGTGTGTGTGTAATGCATTCATGCATCCGTTCTCAATTATTGAAACAAAGAACATATAAATAACTTTCTCATCATCTTCAATCTTTTTATATGCATACACACAACAATTACATATAATCATTTTTGTCTGATGTCATCTAGATCTATATTAATAATGTCCAATTTAGGATTGGCGTTATCAAATAGGATTGAGTATACTTTGGAGGTTTCATTGATAAAATAATTTTAAGTTTTTCCTCCGAGATCAAGAGTGATTTGGGAGTTTTTGCACAAGATTTCGCAACTAGGATTTAGCCGAGTGAAAGCTTTGAAGAACGAGGTTATCAAAGGAGTAGTGTTAATTGGAGGACCAACTTGGAAATCTTTGGTCACTTGATCTTGCTTAAGATCAAGAAGCGAGAAGAAGTTAGGATCAATATCAAACACAGGGTTTAGGGGTTTGGATTGCTACTTTTTCTCTTGTATACAACTTTTGCAAAGGTTAATTACATACCTTAATAATATTTGGAAATGGGATCAGACGTATTCATAGTGAGGACAATTGGGCAGTTGCCTGAACAAATATTTATGCTTTCTCTCTCTCTCTCTCTCTCTCTCTCTCTCTCTCTCTATCTACAATTTGATAATTCATTTAGTGTGTTATTTCATATGCTGAAAAATTTTGTTTGTGTCGAAGTAATTCAATTTTTTTGTAAGATAATTACAATCTAAACAATTGCAATCAGCTTTCCATACTATCAACATAGAAGGAAATAAGCTTGGTGTTCATTGCACACCAAGTGTTTGATTAATTGATTGCACACTAAGTGTTCGATAAATTGTCTTAGTTAATTTTTGTTTTCTATTTCATTGGAAATTGATTATCATAGTGTGACAAAGTTCAAACGTGTTTTTGGAGAACATATTGATTTGTTTCTCATCATTGTTTTATGTTTTGTTATAGTTTATACGTATATTTGATTCTTCTAATAACAATTCGTGATAGATGAGTGTTGATTTGGAATTGCTTTCGCATGCCATAGTAAATAAATTTCAAAACAGATTTTTTAATCGAAGAAAATTGCATCTGCAATCTATTCACCCCCTATAGATTGTTGCCCTCATATAACAAATACACCATCCCATCAAGCTGCTAGAAGAATCGGAAATACTTAAGTACCCTAAGTAGGGGAATCATTCCCTGACCTACATACCTAGGGTGATGTACTAGGAGCATATATTCAAACTCTTTGGTGATAAAAAACATTTAATTCTTCTATCCATCATTACTTTTTCAACTGACTCAAAGTGTTTCATTTACATTTAGCATCGAATGGCATTTGTGGAGGCCAGGCCAAAATCACTAAAGGCTTATGAGTGCAACTTTCCATTAGATGTATTTTGAATGATGTCGAAACTAGGATAGATTAGCGTTAATGTATATTGGACGGTATCCTCTAATTTTATATGTGCATCTTTACATTAGGAAGCATAACATCATTTTGGAAATAGTTTAGAAATGTTTTAGGAAAGGTTCCATGCATTAAAAATGATTTAGAAAATGTTTCATGTGAAAGACAGGTCTATAGGTTGGTCTATACGAGTTTTAGGTTGACTTATGAAACTCATTTTTAAAGTATGTTTTATGTGCAGATCGCATAGGTTGGCACATAACTTTTATAGGTCAGTCTATACGACTATAGGTTGACACATATACTATTTTTTTCCTATAGGTCAACAAATGCAGTCTATAAGTCGACACACTCGCTGCAATATTAAAGTGTGTATGTTCTATAAATGTGATGACTGTTATAGGTTGACACAAGACCTTTATAGGTCGAGCCAAGACCTTCACATGTCGCCGCATTTTCTTTCATAGGTCGACCTATAGCTTTCATAGGTCGACATATACGATGCATTTTTTCCAAAAATCACAATTTCTTCATTCTTTTGCATTCCTTTTGCTTCCAAACTTGCATACTTATAAATGCTTGGTACATGCATCATTTCTAGTAAGGATCTAGTGTAAAACCTATAGGAAACAAGAATTTCAAATCATATCATCATCTTCAACCTCTCTTCTATACATATACACAATCAAACTACACATAATTATTTTTTGATCGGGTGACCATCTAGATTAAGGTTGATAACGTCCAATTAGGTTGTTATACCGAGAATATAGGGTTGAGTTCTTTTAGTGTTTCAAATAAGAAAATAAATTTGGGGTTTTCCTTCAAGATAATTAAGGATTTGAAGGTTTTGGAAAATGCTACTTAATTTGGATCCGATTGAGTGAAGGCTTGGCACAAGGTGGTTCCTTGCAAGGGAGTGGCGTGAGATGGTGGATCCTGTTTGTAAATCTTGGGTTCAACAAGTGCTTTCTTGAGATTAATTTGACTGAGTGAAAACCTTGATACGGGGAGGTCTTGCAATGTAGTAATAAGAATTGGTGGATTGAAGCCGCATTGTTGGAGACTTGATTAATCTTTGATCAAGGGTTTTGGAGGTGGTATATTCAACAAAAAACCATACGGTTTCTAGGGTTAGAGTTATTCATCTCTTATATATACACTTTTTGCAAAGTAAGGTTAATTGCAACTATCTCAATTCGAATTCAAATTGAGGGCAAACGTACCCATAACGAGGCCGATTGGGGAACTGCCTAAACAAATCCTTCTCTCTCTCTCTCTCTCTCTCTCTCTCTCTCTCTCTCTATATATATATATATATATATATATATATATATATATATATATATATATATATATATATATATATATATATATATATATATATATATATATATATATATATATATATATATATATATATATATATATATATATATATATATATATATATATATATATATATATATATATATATATATATATATATATATATATATATATATATATATATATATATATATATATATATATATATATAGCTTTTGTGTTTGCAAATTATCGAATTTGTTATTGTTTGAACAATTCGTTTGGAAATCAATGTTTGATTAATTTTGAACTAAGGTTTGTTTATATAATCATAATCAATTTGATTGTGATTGGATTTAACATCAATGAAAAAAATTAAATTTCCAAACATTATCAATTGCACACAAGTTATTTGACAATTTGTCTTTTGTATTTTTATTTGCTTTTTGATAATTGGACATAAGCTCTACGTGTAAATTAGCATTTAATTATTTTTGATTAATCATTGTTGAACAATTTGTGTTTGTTATCATTCTATTGTGTAAGTTTATGCACATTTGAGCTTTTCGACAGTAGGTTCGGTTAGACGATTTGATTTGGGTTGTTTCTGATGTGCTATAAAACTTTTGAAAACTATTTTTGCCAAAAGTTTGAATTTTAAATTTGTGATCTATTCAACCCCCCTCTAGATCGAAGCCTATATTCTAAAAAGGCTTCCCCGAGTTTCTCAATTCCCGGAAAATACTTGGGGTCAACTATTATGGGCCGCTCAAAGGCCCAAATAGCTAGAGCCCAAATCCACCTACTTGACCAAAGGTATAAAAGTCTGTTCACACGAAAAGCAACGTAGAATATCTTATCTCCACTCTTCACTACACTCACCTTGAATCTTAATCCGACTTGGGCGTTGGAGTTCTAACATTGCAGGTTCACCATGCGCCGCCTTTTCAGTGATCAACACCACCGATTCAAGATCATCAGTTCATCGACTATATCCAATTCTGGTTCCTAAACGAAACATATACCAAAAATCTCTCTTATGTTAACTAATTAATCTTAGATTTCTTCATATAACACAAAACATTTTATCAACCGACATTAAGTGAGCAACATGTTACCTTTTCCAAGACACATAGTTTTCACCTATGAATAAGGAGGTTCTATTAAAGGCATCATTCATATCGTTCTTATCCATACTCTCTAATTTTGAAGTAGCGATACCTAATCAAAAGATCATCTTTGAGGCTAATTTGTTAGATCTTCCACTATTTTGAAAATTAATGTACAAGAGTTTTTGTTACAAAGGACAAAACAAGATAACACTAAACACTTCAAGCCAAACAATACTTAAGCAAACACATACCTGAATCCTAATTTCCCTTACGTTGTAGTTGAACACTAAAAATTGCCAAGTGCACAAGATTGTCTCTCAAAATTTAGCCAATTGCCTTTCTAGAACCAGAGTTTTGTTCCAAAATTCCATCTACAATAGTTCTCACTCCAGCCTACCAGAAGTCTACTGTTTGAGCATTTGTTCTACTGAAGGATCTTAGAAACTCCCAAATTTATCTGCAACAACCTCACATGGTTCTACTAAAGTCTTCACTAGAGAAGGAAATAATATTTTTCTTACTGGAAGTCACTCTTCAGACACCATAATAACAAATCGATTCTTCAATCTTATACAAACAAAAGCTTCACACAAAGAAAACATTAGAATATTTTGATGTACCACTGCAACTACCACTCACACTCAATATTAGAATTGAGTACCGCAACAATGGGTTTATTGGACAAAGGTTGAAAATGATTGATTATCTGAATAATCTCACATAACTCTTTATGAAAAATCTATCAATCAACACTCTATGAAGTTTTTATATAGGATTTACTTGAGAGAAAAGGTGTTTACGAAAGAAAAATGTTTTTCTATATTTGTGAAAATATGGACTCTCTTTTTCTCATTGAAACACTATTGAGATTATGATTATTTTTTATAACAGATGTCACAAACGATTTATATATGTGCTAGAGGTAAGGCATAAAATAGGTGAAAAATTATGTAGTTGATTCGAGTCAGATCCTACAATTATGATTTAAATTTGATGAAATAATGACTTTAATCAAGATGATAAATTTTGCAAATAGATTGTTTGATTTGAATCATGTGTTTCGAATCACACTGTTCGAATTAAGCAATTACTTGATTCAAATCACACAACCAGAGGTAATTTTCAAACCAATTTATTTAGTTATGATTTGAATCATCCATATATGTGATACGCATCAAGGGGTCTTTGATTCGAATCAGACATAACATTGATTTGAATCACAATCACATCACCAAATTCTAAATTTCCTTTTTATTCTAGATTTGAATCAACCAAAGATGTGATTCGAATCATGCTTGAAAAGTATCTTGTTTTAAGACTTGTAACTTGTGATTCAAAGCACATATAGTTGAATTTTGAGTTTTGATTAATTTTCTTAAAATGAAAGGACATTGAAATGAATTCAACCTAAGTGAATATAAGAGATAGATCAAGCTATTATACTACAATGAATGGTAAAATCAAATTACGATAAATTGATAAAATCAAATTACAAATAAACGATAATTCATAAATATTAAAAAAATGCGAAAAAAATATCAAAATACATAGATCAAATTCAAAGTTATTTTCAGAGCAATTTCATAGAGCCCCTATAATGTCTCACCAATAGATTTTCCTCTGAATCTAATTTAAACTCATAAATGAAAACAATATCAGATTTCTTAACTCTTATCAAGTTATGAGTTTCCTTCTTTTTTACAACTCCTTATAAACTAATGAAACACAAGAATTTAGCAAACTCCACTCTTCTGACACACACAGATACCAACTTATGTGCTTTTATCTCCTTTAATTTATCTCTATCCTAAACAATGAAGATTTTATGAATGTTATCCAACTTTGATCATTTAAATTAGTCAGAAATGGTTTGCCTAATCTTCCACACATACTCAACTACTTCCCTTGATTACTCATGCACCTTCTACAAATTCTTCCATTCCCCAATCTTTGAAATTGAGGATTGAGTTATAGAACTCAAGTTTGAACTAGATTGTGGTTATATAAATCTGAAGAAAAATGTTGTACTCTAAGTCTTATTTTTATTGTTAGACGATATGGTATGATCTAGAGGGGGTGAATAGATGGAAAATGAAATTTTCTTCTTTAAAATATGTTTTAAAAAATTGTTTAACAATGGCTAGCAGAAACAATTCCGGATTGAAAATCATATATCCAGAATTGTCAACGGAAATATCGAATATGAGTTAAACCGTATAAAATGGATTCGAAAGATGAGAAAGTTAATCAATATATTTACAACAATAAAATTTGAATAAAACTATACATTGATAATCGATTTCCAATGAACTATTGAGCAAAACTTAACTTAAGCAATTTGTTGAACACTTGGACTATAATCAATTCTAGTCATATTTTTCTTTGATTTTTGTTGATATGAAAAACCCATTACAACCAAATAGATTGAAATTAACTCAACAAAACAGTTTGAAGTATTAGACAAAGAAATCATCTCAATGTATTGATTACACAATCAATGGATTAACAATTTGCTATGAAAGTAAAAAAAGGGAGATAAAAAAAGGGAGAGAGAGAGAGAGAGAGAGAGAGAGAGAGAGAGAGAGAGAAAGAGAGAAAGAGAGATTTGTTTAGGAAGTTCCTCAATCGGCCTTGCTATGGATACGTCTTCCCTCAATTCCAATGGAATTGATATAATGAAAAGTAACCTTTGAAAATGTAGTTTACAAGAGAAAAATTAGCAACCCAACCCTCCAAATTGCATGTTTGATGTTAATCATATCTTCTTCTCTTCCATTGATATTGAGCTCGATCAAGTAACCCAATACTTCCAATTTGATCCTCTAGTTACCACTACTCCTTTGACCAAACCATTATTCTTCAAATCTTTCACTCGATTGAATCCAAATTGGGAACTATTGTTAAAAAACTCACAAATCAATCCTTGATCTTAGAAGAAAATCCCAAATAGATTTATCTTTAAACCCCAAAAGAATTTCCAACCCAATTGATTACCACCAATCCTAATTGGACATGATCAAATTATCTCTTTATCATACAATAGAAATGATTATATGTGGTTGTTGTATCAATGCAGTGAGAGAGGATGAAGATGATGAAAAGTTCTTTGTATATTCTTGGTTTTAATGCTATGAAATAATGCATGAATGACTATATATAGGTATGTGTGTAAAACCAAAAACACAAGAAATATGGTTTGCAAAATATCAAAATTGAAAATTTTAAATAGAGAGAGTCGACCCATTCGAAGAGGGGGTCGACTCATAGGAGCTGGCAAGTCGACCCGTGTTGCCTGAGGGTCGACCTCAAAGGAAAAAAATGAAACATTTAGTGGGAGTCGACCCACAACTCGAGGGAGTCTACCCATTCGTGTTGTGTGTCGACTCCAAAGGCATACACATCGACTCCTTTGCATCAAAGATACTCGATTTCATTATGCTTCAGAGGGAGTTGACTCCTAACATGGATGTGTCAACTCCTAACATGGTTTTTTTGTGTGTAGAATTTCATATTTTTGACTTGTCCAAATGCTTTTGACATGTTCTATAAGTCTCCTAAGATGAAGATGCAACCTAGACATAAAAAGATAAGGTCTAATGTACAAATACTAAATACCTAGTTTGGATATCTTTCAAAACCTCCAAAAGGATAGTGCACTCGCATACTCCCCTTTTTTTTTTATAATAGAAAAACGCATGACATATTTATCGTCTTTGGTCAAAGCTCCCCTTAAATATGTGCATCTTCCCTTAACTATTGACAAACTTGACTTTGTTCTTTGTTCTTGCATATCTTCTCCCTCTTTGACAACATCAAAAAGAAGATAAGCTACAAAATATAATAAGCATTAAGTAAAAAAAACAACCACATGTATACCACTCATAGGCATTGCAAAGATAAACTTGATCGACAATAACAACACTCACAAAGAATAACGTTAAAGTAAAAAACACTAGCTTAAACAACCAGTAATGCATTCAAAATCAAAAGTAATTCATTACAAGCCCAATGCAAGATAATCAAACAAGAATTACAAAAAAATAAACAGGAACCAAGCATGAAAAAGTGAAATTAAAATGCATGAAAACTTATTTGAAGTCCATTGTCCATAAGAAAAATGACTTAGTTTCCACGACCACCCCTATGTCCACCCCTAGGTGGTGGACTCACACCTCTAGGTTCAAGTCGATATCCTCGAAACCATGCCCCCTCGTGGTCACCATACTGATAGTCCAGAAAATCACACATCTCTCTGTAGAATTGCTGATAGTGTTGGTGATTGTCATGTTGAACACGACTCATGGTACGAATTCTAGCTTGAGTTTCATCATGGTTTGAAGCCATGTTATGACAAATCTCATTAAATTTCTCCTTAGCATAAGATGCAAGACTATTAAAATTGTTGTCCTAGGAAGTTAGATGATCGTGAACTACTTTGAATCGCTCCTCTTGAGCGGCTTCAAACTCGTCGTGCCTACGAGAATCCTCTTCATGACTCTCCCGTTGCTCAACACGCATGTTTTCGAGCATGGTAAGAATAAATGATTCTTCACCAAATGAGCTAATACCAGAGGGGTTACTATAATTAGTGTAATGTTAAGTCCATGAGTTTTATTTCCACTGATCCCACCCTTGTGGGGCTTCTTCTGGCTGTTGAACTGTCAAATTACGAAGCCAAGCCTCATATCCACCATAGTCTACATCTTTCATGTTTACATCATCATGCTGATCATTGTCTCCCACATGTTTCTCTTCAACATGTACCAAATCAAAATCAATAGGACCATCTTAATTATATATATGCGTCTTTGAGACCCTTTCTTACAGAAGTAGTAAAATTTTAATCCTTATCCCACTTATACCCCATGTTTGCCATGGTAGTTCTGTTGAACTCTTGAGTTTGACCAGGTGAAATGTTTAAAAGATCTTTCATGCCAATAACGAAAGGGCTTGAGAATATTACTAATGATTGAAGGGTAACAAAGGGAATATCCTCTGTTACACTCACGAGCAACAAACTTTGTAGAGACAAAGTAATATGGCCAACAAATCAAAAACCTATTTTCAAGAATATACATCAAATGTACCTCTAGCTGATTAATCCGAGAATGACCTTTGTTCCTCGGACGTAACACATGGGTAATAATTCAATGAAGTATACATGGATTTCTCTTCAAATTTCCCGTTGACTGTTTTTCCAAGTTGTTATCATGCCTCGGTGCCTTGAGACATGAGTTCAATTAAAACTTTCAATCAAAATCTTGACACATTAAAGAATCATAGAAACGTGAGTCTTGACTGAGTATCGAGACACCAAATAAGTCTTTCCATACTTTCTCAGTAACATGATATGAGTTGTTTCTCATCCTGAAATGAAATGTAGCTCCATTACTTTTTCCATTACTTTTCTCTAGTCCAACATAAAAAAGCCTTATCAAGTCTTAATTATAATCTGCATTAACCTTCAATAAGTTGTTGATCTTTTGATGTTCCTTAAGTTGTATTATCTCTAGAATGTGTAATATTGCAGTAGTGGTAGAATGTGTAATATTCCTGTAGAATTTCTCAAAGTCGCTGACATAATCATGATGAAGAAGAGATAGAGCACTAATAGGTGCTGATGAAGAGGAACCTGTAATATTCCTACCTTTGTTGGACTTGGGAGGCATGCTTTTCAAATTTGAGATTGTGCACACAAGGTGTTTTACAAAATGTGTCAAAGAGAAAGTGAGTATTTTAAGTAATTATTGTATAGGCACTAACCAAACCTGTGATTAATTGATGGAAACAACATACAAAAAAGGAAAATGGATGAAAACTAGGTGATATTTGGAGAGATGATGAATATTTTGGAAAAAAAAGGTTTTATAGAAAGGGGAAAGATGAATGAATTGAGAGATAAATGGGGTTTAAACATATATGAAGATTGGAATGAAGGATAGTCAAGGTTAGATTGGATGAGGATGAAAGGTATGTATAGATTGATGGAAAAGATGAAAGATGGAGATAATGTTTAGAGGATGAGAGAAATTTTTGGGTGTTTGGATTAAAATATATTGACCCCTAAAGCATAAAAACTATAAAAAAATTGTGACCCATAACATTTGTGAGTCGACTCCAACTGGACAAAGAGCTTTGGCATTTTGGGATGTTTCGAGGGAGTCGACCCATAGGCTATAGGAGTCGACTCCTATTGTACCAAAATGAGAAATTATTCAAAATTTTGAGAAGGAGTCGACCTGTAGACTGAGGTAGTCGACTCTTGCTGAACAAAAATTGAAAAATACCATCATTAATGAAAATGTGTCGACCCATACAAGTTTGGAGTTGACAGAAGTTGTCCGTAAGTGAAATATGAGAAAATACTTAACAAAACAAGACCTTAGGTTGACTTATGAAGTTTTGAGTCGAGACATGCATTGTGGGCATGGTCAAGTTCATGCAAAAATGTTGATTTTCATGTAATAGAGATAAATAACATACTTAATGTCGCTACTGCGAAAATCGGCGTCGGCTGACAGAAGAGTCGCCACCGTGCGTTATTTATCCCAACAGAGGGAAAGGAAACGCTCGAAGTAAACCTCACAAAAAACGGGAAAAGGTATGGTCATCGCAACCAAAACCTGGGTTCGGGAGTCGGTTACGCAAGGGGAAGGTATTAGCACCCCTCACGTCCGTCGTACTCGACGGGATCCACGCTTGCTTGGGTTGTCTAAAGGATGCAAAACAATCTATCTACGGCTGCTAAATCTAAACGGAAGGGAATTGACTCGATAGAGCGTCGCACTCTATGCCTACGTATTCTCAAGAGAGAAAGTCAGAGTCAACGTAGTTCGGGACTACGAGGAAATTGGCTCGCCAAGACCTCACGTCTTGTGCCTACGTACTTCCACACAGCATGGAAGATCAGAGCTTACGTAGTTCAGGCTAACCACGGCTAGGCTGGGTGTTCTCACACAGCAGTGAGAAATTAAACTGGTTTTACAGGTACGGGAACCTATGGGAAAAACTACGGTCTGGTCTCAAATGCACTTGGGCAAGAGAAAAGGATAACATCAGTCGTCAGCGGGAATGTCTCGATCGCATAGCAGCGAGAGAACAAAAAGGTTAGTTGTTAGTGTGCTCGCTAGGATATCGCATCCTATGCCTACATATTCTCGTCTGGTACGAGAAATCAGAGCAGCTGTAGTTCGGCTACTTTCGGGACCACAGCTCAAATCTCGTTTTATTAACATTCTGAAAAATGGTTACAATGATTGAATTCGGGCAATAAACTCCTAAAAAATACTATCTTAGCCATCTATAATGGAAAATCAAATGGAAAATAGTCCCCTAACAAATGGACTTTTAAAACTATCTCTAAAAGTGTAAAAAGTCCCCTAACAGATGGACATCTAAAACTATCTCTAAAAGGTAAAATAAACTCTATGAAAAAATGTCCTAAAAGAATTGAAGTGAAGCTGAATATTTTTTTCTTCTTTTTCTCAATATTTCTTTTCACATTTCTTTTCAATATTTTCTTCTTTTTTCTTTACATTCCACATACCTTTTTTCAAATATATTTTTTACTCTTTTTCTTTTCCTCTTTTTCAATATTCTTTTTATTATTTTTCTCTTCCAATATTTCTTTTTTCATTTCTTTTCTCATTTCTTTTTTCTCTATTCTTTTCTCTATTTTTTTCATATATTTTTCATATATTTTTTATATATTTTTTTCACTATTTTTTCAATATTCTTTTTCACTATTCTTTTTCTTTATTTTAAAACTAAACAAATGAATAAAAGAAAATAATGAAAAAAAAAACAAAAAGAAAAGAAAAAAAACAAAGGGGGTACACTGCAGTTCAGGGGGGTTGGGAGCAGAAAAATAAAACGGATCAGAACTGGGCCCAGCCCAAATAGAACTGAAACGGGAAGGGGGGGTGTTGTAAGTGAAAACGGGGGTGCAGAACAGAAATGCTGTTGGGCCCAGCCCAATCCATCAGCAAGCAGAAACGGAGGGTATGGCAAAACGAGGGGGGTGTACGGACTGAAATCCATGGGCCCACGACCCAAACCAACGTACGGTCCATCTCTCTTCTCCCCTTCCATCTTCTGAACCCTAATTCCCCTTCTCCTTCTCCTTCTCCCCTTCTACTGTTCACCCACCCAAACGGCGCCGCTTCAAGCTCTCACTCATACTCTCTCGTCTCTCTCACTCTCTGAACCTTGTTCAACCCTCACCGTCTTTCATCTTCAAACACTTACCACCATAACCGTTCAAATCACAAAAATCCTAAACCTCATAACCCTAACTAGAGAATAAAAGTCACGCGACCGATCTAGATCTGGATCATCAAACTAATCCATGGCTTGCAGTTGTTTGTAGAGGATCTGACAAAACACGAAGAACATTTCCGGAGCAAACTTCTGATGACGGACGCTTGTAGAAGATCCACCTTGAATTCTGATGACGGCGATTGGAGGAGGTTTCTGGAGATTCTTGCATGTGATAAGCTTTTGAGGAACGTTCTGGGGAAATGATTGATGAACCATATGAAGGTTCTGACGAATACGATGAACACGGTTGAATCTCGAATGCGATGAGTCTTCTGGAGAATCGGCGAAGAACGCGCGAAGTTCTTGGACTTGATGAGTTTGATGAGCATTAAGGAATGATGATGAATGTGTCGAACGCGCTTTGAAGGTTGGTGAAACCTGGAGATTGGTGATCTTTCTGGAAATGATTAAGGTGCCGCAGATGAGGATCTTCAAAGATCTTCGCAGATCCTGAAGATAACGATGAACACCGTGAGTAGCTCTTGAAGGAAATATAAAGAAAACCTGGAGATATGAGTGCGTGTTCTTGGTCTGGAAATCAATTGATGAACGAAGGTGCGAATCTAGAGATTTGTTGAAGCTTGATCCGAAAGTGTTTGAAGATTCTTGATGACACGGTAGTTTCTGGAGTAGTTGAAAGATGATGATGATGAAGATCGAACGGAGAAGAGGAAGAAATGGAGAATTATGGGGTTTTCTAGTTTTCCGGTGGGTTGCTGCGGTGGAAGATGTTCTTGATGAATTCTGGAGAATCTAGATCGGAGAAGATGAAGGATTCTGGGTTTTTTGAGTTTTCCGGCGGAAGTTACGGCGGCCGGAGGGGGTTAGAGTGGCCGGAAGAGGTTGGGAGGTTGTTAGGGTTGCCGGCGATTGGAGGTTACGGTGGCCGGAAGGATTCAGGTGCGGTGGTTGCATGGCCGCCGGCCATGCAACCGGTGATGCTCAGAGGTTGCCAAGTGTCACGGTGGGGGAGTTAGTGGGAAATGAGGTGTTGGCTCTGGGTGAAGTGGAAATAATGACGTGGTTCTCTGAAACTGAACGCGTGTCCTGCTTATATAGCAGACACATGGCATTTTCTGGACTGAAATGGACAAAACGGACTGAGGAATATTGGGCCTCCAAAAAACTCTTCTGGGCCCAACGAAAATGATACAATAAAACCCAAAAAATTCTGAATTAACAATGGATTAATCCTAACTAAAACTAATTAAAGACTAAACCTAATTAACTAGTTAAAATCTGACTTACTCTAATTAATTCTAAACAAAAGATTAAAATCCTAATTAAACCTATTAAGTCCTAATTAACTCTAATAAGGAGAATTAATATCTAATTAAATTCTAAAAAAAAACTAATGTCTATTAATATCTACAAAAAAACTATTAACCTATATTAAACCTAATAAAGGAAATTAATATCTAACAAAAGATTAAATCTACTTTAAAAATAAACTCTATTCATTTCTATTAATCCTATTAAAATTCTATTTAAAACTAATAAAAGAAAAATCTATTATATTCTATTAAAACTATTAAAATTCTATTAACCTATTAAAAACTCTATAAAATTCTAAAAAATGATTTAAAGCTATTAAAAATATTTAAAAAAATCTATTTAAATTCTGAAAAATCTATAAAGCCTATTAAAAATCCACAAAAGGCTATTAAGTTCTAAAAAAATGCAGACCAAAGGCAAATAACCAACATAAAAAAAAAGAGCGCGAGACCAGATCGAAGCAAAACAATAAATCCCGACACCAAGAATCTCAAAAATCACTGCAAACTGAAAACACACAGGAAGCGCGCGACTACTCAAAAACCTCCGATTATCCGAACCGGTATGAGACACCTGAAAAGCGACAGCAGGGCTGTAATCCCGACAAAATCACCATGATTGAGGAAATGCACTATATGCAGTATGCAAATGCGAATGTGAAATGCGTCGAAGCATAAACCGAAAGTGGCACCGGTTGGTCAAATTTTAGGGTGCAACAGTTGTCCCTATTCAAGCGACTTGGGCCTGAAGGGTTGAAGAGCGCGCAACCTTCAAACATTCAGAGGTACGAGACGGTTGAATACCAATGAAACCCTGAAATTTGCCAACCGTGAGAATATACTGTAAAACTGCTTGGGGATACATAATCCAGAAAACCAAGTCCAGTCGTCACGGCAACAAACTGATCAATCATCTGGTAAAGAACTCCTGATTTTAACGACCGTTACCCGCGTGATACCACAGATAACAAACCCGAGGGTTGCAACAAAACATCTGATCTTCTCGCATCGTCTACTGATAGACAGGAAGAGAAATATACTCACATCGTCCAAAGATAGACGGAAAGACACCCATCCCGAAAGAAAAATTCAATACTCACATCGTCTAAGGATAGACGGAAAGACACCCTAATCGAAGGAAGAATTCAATACTCACATCGTCTAAGGATAGACGGAAAGACACCCATCCCGAAGGAAAAAATCAATACTCACTCGTCTAAGGATAGACGGAAAGACACCCAGAATCCATACTCACATCGTCTAAGGATAGACGGAAAGACACCCAAAATCCATACTCACATCGTCTAAGGATAGACGGAAAGACACCCAAAATCCAAGGAAAAAATCAATACTCACATCGTCTAAGGATAGACGGAAAGACGCCCAAATCGAAGGAAAAAAATCAATACTCACATCGTCTAAGGATAGACGGAAAGACACCCAAAATCCATACTCACATCGTCTAAGGATAGACGGAAAGACACCCAAAATCCATACTCACATCGTCTAAGGATAGACGGAAAGACACCCAAATCCATACTCACATCGTCTAAGGATAGACGGAAAGACACCCATCCCGAAGGAAAAATTCAATACTCACATCGTCTAAGGATAGACGGAAAGACACCCATCCCGAAGGAAAAATTCAATACTCACATCGTCTAAGGATAGACGGAAAGACACCCATACGCACTTCAACACCATCCCTCAAATTTCAGAATCCTTTCGTCTACGGGATTTGATGGAAAGAACAATATCCTTAAAGGGGCCACATCATCAGTAAGGACCGACGGGAAGAAAACCACCTTCAAAGAGCCATGCCGTCAATAAGAATCGACAATCAGGAAAACCGAACATTCTTCAAAGAGCCTCGACGTCAATAATGATTGACGGCCAGAAAATCCCTCTTGAAATGTCATCTCATCCAATAAACAGAAAAAAATCCAATATCCGAAAGATCGCTTTGAAACCCCTCAACATCCAAAGATAGCCGGAGAAAACTCGCCGGGGAAACACACCATCCGTATGATCTGACGATAAGAAACCCGCTGAAAAATCACTTGAAACTTCACATCGTCTACTGGTAGACGGAAAGAACACCACTTGCTAGAGAAACCCCATCTTGAAACCCCACTGAAAAAATCACCCGAAACTTCACATCTTCTACTGCTAGACGGAAAGAATACCACTTGCTAGAGAAACCCCATCTTGAAACCCCACTGGAAAATCACCCGAAACTTCACATCGTCTAATGATAGAGGGAAAAAAGCCATATTCGAACTCAAGATGTCTAATGATAGACGAAGAAATCCACTTATTGGAGGAACACATCGTCAATATGAATTGACGGGAAGAAAAGTCTGTCGATACCAGATGACTGATTGATCAAAGCATAACTGTTGTATGATCTGAAATATGAATAAACTGCTGAATTGTCTGAACACTGCTGCTGGATGAATGCCCCTGAACTGATCACAGAGTAGTTCGCGTGCCATATGAGGCTGATAGAAAACCTGGCTTATGCTTCGTATGCATATGCATATGTTTGAATCATTCTAGGGCGTAATGCTCCATTCAGGATGGAAATGCTACGCATTTTGAAAATGAAATGCAAGTATGATGCAAATATGATGATATATGCAATATGCTAATGCAGGCCCGGGCTGCTGGAGAAAGTCGGGTACAGAAAACCACTTCAGCAAAATAAATGCTGAAGACGAAGCCAACTCCGTTGGGGATAGACCGGATATCACAGAATTATTCCAGCAAAATAAATGCTGGAAGAGTGAAATCAACTCCGCTGGGGAATGCCATATGTGCCAAGTATGATTGGACTTCTCTAGGGATAGCTTACACGTGCCAATGAAAAATTGGACTTTGCTGGAGAAAATAGACGGAGTCTTCCTGCGTACTGCTGAAGATCGGATTTGGAAACTGATGCGCCAACACGGATGGGCCTCATAGTGATCGCCAACATGGATTTGGTCTTTTAGGCTATCTGTGATGGGTCAGGTACAACTGACGCTGGAAAACAATCTGTCTGAATACACAGTTTTCTGGTTGAAGAGTCAAGGGATAGTAACACGACTACCCAACATTCGTCTCGCACTCGAAAATTGGCTGAATCCGCTCGAATAGCTCTGAATAACTCTGATGATACGGAGAAGAACCATCCCTTCGCTTCTGATATGCCCCAGCCTGCGGGATCTCTGTGGTGATGCTTCTCAAAAGGAAATCTGAAAATCTGTACCCTGATGGTCTGATATGAAATGCCCCAGCATTCTGAACTTCGGAGAGATACTTCACATCGAATGCTTCTCGAATAAAGAATGACTTCTGCGCTCTTAAGATGGCCTGCCCCTGACTGCAATGACTTTGCCCCTGATTATCTGATTCAGAGTAGTGCCCCTGACTACGAGATATTTACCGAATCTCAACCTGATTGCCCCAGGATAACTGACTTCGAAAGGCTGACCTGACTGGGGATCACTGGATGTAGCTTGCCCTAGCTTGCGGAGCATTCGGGCGTTCTGTATTCTATCCTGACCATACCTTCCATTGTAGAAAACTTTCCTGCTGTCAAGCGCTTACTCGCAAGTAAAACAAGTTGTTATGCATGAAAGATATACTAATGCAACGCATATGACAGCTTTGACATCCAATCTGTTCACTGGGAAAAGGAAAAACAGTTTATGGCATATAATGCACAAAACATTTATCAAGAATATCAACATCAGTACCAACATGGTAAGAAGAACCCTTTCAGGAGTAAGTTTCGGCGCAATCTTTACCGACGTATGCTTTCGAAACAACCCTGCTTCTATTAGGACTTTTGAAGGTTGTAACGTGGTCAGGTTCACGGTTTGGAAAGAAAGGATAAAGGCTCAAAGTTTATTTTAACCCACCCATTCTCCTTGATGTTCTCCCATCCTACGTTCAGCTAATTCGACCTTAGCGCTCACCTCTCAGAGGCTGGAAGATAGGAGTGATAGTTCGAGAAACCATGAGTTTTTTGGGAGAGACAGCCACTCACTTTTCGTCTTTGACACTTAGGGTCACACGACTCGTATTTGTCCGAGGATTTTTCTTTTGTCATCCTTTCATCTTTTTTCGTTTCATATCCCTAACTTTTGTCTGGACTGACTCTTTGGAGTTTCTTTTGATTCTTTAAGTCCAGCGGGATGCCCTCATTTTTGCCTAAGTCATTTGTTTTGAAGTTTTGACTTAGCGGGCTTTTGATTCTCTTTGCTTTCTCTTTTTCCGAACAAGTCGTGTGACACTGGTTGCCAGACTCATTGGAGAATAATGTGACTGTCTCACTCTTGATTTAACCATTGTGGTTTTTTTTCTTTTTTGGCCCGACCTCTAGAGGTGTGATGGATCCTCGAACGGAAACTCCTTTTGCAACTTGAACGCTCGGCCAAATTAGCTAACACCTACCCTGCCCCAGGTTAAAGATGGAGGGTTTTTCGTTTTCAGAAAGAACTCCTACTACTAGGCTCAAAGGGGTTGACAAGGGATTATCTTCCTTATATCACCGGTGTTTAGGGATTTGAAACAATGCCTGTACATCATCAGCAGGTTTTATTTCAAAAGCATACAATATCGGAAGCTGCATGTTGTTCATTTCGTCATCCTCCTCAGATCCTTCTTAACCAAGCATTGGACATTTGTAAAAACAATTAGTGAACACGAATGGATTTAATCAAAACATGCATACTTATTTCATTATCATCAATTGCATGAAAATAACAAGTTTTACGAACAAGATTGCAATTTAAACAGGAAAGAAACTACAAACGTAAAGAAATGACAAGATAAAACAAAGAAAAATGCCAGCTTCCGAGAACCGGGCTTTCACATCTGTCCTGCTGCTGAACCAGCCATCTTCACAATCAGTTATTAGAGGCAACTCGACGCTGTCCTGACCTGCTTTCAGCGACCCTACCAAATTATAGAGCCCCTCCTCTTCATTCAGATGATTTTGGGCCCTTCCTGCCCGAAGTTGATAGCTGCACTATCAAGTAGGTCCTGCACCTTGTGCTTGAAGGCCAGACAATCTTCAATGTTGTGCCCCGGTGCTCCTGAATGGAAATCACAGTGCTCATTGATATCATAACCTGCTGGAGGAGTACCTGTCAGCGGGGCTAACTTCCTCTTCTCAACCAACTGTAATCGTAGCAACACCTGAAGAAGTTCGACATATGGCATCGGAGGCACATTAAATACCCTCAACGGCCTCTGATTTTGAGCTCTTCGCTGATTGGGATGTTGTTGCCTTTGCTGCTGTTGAGGTCGTTGTTGTTGTCGCTGGTATCGGGTTGACTGTTGAACAACCTTCGTAGCAAATACAACATCGGTTTCTCGATTTCCCCCGTACTGATTAAAGCACTCCTTACGCTCAGCCATTTTCTTTCTCAGATCTGCCCCAGGAATAGGCAACAGTTGTGGGCATGGAGATTCTGACACCATGGAGTCCAGGATACGTTTCTGACCTACTGCAGCTTTAGAAACATCCATCATCTTAGCATCAAATGGGATAGGAACAATACGTACAGCTACACCGCTTGGCGTGAATTCAATATCTTTTGAGTCAATCAGGTCTTGAACATTGCGCTTAAAAGCATGATAACTCTCGATGTCGTGTCCGAGTGCCCCAGAATGAAATTCACATTGCTTACTGGTATCGTACCCATAAGGAAGCGCTCCTGTGGGTGGGTCCAACGTTCTCTTTTCAACCATTTTAAACCTCAATAAAGTCTGAAAGAGCTCATCATACGTTGAAGGTGGCGCCTCAAATACCCTCTTTGGTCTCCCCTCCTGAATCCTCTGTTGAGCCGAATGTATCCTTTGTTGTTGCTGCTGATGTCTGTCAACACGTTCATTAAGCTCAGGTTCTCTAGGCACAGGTGGCATGAGCTCCTTCACTGAGGCTTCAAATAGCTGATCATCCTCTTTCCTAAGCAAATTCTTGACTACTTCCATGATCAAGCTCATTTGGGTCTTCAGCTGACTGTTTTCCTCTTTGAGGATCTTCTGCTCCAGGCGCATCTCTTGCATGTCTCTCATCATCTGCCCTAGCTGGCTTCGGACTTCAATAAAATCAACCTGATTCTGTTCCATATCTCTGAAGGAACTCCTGCAACAAACTGGATGATGAGGAAATAAGACCCACGGTTCTGATGTACTTGTTAAATCATAATGCAATGCAGAAAGCAAACACATATTCATGACAAGACAAAGAGAAACTCAAGCTATAAGCACCCAGACGAACACCTCCCACACATGTACAACCAACAAAATCATCACGTAAGCACGAATGAGTACGAATACAATGACCCCAGCCAACAATCCTGGTGATGGTCAGCAAACAATAATGCACAAAAGCTAAACGGGTCAGCAAAGGAGACAACTGCGACACCCGACACAGAAACCTCTAGAAACTTCTCCCATATTCAACTGAACTCTCCGTTTGAAATTCTTCAGAACACACACTTCCCGTGGATTCTTCCATGACATTAACTGACGAACCCCCACAACTGGATGACGGAGAATCGTTAATCTGAACAAAACCCTGGGGCGCGACGAAAATCCGGTTAGAGTCTAACAGATCCTGAACCTGGATTCTAAGCACCTTACAATCATTTGTTGAATGCCCCTGTGCCCTAACATGGTACTCACAGCGGGCGCTGGCATCAAAACCTGGAGGATATGGTGGAATCATTGGATTATTCTCTTTCGGCACTATCAATCCACTTCTGACCAGATCTGGCAACAACTGACTGTACGACACCGGTAGCTGAGTAAACTGCCTTTCAGGTTTCCTTGGTCTTCGTTGGGCGTGCTGACGCGATCGACGAAAAGATGACTGTTGACTTGAAGTGTCTGAAAACCGATCCTGAGATGCTAGAGATTCTGAGACGACGTCATTTCCTTCTTCCCACTCTTCTTGAGAACTGACAACTGACTCATTCTTACCGACTGGGATATAAGGAGCATCTCGAAGCTTTCCACTCTTGAGTCCTCTCTCAACAAGCTCCCCCATTCTCATCAGGCCCACAAAGCTTGTACAACCGAACAATTTGTCATAATAATGGCCTTTAAGAGTACCCAAGAAGAGGTCAACCATTTCTCTTTCCTAAAGCGGTGGTTGAACACTAGCAGCCAATTCTTTCCATCTTTGCACATACCCTCTGAATGATTCATTCTCCGCCCGAGATAATTCTTGCAGATGTACGAGACTAGGAGCCATATCCAGGTTGTAATCGTACTGCTTCAGGAAAGCTCTGGCTAAATCCACCCATGATCGAATCTGATTACTCTCTAACTGCACATACCACCTCAAAGATGCCCCAGTCAGACTATCTTGAAAGCAATGGATCATCAACTTGTCATCTCGCACAAACGAAGTCATTCTCCGACAGAACATCATCAAATGTTGCTTCGGACAGCTATCTCCTGTGTACTTTTCAAATTTCGGCACTTTGAACTTATAAGGCAACACCAGGTCAGGGACCAAACACATGTCTGCAGCATTCAGGTTAACAACATCTTTCGCCTTCAAAGCTTTAACTCTTTCTTCCAATACTCTGAGCCTTCTATCACCTTCAAGAGCTCTTGAGTTTACAGTCCTGGCTACCGGGATGTCTCTGCGTGGATTCCTCTCAGGGAAAACAGCACCTTGATTGTTAACAGGAGGAGGACGTTCATTTCGGGCAACAAACTGCTCATGTCGATCTCGGTTCTCAACAGTAGGCTGTACAACTTGGTCTGCAGTAACGTTGTTCGCTTGCGGGAAGTCTTCCATAGAATCATACCGAGGGTTGGACGTCATAGAAAACCCTGTCAAGGTGTTAGGAGACTGGAAATTGCCTTCAGACATAACTATCAATTACCTGTAACTGAATACACTGCTTGATTCTCAAATCTGCTCAAGTCTGTTCCAACCCCTTGGTCGTCTTCTAACAATCAACAGTTGCTCAATCCAGACTCCGGGTACTCACCTTCAGGAAACAAAGGCTGGATCAGAACTCTGGCTAACCGGAGAAATGCTATGCAATATGATGCAAAGATGCTTATGCAAATGCAATGCAATGCAGCAAACACGGGATCACAGCCCCCACAACACGCGCTAAATGCTGCTGCACAGCTGACGAAGTACGTTCTCTCTATAAGAGAACGCCAAGATAGCTGGTAGGCTGGAAGTCAAGATTCTCGCAAAAAACCCCCCCACTCACGGGTATGGACCTAAGGCACGGCATCCTATGCGGTCTCCAGCGTCACAGACTTTCATGAGGAATGATACGATTCCCAGAAGGAGTGGCATCGTCATCTCATGAAGAGGCCTCGCTTAGTTGACTTCCAATTGATCGGTCCCCAGAGTCGACAATCCTCACGTCTAGAATCCTCTCAGATCCTCAGGACCGGAAAGAAGCACCTCGGAGAGAACCTCGTCTGAGCGTGAATTTCGTGGGGAACTCTTGCCTGCTCAGCAAACAGGTTCGCCCACTAATCTCCACAACTACGTCTAAATGCATACTCAAGCAGCCCAGGTCCGGCTATCACTCAAAATATCACCCTCCCCAGCACAACGGCAACAGATAATAGTGATGAAAAAATAAACACCCAAAAGACAAGCAAACAAGCGCTAGGATTGACTCTCTTAGGGGACGTTGGATCCCACATGCACGGGGAACTATCCCAATTTCCCCAGCAGAGTCGCCAGCTGTCGCTACTGCGAAAATCGGCGCCGGCTGACAGAAGAGTCGCCACCGTGCGTTATTTATCCCAACGGAGGGAAAGGAAACGCTCGAAGTAAACCTCGCAAAAAACGGGAAAAGGTATGGTCATCGCAACCAAAACCTGGGTTCGGGAGTCGGTTACGCAAGGGGAAGGTATTAGCACCCCTCACGTCCGTCGTACTCGACGGGATCCACGCTTGCTTGGGTTGTCTAAAGGATGCAAAACAATCTATCTACGGCTGCTAAATCTAAACGGAAGGGAATTGACTCGATAGAGCGTCGCACTCTATGCCTACGTATTCTCAAGAGAGAAAGTCAGAGTCAACGTAGTTCGGGACTACGAGGAAATTGGCTCGCCAAGACCTCGCGTCTTGTGCCTACGTACTTCCACACAACATGGAAGATCAGAGCTTACGTAGTTCAGGCTAACTACGGCTAGGCTGGGTGTTCTCACACAGCAGTGAGAAATTAAACTGGTTTTACAGGTACGGGAACCTATGGGAAAAACTACGGTCTGGTCTCAAATGCACTTGGGCAAGAGAAAAGGATAACATCAGTCGTCAGTGGGAAAGTCTCGATCGCATAGCAGCGAGAGAACAAAAGGTTAGTTGTTAGTGTGCTCGCTAGGATATCGCATCCTATGCCTACATATTCTCGTCTGGTACGAGAAATCAGAGCAGCTGTAGTTCGGCTACTTTCGGGACCACAGCTCAAATCTCGTTTTATTAACATTCTGAAAAATGGTTACAATGATTGAATTCGGGCAATAAACTCCTAAAAAATACTATCTTAGCCATCTATAATGGAAAATCAAATGGAAAATAGTCCCCTAACAAATGGACTTTTAAAACTATCTCTAAAAGTGTAAAAAGTCCCCTAACAGATGGACATCTAAAACTACCTCTAAAAGGTAAAATAAACTCTATGAAAAAATGTCCTAAAAGAATTGAAGTGAAGCTGAATATTTTTATCTTCTTTTTCTCAATATTTCTTTTCACATTTCTTTTCAATATTTTCTTCTTTTTTTCTTTACATTCCACATACCTTTTTTCAAATATATTTTTTACTCTTTTTATTTTCCTCTTTTTCAATATTCTTTTTATTATTTTTCTCTTCCAATATTTCTTTTTTCATTTCTTTTCTCATTTCTTTTTTCTCTATTCTTTTCTCTATTTTTTTCATATATTTTTCATATATTTTTTATATATTTTTTTCACTATTTTTTCAACATTCTTTTTCACTATTCTTTTTCTTTATTTTAAAACTAAACAAATGAATAAAAGAAAATAATGAAAAAAAAACAAAAAGAAAAGAAAAAAAACAAAGGGGGTACACTGCAGTTCAGGGGGGTTGGGAGCAGAAAAATAAAACGGATCAGAACTGGGCCCAGCCCAAATAGAACTGAAACGGGGAGGGGGGTGTTGTAAGTGAAAACGGGGGTGCAGAACAGAAATGCTGTTGGGCCCAGCCCAATCCATCAGCAAGCAGAAACAGAGGGTATGACAAAACGAGGGGGGTGTACGGACTGAAATCCATGGGCCCACCGCCCAAACCAACGTACGGTCCATATCTCTTCTCCCCTTCCATCTTCTGAACCCTAATTCCCCTTCTCCTTCTCCTTCTCCCCTTCTACTGTTCACCCACCCAAACGGCGCCGCTTTAAGCTCTCACTCAGACTCTCTCGTCTCTCTCACTCTCTGAACCTTGTTCAACCCTCACTGTCTTTCATCTTCAAACACTTACCACCATAACCGTTCAAATCACAAAAATCCTAAACCTCATAACCCTAACTAGAGAACAAAAGTCACGCGACCGATCTAGATCTGGATCATCAAACTAATCCATGGCTTGCAGTTGTTTGTAGAGGATCTGACAAAACACGAAGAACATTTCCAGAGAAAACTTCTGATGACGGACGCATGTAGAAGATCCACCTTGAATTCTGATGACGACGATTGGAGGAGGTTTCTGAAGATTCTTGCATGTGATAAGCTTCTGAGGAACGTTCTGGGGAAATGATTGATGAACCATATGAAGGTTCTGACGAATACGATGAACACGGTTGAATCTCGAATGCGATGAGTCTTCTGGAGAATCGGCGAAGAACGCGCGAACTTCTTGGACTTGATGAGTTTGATGAGCATTAAGGAATGATGATGAATGTGTTGAACGCGCTTTGAAGGTTGGTGAAACCTGGAGATTGGTGATCTTTCTGGAAATGATTAAGGCGCCGCAGATGAGGATCTTCAAAGATCTTCGCAGATCCTGAAGATAACGATGAACACCGTGAGTAGCTCTTGAAGGAAATATAAAGAAAACCTGGAGATATGAGTGCGTGTTCTTGGTCTGGAAATCAATTGATGAACGAAGGTGCGAATCTGGAGATTTGTTGAAGCTTGATCCGAAAGTGTTTGAAGATTCTTGATGACACGGTAGTTTCTGGAGTAGTTGAAAGATGATGATGATGAAGATCGAACGGAGAAGAGGAAGAAATGGAGAATTCTGGGGTTTTCCAGTTTTCCGGTGGGTTGCTACGGTGGAAGATGTTCTTGATGAATTCTGGAGAATCTAGATCGGAGAAGATGAAGGATTCTGGGTTTTTTGAGTTTTCCGGCGGAAGTTACGGCGGCCGGAGGGGGTTAGAGTGGCTGGAAGAGGTTGGGAGGTTGTTAGGGTTGCCGGCGATTGGAGGTTACGGTGGCCGGAAGGATTCAGGTGTGGTGGTTGCATGGCCGCCGGCCATGCAACCGGTGATGCTCAGAGGTTGCCAAGTGTCACGGTGGGGGAGTTAGTGGGAAATGAGGTGTTGGCTCTGGGTGAAGTGGAAATAATGACGTGGTTCTCTGAAACTGAACGCGTGTCCTGCTTATATAGCGAACACATGGCATTTTCTGGACTGAAATGGACAAAACGGACTGAGGAATATTGGGCCTCCAAAAAACTCTTCTGGGCCCAACGAAAATGATACAATAAAACCCAAAAAATTCTGAATTAACAATGGATTAATCCTAACTAAAAACTAATTAAAGACTAAACCTAATTAACTAGTTAAAATCTGACTTACTCTAATTAATTATAAACAAAAGATTAAAATCCTAATTAAACCTATTAAGTCCTAATTAACTCTAATAAGGAGAATTAATATCTAATTAAATTCTAAAAAAAAACTAATGTCTATTAATATCTACAAAAAAACTATTAACCTATATTAAACCTAATAAAGGAAATTAATATCTAACAAAAGATTAAATCTACATTAAAAATAAACTATATTCATTTCTATTAATCCTATTAAAATTCTATTTAAAACTAATAAAAGAAAAATCTATTATATTCTATTAAAACTATTAAAATTCTATTAACCTATTAAAAACTCTATAAAATTCTAAAAAATGATTTAAAGCTATTAAAAATATTAAAAAAAATCTATTTAAATTCTGAAAAATCTATAAAGCCTATTAAAAATCCACAAAAGGCTATTAAATTCTAAAAAAATGCAGACCAAAGGCAAATAACCAACATAAAAAAAGAGCGCGAGGCCAGATCGAAGCAAAACAATAAATCCCGACACCAAGAATCTCAAAAATCACTGCAAACTGAAAACACCCAGGAAGCACGCGACTACTCAAAAACCTCCGATTATCCGAACCGGTCTGAGACACCTGAAAAGCGACAGCAGGGCTGTAATCCCGATAAAATCACCATGATTAAGGAAATGCACTATATGCAGTATGCAAATGCGAATGCGAAATGCGTCGAAGCATAAACCGAAAGTGGCACCGGTTGGTCAAATTTTAGGGTGCAACACTTAAGCACAAAAATCATTAACATACTTCAAATGTAAGAAATTAATGATACGAAATACATATGATGAAGAATTCAAACATGATGTCATTACAAAAATATAGATTTAGAACACACAAGGGTAATAAATGAAATTTTGGGAAGTGAACAACCATGAAACTTATCATTCATCAAAATATATCACACAATCTTGGATCACAAACATACATTCAAATAAATGAGTTATAGATAAGCACCATATTGTATACATCTTAAGAACTAAGAGATAATTGGAGAATGATATTACCTCATAAGATGAGACGAAAAGTGCAGTCACACGAAGTATAAACTTTCGAACTAAAAAAATGTAAAGAATGCATGCAACAACATATTTTAGGCAATATTTAAGATATCGAGAATGTCCAATTCCTGAAGAATATTGAAAAATGAATCAGTCCCTATAAGTTTTGTGAAAATATCGACAAGTTAAATTTTTTCTATCAACATGCTCAAAACGACATCGTCTTTTTCAACATGATCTCATAGGAAATGGTGACGTATCTCATTGTGTTTAGTACAAGAGTGTAACACTGGATTTTTTGTTAGGTTAACCGCACTAGTAATATTGCACATTATCGGAATACGTTGAAGTTTGATATCAAAGTCAAGTAGTTATTGTTTGAGCATAAAAACTATCGACTGTGACGTATTCCGCCTTGGCAGTTGACAAAACAACGGAGACTTGCTTCTTGCTATGACAACTAACTAAGGAGTTTGAAAATAAGTGGAAAGTTCCACTAGTACTTTTCCTATCCAATTTACAACTGGTAAAATCGGAATCAGAGTAACCAATTAAACTACAATCCATACCCTTAGAAAACCAAAGTCCAGACTTAGAAGTACCATGAAGGTTTCTAAGGATGCGCTTTACAGCTTTTAAATGTGATTCCTTAGGAACTGATTGGTATCGAGCGCACATGCACACACTAAACATTATGTCAGGCCTAGATGCAGTAAGTTATAGAAGTGATTTGAACATACCTCTATACATTTTGACATCAACAACCTTACCATTTTTATATCTATCCAAGTTCCCGTTAATGGGCATTAGAGTGTCAATTAACTTTGCATCTTTCATTCCGAAGCGTTTAAGCAACTCGTGACAATATTTAGTTTGACACGCAAATGTTCCTTCCTTAAGCTACTTGATTTGAAGCCTAAGAAAGTAATTTAACTCCTCCATTAGACTCATCTCAAATTCTCCCTGTATAAGCTTTGAAAAATCTTTGACTAGATGCATGTTAGTAGAACCGAATATTATATCGTTAACATAAATTTGAATTAGAAGATGTTTTCCTTGGCATTTAATGAAAAGTGTTGTATCTACCATCCCTCTAAAGTAACCTTAATCAAGTAAAACTTTACTAAGTTGCTCATACCGAGCCCTAAAGGCTTGTTTGAGACCATATACAAATGTCATTTTAGTTTATAAACATGATTAGGATACTCATGATTTTCAAATCGAGAGGTTGCAAAATACAAACTTCCTCATTTTTGTAACCATTAAGGAAATCACTTTTCACGTCTATTTGAAATAATTTTAAGTCTTTGAAGCATGCAAAATATGGTGAAAGGTGTATAGCCACGAGGTGAGCAACATGAGCATAAGTTTCCTCATAGTCTATGCCATCCTCTTGGTTATATCCTTGAGCCACTAGTCGGGCTTTATTCCGAGTTGTCACTCCATTTTTGTCTAATTTATTTATAAAACCCCGCTTAGTACCAATGATTTGGTGATCTCGTGGAGGTGGGAGAAGGTCCCATACATCATTTCTTTTAAATTGATTTAACTCATCTTGTATGGTTATTAACCAATGCTCATCAATCAATGCATCTTTGGCATTTTTAGCTTCAACTTGTGAAACGAATGCAAAGTGATAACAAAAATTACTTAACTTAGAGCATGTTGTCACGACTTTGGTGATGTCTCCAAGAATGTTGTCGATTTGATGTCCTCTGGAAGACCTCAAAGCCAAAGGAATATCATCCATTTTAGTTGGACTTTCTTCCTTCTTATTTTGAAAATCATCATCTTCCTTCTCCTTAGGTTTCACCACTTCAGGTTGATCAATTCCCTTTTCGATGTACTTGAGTATGTCTTTTGAATATACACCTTCATCATGAAAATAAATACATTTCCCAACATTTCTAGGATAAAATTCATCAAAAGTGACATGCACAGACTCTTCAGTAATAAGTAATATCTTATTGTTCATTCTATAAGTTTTGCTTGATTGAAAGTATCCAAGAAAGATACCTTCGTCAGCTTTTGCATTAAACTTTCCAAGGTTATCCTTACCATTATTTAAGACAAAAAATTTGCATCCAAATACATGAAGATGTGATAAATCTGGCTTCCTACCTTTCAAGAGTTCATAAGGTTTTTATTAAAAATAGGAAAAATAATTATCCTAATTAAAATATAACACGTTGTGCTAGTAGCATCGACCCAAAAATATTTTGGTAGACTACTCTCATTGATCATAGTTCTTGCCAACTCCTCTAAAGTTCTGTTTTTGTACTCTACAACACCATTATTTGTGGAGTTCTTGGGGCGGAAAAGTCATGTTTAATGCCATGTTTATCACAATAATCCTCAAAGAGGTTATTTTCAAATTCACCTCCATGACCGCTTCGAATAGAAAATATGTTTGAACTTAGTTTATTTTGGGATAACTTTTCAAAAGATGCGAAACCTGAAAAAGTCTAATCTTTACTATACAAAAAGATAGTCCAACAAAATCTACAGTAATACTATAACAAAACCATAGTAATTTCCACCTAAACTTTTTGTCCTACAAGTCTCATCTTGTTTGCTTTTCCATTTGGCATTCATCGCATAGGTGGTATTTTGAAAATTTAATTTAATTGTCGTAAATTCAATGAATAGGAAAATGTCACATGTCATATGCCTTGGGCATCCACTATCAAGAAACCACATTCTCTCTATGGATTAAAGAATTTTGATTGGTGGTTTTAACACGTTATTTTACCATTTGTTTCTGTTATTCATTTGTTTTATCTTGTCGCATTTTATGTGTTTTTATTGCATTTTATGCGTTGGTTTGGTGTTTTCATTGTTTCTAGGTTCAGGTAAACAATAAAGGAGAAGCAGAGCAAAAACCTGGGAAAATGGAAAGATTTCGGAAGAGTTTTGATGTAGAACCAGCAGCCTGACACGGGTGCCCGTGTCAGGGCTACTGAAAGTAAAATCTTTAGCAGTCTGCACGGAAACGATCATAACTGGAGTTCCGGGAATCCGTTTGAGGCGTTCTAATAATCACCAGAAACCTAAGAGAGAGAGCTACGACTTTAGTGTTGGAGTTGAAGTCAAATTCGGAGCAAATATTTCCATATTTTCGTTTGAACCTGCAGCATTAATTTTATTAAGTTTTGGTGTGCAATCTCGGAGGGCAGTTTAGACATCTCGCATTGTAATTAGAATTCTGCTATATGAGGCACATGGTGAATTGAGAGAGGGGACTTTTGGAGAAGAGAAAAAGATACAATCAGAATTAGAGAGATCCAGAGGATTGGAGAACTGAAGGTTTTCATGCGCGGAAGCAATTGAAGATCAAGGCAATCTGATTATCTTGTAATGTTTATCTTTTATTCTGTATTGCTTTTAATTGTTATGAATAGCTAAACCCTACAATGCTAGGGGGTGTCCCTGAATAACTCTGTAATGACATTGTTTCCTTTGAATTAGTGATTTCACTGCTTTCTAATCATCGTTGTTATCGTATAATGTTCTTAAGGCTTTTCTTATCTGACAAATAGGATTCAATTTACTGTTAACTTTAGATTTGGAAAAACGATTGTTAACGCTTTTATACGATAATACTATAGTAGATATTGCCTAGGAATGGGGATACCCTATAGTAACCGTAATGTTTTAGATCAAACAAATTGCTTGGTGTTGTTCCTATACCGCCAAGGAATTGGGGTATAGGGAAAATACCAAAGGGTTTTATGCTAAGGAATTAGAGTCAACTAATCTTTAAAACCGGTAATGATAGAATTGAGCGGTGATTTCGCGACTTAGGATTAGTGTTATTACAAGGAAGTTCATACACCCTACCCTAGCATTGCTTCTCCTTCTGTTCAAAACCTTTATTTCACCGGTCAAGTTTTTGGCACCGTTGCCAGGGACTGCCTAAGATCATAGATTTTTAGAGTTTATTTTAGTTAAAATTGTGTTGCTCCGCAACTAAAATTTTGTTTTTTTTTTGTATTTTTATTTTATTTTATTATAAAAAAAATTACAGATTATTGTTACTTCTTGAATTCTTTTATACCGTGCTACTGATAAAGTGTCTCAGTTTTGTAGTTATGAATGTTTTTTATGCATTGCCACCTGTATCTCCTGCATGTTGGTCGCCTGATTCAGGAATCGGTTTGGAAGATGCGACTGAAATCTTTAACGCATATAGGAGGGAGGTAAGAATCCTTATGAATGAATATAAGGAAGCTAATTGTTATCCAGATAAGTTTATTTGGAGAGAGTTCAGGTTGAGAGAAGAATGTGTGAATGAAGAAGAGAAATTCATGACGTTAGATGAAGAAGATACATTAGAAATAGAAGAATCAGATGTGAACAGGGAATACAGGGATGAAGAAAGAAGCCAACTTGAAAAGGATCTAGTGCTGGATGAAAATACAGATATAACAAATTGTGTAGATGTAGGCATCCAACAAGAAAGTCTTCAAGAAATTAGTATCCCTAAAAAAAACTTTTAACAAGGCAGATGAGACAAGAAATTGACAAAGTATTGGATTTTATGTATGCCTTGTTCACTAAAGCACATCTGAAAATGATTTAGATGCAACATCATCAATACCTCAAATTCATGGGATTGCTTCCAAACAAAAGAAAGAAAAAAGATGATGTGTTCTTTGTTTCATATATGCCACCTTAACAGAAAGTGAGTCGTCGAGCCATATGACGTTAAACGAAGCGCTGCGTGGGAGGCAACCCACAGATTTTAATAATTGATGCTTTTCTTTTTGTTCTTTTTTTATTTTTGCAGGAATAAACGAGAGTTTGCAAGGGAAAACGTGTAAGCAGCAAAGGCGTGCTACATTACCCGTCGACCCCTCTGTGAGTACATCTCCTTTCCTCTTGTTATTTAACATTGAGACAATGTTTAGTTCAAGTTTGGGGTAGGTTTTACCGTTTTGAATTTTCAATTTAAATGCCTTTTTATTTTAAGTTCGGTAAAAATCACGTCGAATTCGCCCCTACGAGGACCGTAAAATTTTTGTTGTGATTGGTATGTGAGTAAGGTAGTCAAGAAAGTATTTAGAGTTCAAGGGAAGATGTGTTTGAACTAAGGAACTTGGGAAAGTTTGGAAATTGAGGTATTATTTGAACACCCTAGGTTTCCTGGAGTAAGGAAACGAGTCCAACATGTAGATTTGTGCCATAGTACTTGGATTTGAGAAGTATTCCTCGATTAGTTCATTGTGATAGTCCGACATTATTGAAAGAATTGTATATGTTGATTTTGAGAATGACTTGTGGCACCAAAAAAAGAGTTGAATAATAACGGTAAAGACAACCTGTCCTTCTAAGTTGGGTAATCCTCACCCAGTTATTTAGCCTAACGGCGGTTGAATCTCTATAGTCGTCCCAAAGTGGACTTATAAACGCGTGTGAGTGAGAAAAAGAATAAAGGTGCCACAGAAAAAGTCTTGAGAAAAATTGTACATGCCTTAATCTAATTATCCAAATGAAAGGGGTAGAAAATCGAAGAAAATACTTAAGCCCAAAGCATAGTTGGAGAGGTGGCCGAAAGAGGGATTTAGGTCTGTGGTTTTACTACGGTGTGTGTTTAAGTAATGCCTTCGTTAACGGATGAGTACCGAGAGAGTTGGTTTGAGCCGATCAAAACTAAGACTCACGTATGAGTATTGGCACACCTTGCATCCTGAGCCCTTCACTGGATGTGCTGTTTGATTTGAAAATTTTTATCCAAGCTTTTTGCTTGAGATCAAGCAATGGTTTAAGTTTGGGGGAGTTTGGTCGGTGGTTTTTACACGTTATTTTACCATTTGTTTCTGTTATTCATTTGTGTTATCTTGTCGCATTTTATGTGTTTTTATTGCATTTTACGCATTGGTTTGGTGTTTTCATTGTTTCTAGGTTCAGGTAAACAATAAAGGAGAAGCAAAGCGAAAACCAGAGAAAATGGCAAGATTTCGGAAGAGTTTTGATGTAGAACCAGCAGCCTGACATGGGTGCCCGTGTCGTGTGACACTGCCCGTGTCAGGGCTACTGAAAGTAAAATCTTTAGCAGTCTGCACAGAAACGATCATAACTGGAGTTCCGGGAATCCGTTTGAGGCGTTCTAATAATCACCGGAAACCTAAGAGAGAGAGCTACGACTTTAGTGTTGGAGTTGAAGTCAGATACGGGGCAAAAATTTTCCAGATTTACGTTTGAACCTGCAGCATTAGTTTTATTAAGTTTTGGTGTGCAATCTCGGAGAGCAGTTTAGACATCTCGCATTGTAATTGGAATTCTGCTATATGAGGCACATGGTGAATTGAGAGAGGGGACTTTTGGAGAAGAGAAAAAGATAGGTTTTTCTGCTAAGGAATTCGAGTCAACTAATTGTCGCTACCGTGAAAATAAGGTGCCGGCAAAACAGAAGAGTCGCCACCTTTCATTATTTATCCCTCAGAACGGGAAAGAAAATGATCAGAAAAACCTGACAAATAGGTATAAGACAAGGTCATCGCAACCACTATCTGGATTCGGGAGTCGGTTAAGCAAGGGGAAGGTATTAGCACCCCTCACGTCCATCGTACTCGATGGGATCCACACTTGTTGTGTTTATCTGACGGGTTGGTTTAACTATCTACCTATCAAGGCTGGTCTGAAAAGAAAAGAAAAACGACTCGGCAAAGCTTCGCGCTTTATGCCTACATATTCTCATCAGAGAATGAGAAATCAGAGTCAACGTAGTTCGGCTAACTGCGGGTAAAAGGATGGGGAAGGTAGCTCGCCAATACGTCAGTATTGTGCCTACGTACTCTCAACAGATATGAGAGATCAGAGCTTATGTAGTTCGGGATAATACGGATTACGGGTGTTCAGATTCATCTATTTTTCTGAGTAGGGTTAACAAACAATTCCAGCAGTTTGGTGTATGCAGCTTGCTCGTCAGAAACTCGTGCGTTACCGTTGCGGTAGAACTGGGAGTTAACGACATTCTTTTCTTTAGAAAAGCTATCCTTTGAATTATGGGCCGACGGGGCAAAAAGGTTTGAAGTTTGTTTTCTGTCTTGTATGGAAGAAATGTCTTTTATGGATGTTTGCAACTAATATCGCACTAGATACTATGACCTAGGAGTGAATGTGTCGCATGTCACCCAAAGGGTACCATACTAAGCATCCTGATTATTGGAAGGAAACCCCCCAACAATCATTTCCTAAGTAGCTTAAGGCTCGTAACGTACGACATTAGTTAACCTTTATTACTGTATTTTGATTTGTTTGAAGAGAGAAGAGAACAGACACAACTAAGGGGAAACTATCAAGTCCTAATGTTGTCATGCCAAAGATTCATCCTATAGTTGAGGTTTGAAACAGGGAACTCCTATATGTTATCATGCATAGGTTTCAACCTAAAGTTCTAATCATCGCTAGGAAGTGAGAATCCTAGGGGATCATGTCAATGGGAAACAGACAACAGATAAAGCATCAGCTCAACATCAGTAAAACAGATAAACAGTAAAGATGCATATGCAATACATCAACACAAGCATAGGGAGACTCACTCAACCTCTAGAGCAAGCAAACAAAACAGCACAACACACAGGCAAGGGAGGAAGACTCAACCTTCAGCCAACAAGCAAAGCCAAACAGTAACAGACAAGCAGAGGGAGACAGACTCAACCTCTTATGCAAACAAGAAAAGGGAGGCAAGCTCAACCTTTCAATGCTCTTAAGCATAGTATCAACTACATGAAAGCCTATTCTAATGCAACACACCAGAGAAACAGTCATACAAATACAGTCAAACAGCAAACACAGCAGAGCAACACACCAACACTTCAGCAGCAAAGCAGTCCAACAGTCTGTCTTCTAATCCAAGTTATCCATCAGGAGAAAAGGGAATGAGGACTTCCTCTTCAAGCTTCAACTTGCTCCATCAAGAGATTATGTGAATCAACACAAAGATCATTGCATGATGAGGGGAACCAGGAGGGAAACCAATGGAATCCCTCAAGGCACTCAACCACTCATCTGAGATTGGTATCCTCAAAGGTTTTATCTTTTTTGGTAGGCCTTTAGTCCTTCCAAAGGAGAGACTAGGATCCCATAAGAAACCTTGCATCATTGGATAGGAAATGGAATGCAAATCAAAGCAAACCATATTTGTGCAAAAGGAAGCAACTCCTAAAGGCTCTAAAAACCCTAATTCTACAAGCCCTAAAAGAAACTCTCCAAAGAGAACTCAAACACCAAATCAAACCTTGAGATTCAATCTACAAAGGCATCAACATGTCTACTAAACCATCAGAAAAGGTTTGGGAACTTATCATGAACTAAAAGTCACTTTTGAAGTCCATCTATGGGAAGTACTATGCTAGAATCAACCTAAACACATCCTAGATGTAAAATCTAACTAAAATAGTAAATCAATTAGTAAAAATCTATAACTTTTCCTAAGGGATCCTAAATGTATTAAGAACCTATGGTAGGAAATCCAGAGCTTAAATAAATGTTTAAGGGCCCTAAAGAAATTCTAAACCAAAAGGTGTCAAAGGAAGGTTCAAGTGGGGAAGGCTCTAAAAACCTAGTTCAAAACTAAGCTTAGAGTCATCTAAAAATCACCACAAAAATCCTATAACATCATCAACGTGTCTATAACCAGCCAGCCAAAAATAAACATCAAAATCAAAATCATGCATTGGCAATAAAATCAGCAAGCAACAAGGCATTTTATGAAACAGTGCGTTTAGATACGTGACAAGGTGTGTTTCAGTTGACTGCAGACCATGGTATAGTCTAATTCTATCCATTCATGGAAAAAGTAATCAGATCTTATGCTTCTTGTCATGCCAAGTCACCAAACCCTAATCAGATGTCAAGACGAAGTCAAGAAATTCCATCAGATCCAACGACCCTCCTTCATCGTCTTCCTTTCAAACTGAACAAAGAGGGGGAAAACATCCACGGTGGCCGGAGAAGGGCGCCACCGTCTTCTCCAGTGAGAGCCATCAAGCTGTGTAATCAAATTCCACGAAACTCAAAGAAAATTACATGATTCTTCTTGTCATCTCTCACTGATCATCATGATCGATTTCATTTTTCTTAATTCCTCATGAATCTCCCAAAACGATGATGAACAGAAAATTCCTCAATTCCAAAATTGTCACGAAACCCCAAATTGATTACACAGAATTACACCTCACTCTTCAGAGATCAAGAATCACCAATAAATTCATCTTAATACTCAAGAATCAGCCATGTAAAAGTCTCAACAGAAAACTCATCGCATCATGAATCATCACGAAACTTCTCAATTATAATCCTAAAACGATCTATGTCATCACTACAACCTAACCACATGCCAATTTCAGTATAAACATGCCTAGAACTAGAGTAATGATAAAAGATAAAAATCTGGAAAAAAAGCTTGAAATTGGAGTAGTTGTAGTGTGATTCTTGACTCCAAATGCTGCAGAAACGTTCACTGAATGATCCTGGTGCTAACTGGATCCTCAATTCCTCTTGAAACCTTCTGAATTGCAGAAACAGATTTTGAGTTTGAAGCTTCAATCTCTAACTGCCACAACTGAATTCTCCACCAATTCCTTCCAAAAAATGATCTGAACCCGATTGTGAACTTAAATAGAATGTATTTGGATCCTAACATGGCCCAATCATGGCCCAAATTGATGAATCCAAAACTTCCATTTCCTTCAAAGTTCAACCATGGAAACTTGTGCATTCTAGCTCTGTTTCATCTCAAACTTTGCTCCAATATCTTGCACAACCCTTAGTGAAGATGAATGGACTAGATTGCAAACTTGGTTTGATCTTATGGTCAAGATTTGTTATGTTACTTCAATTCTAAGTAGCCTAAGCAAAGTCCATGAATTAAGCTTCAAACCAAAAATGTGAAATTTCCCATCTCTTCAAAATGCTGTTTCCAATAAGAAAATGCATAAACTTGTGAAATTTGGAACCTTTGTAATTTATTTTGAACTTTTTCCTTCATTAATGCCCTTAATGATCCTTTTTTCCAAATTTCTTCATACTCTTCCATATTCACTCCATATCAATGGATGCGTGTGTCATGGTTGGACTAAAAACACCATTTTGAACAACTTTCGAGTTGAACAAATCTTCATTTGAGGTGCCTAAGTTGGTGAAATTGACCTATAACCAAATATGACCTGTAATTCCAAATTCCCAAAATACCCTTACCTTGAAAAGCTCATAAATAGAGTTCTACAAATCCAATCATGGACTTCTAGTACTTTCTACAAAGCTAAGAAGATGAGGAACAACATTCATGTTGACCAAAAGTTCATAGGAATCATCCTTCTAGGGAAAAAGTGTCATGCAAGTTGGGAAACTTTCAAGCTCCAAATTCACATGCCTCAGATGACCTGTAACTTGTCTGGCTCATAACTTGAGTTCTACAAACCCTATCAAGGACTTATAGTGCTCAAATTAAAGCTATGATCATGCTCTACAACAATAATGTTAGGGTCAATGTGAGATGAAAATCACATCGTGAGTTATGTGGTCTTGAAGTTAGGCACTAAACCAGGGGATTTTACACTGTCAAGCATAGTAATCCTAGCTTAGGAACTCCTCACACTCTTGATTCATGATAAGTTGACCTTGGAATCATCCCTTAGGCATCTCAACACATCAATCCATGATCACATGGCTCTTGAATTAGGTCTCAACTTTCTTCAAATCATCAGTTATCCTAGGGTTGCGCAGATGAAACCCTAATTGCACCAATCATGGGTATATCTTCATATCTTTTGCATAATGACCTGTCTAGGCTTCAAAATGATCTTCAACACTTATTAAGAGCTCTCTCAAGGTCTCAAGGTCCAACTTCATGGCTTCAACATCATCAGATGATCTTCCGGCAACCCTCAAGTTAGGAGACATACACACTTGGCTTCAGCCACTCTCTCTGAGGATCTTAGACTTCTCTGGTGAGGATATCAACCTTTGAACACTTGGATAAGCCTCTTAGTTAGCTTCATAGCCTTATGTAGCCCTTGATTGGTAGTCCTACCTCTTGATCTCCTGCATACATGTCAATGAAATGCAAATGATAATGCTAATATGAATGCAATGAAACACAAGCTAGGTAAAGGAAGGTTGGGCAAATTTTAGGGTGCAACAGCTGCCCCTATTCAAACGGCTTGGACCTGACTGGGTGAGAAGCGAACGACTCTCAAACAATCAAGGTAAAAGATGGTTGAATACCAACAAACCCAGAAATTTGCCAATCGCACAAGTACACGGTACTATGATGGGGACAAATCTTCGAAAACTAAAATGGTAGTTGCACGACAACTAGCTGGAGAAATACTGATCTGAACCTTCGTCAGGACGATTCTCTGATTTTAATGTAGATATTCATCCTCAAATCATCGAGGGAACACCGGTTACACGGTAACTGGGGAAAGGATAGCTGATATCGATAGTTACACGGCAACTGGCGGGTGGATGATTAACTCAGAATCTCCATGAGGGTGATCATTTATGTCCTCAAGTCATCAAGGGATCATCGTTTACACGGTAACTGGTGATTTGCCAACCGCACAGGTAAACGATACTTTTATTGGTAGGAACATCTTTGAAACTGAAAATGACAGTTGCACAACAACTTGCTGGGGAATCGGTTACACGGTAACTGGGACTTTGCCAACCGCACGAGTAAGCGATACTCTGATTGGTATGACACATTTAGCAGCCTGAAATTGCAGTTGCACGGCAACTGGCCCAAATCTCCGTCAGGATGATCATCAGATTTCAATGCAACTTCTTCCTCAAGTCATCAAGGGCTCACTGGTTACACGGTAACTAGTGATACATAACTGATATTGCCTTCAGGCATTCTGCGGCACGGCAGCAGAAGAATTCCTCGGGACTCATCAGGTCAGTAGGAACTTTTGACAATCTCTATAATTATGCCGTCGGGAATTCAAAGAAATTATTGGGCGTTAGCCGGACTTCATCAGTAAGTCGGAAATAGAATCCTTAGTTAATCATGAACCAATAAGGATATACAAACTTCTTCCGTCAGGCACTCCGCGTCAGCTAGGAGAACTGCTTCAACATCGCAGTCAGACTTTATCAGTAAGTCAGGAAGAGTTTGGCACTGCTGCAGAACTTCAATCATCAAGTCTGCAATGGAAATTTCAACTTCTCTGTTCAAAACCTGCTGGGGATGACACACCTCCGCTGGGGCTTCTGGAGAACTATCAAGTAACTCTTCTTGGGGATTCAGGAATCATCCTAGATGAGTAAACTTTGCTAAGGAATTCAAGAATCATCCTGAACAAACAACTTCGCCGGGAACTCCAAGAATCATCTTGAGTAAGCAACACTGGCGATTTCACTAGGGAGTTTAAGAATCATCTTAAGCAAACAGCTTCGCTGAGGAATTCAAGAATCATCTTGAGCAAACCATTCTGCGGAGGAACACCTGCAAAACGATAACGGTAACGACCTAACTCATGTTTCATATGCATATGTTTGACAATGGCGTAATGCTCCACACGGTGGAAATGCTATGCATTTATGGTAAATTCTATGCAATCATGCAAAATGCTACGACCCCATCAGCAAAATAAATGCTGAAGGGAAGATCCTCCTGTCAAGGAAAAAGAACCAATCTGGTGGAGAGGAATCATCCTGCCGAGGAGAAGAGGTCACACCAATCTCAATTGGACTTAACTTGGGGAAACGAACTCCAGACGACATTCTACAGGGGAGAAAAGTCCTACGAGAACCTGTACTCGCCCCATTAGGTACACGAACCACAAACTGCTGAGGAAAACGATGTCAATCGCAGGAATAAACTGCACGGCCTTCGCGGCTAAAACTTTCCTGGAGATACGGACTCCGATGAGGAAATACAGCATCATCTATTCAAACACTCTCCTGGGGAAAACCAACAACGGCTTGGACGGCTTCCAAGGACTCGACTCTCTTTGGGAACTAAAAACTCGGCTGAGGATAGGCAACCAGACACTGGAATAACTCCTACCTACCAGGGAGAATACAACTCTGTGGGGAATCTCAATTCTCCTAGAGACTTCAGTCCGGACTATCGGAAGCTGAACACTTGCGAATAGTCTTCTACGAAAAACTGCACATTGACCCAGTGTTGGGAATGAGTATACACTTCTGCGTATGACTCAGCTGGGGAGATGATGATCCTGCCTAGGATACATCTGATTGAGGAGAATCTTTCTCTACTTGGGGAGACATATCAATGCTCACAGTGTTTGTTCAGACTCCATGGGGAGACACTGCTGAACTCGCTGGAGAAGAAGAAATCATTCTGCTCGGAAAACATCGGGCGTACTGCCTGGAGGGTGACGTCCCTGCAACAACATGAACAAACAGACACGATACCCTTCTCAAAGGGACCTATCAAGGTTATCATCCTGTGACAATGTTCAGGTAATTCATTATTTCAGCAATTATAGGCCTAGGCCAGCAAGTTTATGTATGCGCATTTTATCAAAAACATCAGGCGTTCTTTTTCGCAAACAAAACAGATAAAAACTAACAAACAACCAGAAATACTGAATAGTATATGCTTATTCATAACGAGACCCTGAATGGGCAAAATATTTTACAACAGATGCAAGCTTCTGAAATGAGGAAGCTGCGCAAGCATAAACATAAATATACATCAGTATACACAAATGTCGGCAATATGGTGTAGACGAACACCATGAGTTGATCCCTCAATGACCCACTCGATTTCGATACTTCTCCGACACTTCAGCTTCAGAAGAGATTGATTCGGATAAACGGCCTCAGGTCTTCCCAAACCACTAAACAATGAGAGTCCACACGTGGAACGCAGTCATTTGCTTTTTCAAATCCCTAACATTTGCCTGAATCGCCCTTTCGGGTTTTCGATTCACCGGGATACCCTTTTTTGCCAAAGCCGCCCTTCCAGGTTTTCGACTTTGCGGGTGTACATTTTTTCATTTATATCCCTAATTTTTGCCCGAACCTTTTTCCTTTTTTATGGTTTGCCGGGATGCCCCATTTTTGCCTGGATATTCTTTTTTCTTTCTAGCGGGTCATTTTTTAAGCAAAGTATTTTTTAACTGCGTCCGCGTTCACAGGGGATGCAAAATCTTCACCATCAATCATGGATAACAACAAGGCTCCTCCCGAGAAGACCTTGCTGATGACGTACAGACCTTCGTAGTTGGGAGTCCACTTGCCCTTGTGATCGGAATGTGGTGGAAGAATCTTCTTCAGGACGAGATCACTCGTCTGAAAGCTTCTAGGACGCACCTTCTTATCATAAGCTTTCTTCATTCGGCTCTGGTATAGACGACCATATGCAATCGATGCTAATCTCTTCTCATCCATCAGGCTGAGTTAATTTAATCGGATCTTAATCCATTCTGCCTCATCGAGTTTCACGTCAACCAAAACTCGCAAAGAAGGAATCTCAACTTCCAATGGTAGGACAAGCTTCATATCGTACACTAGTGAGAAAGGAGTTGCATCGGTTGATGTGTGTACCGTCGTACGATAACCGTGCAATGCAAACGGCAACATCTCATGCCAATCTTTGTAAGTCACAACCATCTTTTGTACTATCTTTTTAATGTTCTTGTTGGCCGATTCAACCGTACCATTCATCTTCGGTCGTTAAGGTGATGAGTTGTGATGTTCAATCTTGAAGTTCTGGCATAAGTCCTTCATCATCTTGTTATTCAGATTCGAACCATTATCATTAATGATACGCTCGGGAACTCCGTATCGACAGATGATATCCTTCTTTATGAATATGGCTACCACTTGCTTGGTCACATTAGCATACGAGGCTTCCTCCACCCACTTGGTGAAGTAGTCGATGGCTACCAAAATGAAGCGATTACTGTTAGATGCAGTGGGCTCGATCTTGCCTATCATATCAATGCCCCACATGGAGAACGACCACGGGGATGACATGATATTCAACGGGCACGGCGACACATGAATTTTATCAGTATAAATCTGTCATTTATGAAATCTCTTCGCGAATATGAAACAATCCGACTCCATCTTCAGCCAGTAATATCCTGCTCGTAGGATCTTTCTCGTCATAGAATGTCCGTCGGCATGCGTACCAAATGTGCCTTCATGGACTTCCTCCATGAGCAAACTCGCTTCTTTCTCATCTACACATCTGAGTAGCACGAGATCGTGATTTCTCTTATACAGAACTCCATCAGGATTGAGATAGAAATTTCTAGACAGCCTCCTCAGAGTCTTCTAACCTGGGTTGATGCTCCCGCGGGATACTCCTTAGTCATAAGGAAAGTCTGGATATCGTGGAACCATGGCTTGCCATCGGAGGCTTCCTCAATTTCAAAAACGAATGCAGGTCTATCAAGACGGGAAATGACAATTCTTAGGGCTTCATTCCAAAAATTGACATTGTACATCGAAGCCAACGTGGCTAAGGCATCAGCCATCTGATTTTCAGCTCTAGGCACATTATGGAGTTCCACTCGATCAAAGAACGGAAGTAACCTTCTGGCATAATTCATGTACTGCACCAAATTCGACTGACGAGTCTCCCACTCCCCTTTAATTTGGTTAACAACGAGTGTCGAGTCACCGTATACATATAGGTTTTTGATTCTCAAATCAATGGCTTCTTCTAAACCCATGATGCATGCCTCGTATTCTGCATCGTTATTGGTGACCGAAAAAGTCAATCTGGCAGTGAACGGGATGTGGGATCCTTGAGGAGTTGTAATGATGGCCCCAATAGCACTTCCGTACGAATTAACCGCCCCGTCAAATATCAATTTCCACTTTGACTTCCTATCTGGCCCCTCGTTGGGAAGCGGTTCATCACAATCCTTCACTTTGAGAAACATGATATCCTCATCAGGGAATTCAAATTTCACCGACTGATAATCTTCGATAGGCTGTTCGGCAAGGTATTCAGACAATACACTTCCCTTGATGGCCTTCTGGGAAACATACTGAATGTCATACTCCGTCAACACCATTTGCCATCTGGCAATCCTGCCTGAAAGCGCTTGCTTCTCGAAGACGTACTTGATCGGATCCATCTTCGAAATTAACATGGTCGTGTGGTTGAGCATATACTGTCGTAAACGTTTGGCAGCCCACGCGAGTGCGCAACACGTTTTTTTCCAGCATTGAGTAACGGGACTCACAATTTGTGAACTTTTTACTCAAGTAATAAATGGCATGCTCCTTTCTGCTAGTCTCGTCGTGCTAACCGAGAATGCAACCCATGCTATTCTCAAGAACTGTCAAGTACATGATTAAGGGTCTTCCGGCCACTGGGGGTATCAAAATTGGAGGTTCCTGCAGATATTGTTTTATCTTATCAAATGCCTTCTGGCAATGAGCTGAGATATAAACCTTGCAATGTAGTTTATTCTGCCCAGGAAACCACAAACTTATTTTTCATTCTTTGGCGCTGGCATATCTTGTATTGCTTTTATCTTAGCAGGATCAACCTCAATGCCTTTTTCACTCACAATGAACCCCATTAGTTTTCCAGACCGTACTCCGAAAGTACACTTGTTAGGATTTAGCCTCAACCTGAACTTCCTAAGCCTCTCAAAAAACTTCAGTAAATTGACCAGATGTCCCTCCTCTGTTTGGGACTTCGCAATCATGTCATCAACATAGACTTCAATCTCATGGTGAATCATGTCATGAAACAAAGTGACCATCGCTCGCTGGTAAGTGGCCCTACGTTCTTCAAACCGAAAGGGATTACCTTGTAGCAGAACGTCCCCCAAGGGGTGATAAACGTGGTTTTCTCCATGTCCTCCGGTGCCATCTTGATCTGATTATAGCTGGAGAAGCCATCCATGAACGAAAACACGGAAAACTGAGTTGTATTGTCGACCAACACATCAATATGAGGGAGCGGGAAATCATCTTTAGGGCTCGCCCTATTCAAATCCCGATAATCAACGCACATCCGCACCTTACCGTCCTTCTTCGGTATAGGCACTATGTTGGTGACCCACGGAGGGTAAGTAGTGACCGCTAAAAATCCAGCATCCAGCTGCTTTTGCACTTCTTCTTTGATCTTAACAGCCATATCTGGTCGTGTCCTTCTAAGCTTCTACTTAACGGGAGGATAATCTTCTCGCAGTGGTAGATGATGGACCACTATGTCAGTGTCGAGTCCGGGCATATCTTCATACGACCAAGTAAAGATGTCACTATACTCTCGAAGCATCTCGACCAATCTCTGCTTGACATTGCTCTATAATGTAGCCCCTATCTTGACATTCCTGACAAGTTCTTCAGAACCCAGATTAACAATCTCAATCTCTTCCTCATGAGGCAGAATGATCTTCTCTTCTTATTTCAACAAACGGGCCAACTATTCGGGAAGGTCTTCGTCTTCATCAATCTCGTCTTCAGCTTGATATATCGGGCAATCAAAGTTGAAGTGAGTCATAGAAGGTTCAGAGTCGATGTCATCTGTGATGTGAATCCTGCAATAACAAGGCTTAAGCTTAAAACAAGGATATGTAGGTTAGCATAAACCGTATTGCCATTTTATTGTTTTTCAAAACAAAAGTAAAACAGGAATAACAGAGATCACAAAATTTGAATGCAAAGAAAAACGCCCTTTGATTTATTAATAATGTGTACATGCATAAGCTATCAAGGCCCTGACAATAAAACTGTTATGCCTCGGGTAGAGCATAAGGTTATACAATAATTAAAAAAGACAAAGCATTACTCTTTGCGCGTCACTTGGATGACATCCTGGACGGACCAGTTGTTGAGGCTTTGGCCTGGCTTGCTCGGCTGAATCTAGGAGTCCAGGTCGCAATCACTATCTTCGTCATCTTCAGACACAGCGTTGACATTCTCAAATATCACCCACCTCTTGTGAAATGAATCGACCCTTTGACGTACGGTGCACTGCGAGAGGAGGAGGCATCAGCAGAAGGAGAATACCCTAACCCAAACTTATCCTGCTTGTTAGGGATTTCCAGAACATGCCCCCAGCCTGGGACAGAGCCAGCTTGAACAACAGCTTGAGCTTCCTTGAAGGAAGAGAGAGTCATCTCAGGTTTCTCAATCATCACCAGAGTCATGTCTTTGACTTTAACGGCTCCGAACGCCTGGCACAATGTTTCGTGGATCTCACCATCCACCTCAACATATTTAAAATACGACAAATGGCTCACCATTATGTCCTCTTCACCACAAACAGTCACAATGCTACCCCCTATAGCATACTTCAGCTTCTGGTGCAATGTGGAAGTCACTGCACCCGCAGAATGGATCCAAGGCCGGCCCAATAGAACTATAAGCAGGCATGATATCCATGATATAGAAGACCACGTCAAAGGTTTCTGGCCCAACTATAATGGGTAGAGTTACCTCTCCAAAGACATGACGCTTAGTTCCATCGAAAGCTTTCACAACCAGATCACTGGGTGTACAAATCAACCCTCTCGTATCCAACCTCATCAGAGCTTTCTTCGGGAGAATGTTCAGAGATGATCCCGTGTCTACCAACACATGGGACATAACCGTTCCTCGACATTCTATCGAGATATGAAAGGCGCTATTTTGGTTCCTTCCCTTCGGCGTCAGCTCTAGGTCAGTAAACCCTAATCCATTCCCAGCATTCACATGAGCCACTACTCCCTCTAGCTGATTGACGGAGATCTCCTGCGGTACATACGCTGCATTCAGAACCTTCAGCAGAGCGTTGCGATGTGCCTCAGAACACAGCAACAAATTCATAATGGAGATCTTAGACGGCGTCTGATGAAGATGATAAACGATCTTATAATCACTTTTCTTGATCAGTCTCATAAATTCTTCGGCGTCTTTCACAAGCAGGTCTTTTCCTACCTCGTGGAAGGTTTCCTCAATGACCTTACCTTTTCCACTATCAGCTTTCTCAGCCTTGTCAGTTTTGTCAGCCACAACCTCTGGTGGAGCGAACACTCTTCCGCTACGTGTTATTCCCCCAGTTCCAACTAAGTTGTCAACATATTGCCCAGATGGCTCCAACTCTAATTTATGCCCATTGCAATAGACATCTGCCCCATAGTGCCATGGAACAACGTTAGTGCTCTCGAATGGTATAGGCCCAGCCTTCGTGATGGTGACCGTAGGTGGCCTCGATGCAGAAATGGTTATTGTTTTATGAGGGATGGTGATAGTGGCAATCTCATCTCTCTGCTTCAGCATTACTTCTCCTGATCTGTTCTCAGCCCTCCGACTAAACTGCAGAATTCCTTCGGTCATCAGACTCTGAATCCCTGCTACCAACTGATCACAGCCGTCTGAATGAATCGTACAATCCATACACAACTTCCCACAGCCCGAGAAAATACCTTTCTTCATTAACTTGGCTTTAACGAACCAAGTGGTGTTTTTAGGTCCTTGACATCAGTCAATAAATCTGAATCTTCTTTTTCAATGATGGCGCTAACCCCATCTCCCCCATGGTTAGGCATAGGGTTCTTTGTAACATTCGAAACATTATCAAAAAAGTTGATTATCTTGGCGTCAACCATATCTTGCACCTTGTACTTGAATGCCTTACAGTTATCAATCGAGTGGCCAGGTGCCCCCGAATGAAACTCACATCATGCATTCGCATCATAGCCCCGTGGAGGTGTCCCTATCAAGGGAGCCAAAGTTCTCTTCTGAACTAGCTGAAGCTGAAGCAAAGTTTGCAGAAGCTGAGCATACGACATAGGTGGTGTCTCAAGATGACGATTTGACAGAGGAGCTTTGTTCTGATACCTTCGGTACCCTTGTTGGTTCTGCTGTTGCTGCTGTTGTTGAGGTTGCTGGACAACAGGAATAGTAATGCTAGCGACCTGCTGGCGCTGGCCCTTACCTTTCCCCCAAGCATTAGACACTGAGCTCGCATCACCTTCACGTCTCTTACCACTGTAAGGTTTCTTTCCCCCTCCGGCTGAGGATACATCTACACCCTGAATCTTCCCGAGTTTGATGCCATTCTCTACATGCTCTCTAGTGATGATGAGATCGGAGAAACTTCCCGACATACCACTTACCAGTTTCTCGTAATAAACCCCAGGAATAGTAGCTACAAACATCTCAACAAGTTCTCGTTCAACCATCGGCGGCTGAACTCTCGCTGCCAGTTCACGCCATCTCTGGGTGTACTCTTTAAATCCTTCACTGTTCTTCTGAGACAGGTTCTGCAGTTGAACCCGGTTGGAAGCCAGATCGTTGTTATACTGATAATGGCGTACGAATGCTTCAGCAAGGTCTTTCCATGTACGTACACTGGTGGTTTCCAAACCAATATACCACTCCAACGAGGGGCCGGACAGGCTGTCCTGGAAGAAGTGCATCAGCAATTTCTCATCTTCAGAATGTGCGGACATCTTTCGGTAGTACGAACTTATATGAACACGGGGGCAAATGGTGCCCTTGTACTTCTCAAAGTCGGGTACTTTAAACTTGGGAGGCACCATGAAGTCTGAGACCAGTCCCAGTTTGGTCATGTCAACACCCAAGGTATTCAAGTTCTCAAAACTCTTCATTTTGTCCTCGAGGGCTTTGAACCTCAAACGAGCTTCAGAATTCAATTCGCCCTGAGCTCTCTTCTGCGAGAACAAGTCCTCTTGGCGATCCTCTTGCCATGGTTGATGGCCATTGCCAGCAGCAAACCTGTAACAGCCCAAATTTCATTAAATAATTAATTGTAGTAATTAATTGATTTAGTGGGATTTTTATTAATGTTGGAAATTAATTTTTATTAATTGGAATTAAGAGAGAATTGAGAAGGAAATTGGAAGGAAGGAAAATAAAGGAATATATAAGTGAGGAAGAAAAGAAAAGAAAGTTAGAAATATTGGAGAGAAAGAGGAAAGAAAGAAGAGAAAGAGAGGAGAAGAAGAGGAAAAGTGGAAATCATCAAGAACCAACATCAAAGCTCCGATTAATCGAGGTAAGGGTGAGAAATGTTTCTATTTGATCATTGCATGATGTTATGTATGTTGGGTTGGGGTTTTGGTATAGTTTTCATCACTCTCCAATTAGGGCAAATGTTGGATTAATCGGTAGATTGATGATTTAATCGGTTGGAACTGAGTAATAATGCCGTAGAATAGTCGGGTAACATGTATTGATGTTATTTGTACTGATTTGGATGTTTGAGGTTTGGTTGATGATGGATTGATGAAGGAGAGGCAGAATAGGGTTCTGTTCTGCGCAGGTTCGCTGGCTCTCGCCAGGCGAGCGAAGGCGAAGCCTAGCGAATGCTGGCGAGTAATTATGATTAAGTCCCAGTGGACTTCGCTGGCGAGTTCGCCAAGCGAAGTTGGATAGCGAAGGTTCGCCCAGCGAAGGTGCTGGCGAATGGTGGCGAATGAAGTCAGTAGCTACTGACTTGGGCTCGCTGGAAAGTCTCGCCAGGAAAAGCCTAGCGAGTGTTCGCTGAGAGAGTTCGCCAGGCGAAGGCCAGGCGAAGGTTCGCTGCGAGGGTTCGCCAGGCGAATGAAGGCGAATGTGACAGCATTTTTCTTTTGCTGTGTTGCTCATGTGGTAATTGTTTGATTGATTCACATAGGTTAATACCTCTATGATATGATATAGATATGATCTATTGTGATGATGTGTACTGTGGGTAGCCTCCGGGCGTGAATCCTAGTTGATGTGCGATGCTTATTAATTATGATAAATAGAAATACATGTGAATACAATGATGAATGTATGTGTATTGTCTAATGAACTTGTGAATGCTTAATGGGTATACAATTATGTGATGAGTATGCATGAGAACATTGTGGATATGTGTGCATGACTTATAATTGTATAAATGGTATTGTGATGTGAATACCTTGATTGTGTGATATATGTTGTATGTGCAATCATTGTGTAATTCTTGAAGAGATGAATTATGTAAATGCATGAGATTAAGATGTCGGTCTTAAGTGCATTTGTTGTGGTTGATTGTACATGCATCATTTAGTCAAGAGGCAATGTCTGTTAGTTTCGTGGAAACTAGTGGCTTGTCCCAAACCTAGAAGAGTGGGTTTGAAGGCTTAGAGGACGAGCCTTTGTGGTTATCGGTCTAGAAGAGTGGACCCGGTTTAATGTAAAAACCGAAAAAAGATAACGGGTTATCGGTCTAGAAGAGTGGACCCGGTTTAATGTAAAAACCGAAAAAAGATAAAGAGAGTCGGTACCGCATTGCATGAGTTGCATTGAGTTGTTGAGTCACATTAATATATGACATATGCATGAAGAGATGCTTATGTGTGAATGATGAGATTGTGAAATTGTAAGAGTATGCATGATGTGGAAATTCTTTACAAATATTCGTGTTGTCATTATATGTGTGGCAAATATATATGACTAAGAAATTGAATTGTGGTGAGAAATACGGAGTGGAACTTGTATTGATTACCTATATATATATAATCTTATGCTTTGATTATTATGGTTATATTTCTCACTCTTCTGCTGTTTTATAACGCTCTACGAGGCATTGCAGATTAGGATGCTGGAGTCCCTTTTGTGAAGTATTCTTCATTCTTTTGAGTCTGCTGCTTTGATATGTAACACCGGGTAGTTAGACTAGTATAGTCATTCTTTTGTGATACATTGCGATGTATCAGTTGATGTGATCATGTAATCTAACTGATATGATGTATTAATTTGGATTAACTTGTGTGTACGTGGATTAATATTTTGAAAACGATTAAATGATTTGATCTTCCGCTTAATTTTGAAAATGTTACATATCTTGTGGAGAAAAATGTGAAAGTGTTTTATTGGTGAAATTGTGGCATTCTTCTTTTATACCTTATTATAAAACCTTTTTACTCTGATAATTTGTATGTGCTTAATTGTTTTATATGCATTTATTTGGGGTATAGAAGGGGGTGTTACAATAGTGGTATCAGAGCAGGTCCGTCCGTCCGGCCAAGTTGTTAGAGTATTTTTTTTCCTGTGTGTTATTGATATGCGTGTGTTGCATTATCAATATTGGTTGTTCTTACGTGGTTCTGTTGTTGGAATTAGTAAGATGGTTGCAGGAAGGAACGACGAAGCGATTGCGGAGGCATTGACGAGATTGGCGGGGGCAATTGGGCAGAATCCTCCGGCCAATGTGAATGTGAGGAATCATGCTGATGATGGATTCCGTGCTTTGGGGAAATTCCAAAAGAATAACCCTCCGGTCTTCAAGGGAACTCATGAATCGGACAAGGCACAAATTTGGTTGAAAGTTGTGGAAAAGATTTTTCGAGTTATGAATTGCTCGGATGCACAGAAGGTGCAGTTTGGGACTCATATGCTCGAAGAAGAAGCTGAAGATTGGTGGGGTAATACTCGCCAAAGATTTGAGGAAGATGATATTGTGATTACGTGGGATTTGTTTAGAGAAACTTTTCTGGAGAAGTATTTTCCAGAGGATGTGCGGGGGAAGAAAGAGATCGAATTTCTTGAGTTGAAGCAAGGTAATTCGACGGTTGCTGAGTATGCGGCGAAATTTGAAGAGTTGATCAAATTTTGTCCTCACTATAATATTGGTAATGCTGAGAGGTCTAAGTGCCTCAAGTTTGTGAACGATTTGAGATCCGAGATTAGGCAAGCTATTGGATATCAGGAAATCAGGCAGTTTTCTGAGTTGGTTAACAAGAGCAGAATTTATGACGAAGACAGTAGGGCTAGGTCTAGCCACTACAATAGCCTAAGTGATAAGAAAGGAAAAGGACAATTCAGAGGAAAACCTTACGTAACTCCTGCCGATAAGGGGAAACAAAAGGTTGGTTTTGGCAAGAAGCCAAGTGGGGGAGTTTCTACCCCTGTTAGGTGTTACAATTGTGGTGAAGCGGGGCATCATGCTCCGGAGTGCAAAAGTGTTGAACTGAAGTGTTGTAAGTGTGGCAAGCCAGGCCACAAGGCTCTAGAGTGTAGAAGCGGTGCGGGTGTTACTTGCTATAACTGTGGTGAGCGAGGGCACATCAGTACCAAGTGCGATAAGCCGAAGAAGAATCAAGGGAGCGGGAAAGTGTTCGCTCTATCTGGATCTGAGACTGCTAGCGACGATCGATTGATCCGAGGTACGTGCTTCATTAATGGTACACCTTTGATCGCTATAATTGATACCGGAGCTACGCATTCTTTTATTTCTTTGGATTGTGTTAGAAGGTTGAATCTTGAGTTGTCTGTGATTGGTGGCGGTATGGTTATTGATACTCCTGCTATGGGTTCGGTAACTACACCGTATGTTTGCTTGAATTGCCCGTTGAGTATTTTCGGTAGAGATTTTGGGATTGATTTAGTGTGTCTTTGTTTAGATCAACTGGATGTCATTCTTGGAATGAATTGGTTAAAATTCAATCGTGTGTATATTAACTGTTTTGACAAAACGGTTATTTTTCCCGATTCGGATGTTGAAAGGGATTTGTTTATGACGAGGAAACAAGTGAAGGAATCGGTACAAGATGGGGCTGAGGTATTTATGCTTATGGAAACTTTGAGGACTAGTGAAAGTGAAGAGATTGATGCTTTGCCCATTGTTAGAGATTTTCCGGAAGTATTCCCTGAAGAGATAAAGGATTTATCGCCGGAGCGAGAAGTGGAGTTTTCAATAGATTTGATTCTTGGAACTAGTCCGATATCGATGGCTCCATATCGTATGTCGGCCTTGGAGTTAAAAGAGTTGAAGAGTCAACTTGAGGATTTGCTTGAAAAGAGGTTTATTCGTCCGAGCGTGTCACCGTGGGGTGCACCGGTGTTATTGGTTAAGAAGAAAGAGGGTTCTATGAGGCTCTGTGTGGATTACAGACAGTTGAACAAGGTGACTATTAAGAATAAGTATCCACTTCCAAGGATTGATGATCTAATGGATCAGTTGGTTGGTGCAAGTGTGTTCAGCAAGATTGATTTGAGATCTGGGTATCATCAGATTCGTGTGAAAGCTGAGGATATTCAGAAGACGGCCTTTCGGACAAGGTATGGACACTATGAGTATTCCGTTATGCCATTTGGTGTGACTAATGCACCAGGTGTATTTATGGAGTACATGAATAGGATTTTCCATCCTTATTTGGATAAGTTTGTGGTGGTGTTTATCGACGACATCTTGGTTTATTCGAAGAGCGAAGGAGAGCATGCCGAGCATCTGAAGATTGTGTTATCTGTGCTGAGAGAGAAGCAGTTGTTCGCGAAGCTTTCTAAGTGTGAATTTTGGTTGAAGGAATTTAGTTTCCTTGGTCATGTGATTTCTAGTAGTGGTATTGCGGTCGATCCGTCGAAGGTTGAAGCGGTGTCGCAATGGGAGACTCCGAAGTCAGTTTTTGAGATCAGAAGTTTTCTTGGTTTAGCCGGTTATTATCGGAAGTTTATTGAAGGATTTGCTAAGTTATCGTTGCCGTTGACACAGTTGACTAGGAAAGGTCAAGCCTTTGTTTGGGACGCCAAGTGTGAAGCGAGTTTTCAAGAACTTAAGCGAAGGTTGACGACAGCTCCTGTTTTGATTCTGCCAAATCTAGAAGAACCATTCGTTGTGTATTGTGATGCTTCTTTGATGGGTTTAGGAGGTGTGTTGATGCAGAATAACCAAGTTGTAGCTTATGCTTCGAGGCAACTCAAAGTGCATGAGAAGAATTATCCGACGCATGACTTAGAGTTGGCCGTCGTTGTGTTCGTGTTGAAACTCTGGAGGCATTATTTATTTGGCGCAAGATTTGAAGTGTTTAGTGACCACAAGAGTTTGAGATATCTTTTTGATCAAAAGGAATTGAATGCGAGACAAAGAAGATGGCTTGAACTTTTGAAGGATTTTGATTTTGGCTTGAACTACCATCCGGGTAAAGCGAATGTAGTAGCGGATGCATTGAGTCGGAAATCATTGCATATGTCGACGTTGATGGTGAAAGAGTTAGAATTGGTTGAGCAATTTCGAGATTTGAGTTTGGTATGTGAGAGAACTTCTTTTGGATTTAAGTTGGGTATGTTAAAGCTTACAAGTGGTATTTTGGATGAAATTCGAGAAGGACAGAAATCGGATTTGAGCTTAGCTGATCGGTTGACTTTAATCAACCAAGGCCAAGGTGGTGATTTTCGGATTGATGAGAATGGTATTATGAGATGTTGGGATCGAGTTTGTGTTCCGAACATGGTTGAGCTTAAGAAGAGCATCCTTGAGGAAGGACATCGTAGCGGATTGAGTATTCATCCGGGTGCTACTAAGATGTATCAAGATTTGAGGAAAGTATTTTGGTGGCCTAGTATGAAGAAGGATATCGCGGAATTTGTATATTCTTGTTTGACTTGCCAGAAGTCAAAGATTGAGCATCAGAAGCCATCGGGTTTGATGAAGCCATTGTTTATTCCTGAGTGGAAATGGGATAGTATCTCCATGGATTTTGTATCGGGTTTGCCGAGGACGCCGAGTAATTTTGAGGCTATTTGGGTTATCGTGGATAGGTTGACTAAATCTGCTCACTTTATTCCTATGCGTATGGATTACCCTTTGGAGAAGTTGGCTAAGTTGTATATTGAGAGGATTGTGTGTCTGCATGGTATTCCGTTAAGTATTGTTTTGGATAGAGATCCGCGGTTTACTTCGAGATTTTGGGAGAGCCTGCAGAGTGTTTTGGGTACTAAGTTGCGTTTGAGTTCAGCGTATCATCCTCAGACTGATGGTCAGACGGAGAGGACGATTCAGTCGCTTGAAGATCTTTTGAGAGCTTGTGTATTGGAAAAAGGAGGAGCTTGGGATAACTACTTGCCTTTGATTGAGTTTACCTACAACAACAGTTTCCATTCGAGTATTGGTATGGCACCATTTGAGGCGGTGTAGGACACCATTGTGTTGGTTCGAGTTCGGAGAGAGTTCTGTTGTTGGACCCGAGTTAGTTCAACAGACTACTGATAAGATCAAGATGATTCAAGAGAAGATGAGAATTACTCAGAGTCGTCAGAAGAGTTATTATGACAAGAGGAGGAAGGCACTTGAATTTCAAGAGGGAGATCATGTGTTTCTTCGAGTCACTCCGAAGACAGGTGTTGGTAGGGCACTGAAGTCGCGCAAGTTGTCGCCGCGTTTCATTGGTCCTTATCAGATTTTGCAAAGGATAGGAGAAGTGGCCTATTGTGTGGCTTTACCACCGTCGCTTGCTAATCTTCACGACGTATTCCATGTATCTCAGTTGAGGAAATACATTGCGGATCCGTCTCATGTAGTCCAAATAGATGATGTGCAGGTGAGAGATAACCTGACTGTTGAGACATCACCTATGCGGATTGAGGATCGGAAATTGAAACAGCTTCGAGGTAAAGAGATTGCTTTAGTAAAGGTCGCTTGGGGAGGACCGGCTGGTGGGAATGTTACTTGGGAGCCTGAGAGTCGGATGAAAGAGTCTTATCCAGAGCTGTTTGAATCAGGTAACATTTTCGAGGACGAAAATTCCTAAAGTGGGGGAGAGTTGTAACAGCCCAAATTTCATTAAATAATTAATTGTAGTAATTAATTGATTTAGTGGGATTTTTATTAATGTTGGAAATTAATTTTTATTAATTGGAATTAAGAGAGAATTGAGAAGGAAATTGGAAGGAAGGAAAATAAAGGAATATATAAGTGAGGAAGAAAAGAAAAGAAAGTTAGAAACATTGGAGAGAAAGAGGAAAGAAAGAAGAAAGAAGAGAAAGAGAGGAGAAGAAGAGGAAAAGTGGAAATCATCAAGAACCAACATCAAAGCTCCGATTAATCGAGGTAAGGGTGAGAAATGTTTCTATTTGATCATTGCATGATGTTATGTATGTTGGGTTGGGGTTTTGGTAGAGTTTTCATCACTCTCCAATTAGGGCAAATGTTGGATTAATCGGTAGATTGATGATTTAATCGGTTGGAACTGAGTAATAATGCCGTAGAATAGTCGGGTAACATGTATTGATGTTATTTGTACTGATTTGGATGTTTGAGGTTTGGTTGATGATGGATTGATGAAGGAGAGGAAGAATAGGGTTCTGTTCTGTGCAGGTTCGCTGGCTCTCGCCAGGCGAGCGAAGGCGAAGCATCGCCAGGCGAAGCCTAGCGAATGCTGGCGAGTAATTATGATTAAGTCCCAGTGGACTTCGCTGGCGAGTTCGCCAAGCGAAGTTGGATAGCGAAGGTTCGCCCAGCGAAGGTGCTGGCGAATGGTGGCGAATGAAGTCAGTAGCTACTGACTTGGGCTCGCTGGAAAGTCTCGCCAGGCGAAGCCTAGCGAGTGTTCGCTGAGAGAGTTCGCCAGGCAAAGGCCAGGCGAAGGTTCGCTGCAAGGGTTCGCCAGGCGAATGAAGGCGAATGTGACAGCATTTTTCTTTTGCTGTGTTGCTCATGTGGTGATTGTTTGATTGATTCACATAGGTTAATACCTCTATGATATGATATAGATATGATCTATTGTGATGATGTGTACTGTGGGTAGCCTCCGGGCGTGAATCCTAGTTGATGTGCGATGCGTATTAATTATGATAAATAGAAATACATGTGAATACAATGATGAATGTATGTGTATTGTCTAATGAACTTGCGAATGCTTAATGGGTATACAATTATGTGATGAGTATGCATGAGAACATTGTGGATATGTGTGCATGACTTATAATTGTATAAATGGTATTGTGATGTGAATACCTTGATTGTGTGATATATGTTGTATGTGCAATCATTGTGTAATTCTTGAAGAGATGAATTATGTAAATGCATGAGATTAAGATGTCGGTATTAAGTGCATTTGTTGTGGTTGATTGTACATGCATCATTTAGTCAAGAGGCAATGTCTGTTAGTTTCGTGGAAACTAGTGGCTTGTCCCAAACCTAGAAGAGTGGGTTTGAAGGCTTAGAGGACGGGCCTTTGTGGTTATCGGTCTAGAAGAGTGGGCCCGGTTTAATGTAAAAACCGAAAAAAGATAACGGGTTATCGGTCTAGAAGAGTGGACCCGGTTTAATGTAAAAACCGAAAAAAAGATAACGAGAGTCGGTACCGCATTGCATGAGTTGCATTGAGTTGTTGAGTCACATTAATATATGACATATGCATGAAGATATGCTTATGTGTGAATGATGAGATCGTGAAATTGTGAGAGTATGCATGATGTGGAAATGCTTTACAAATATTCGTGTTGTCATTATATGTGTGGCAAATATATATGACTAAGAAATTGAATTGTGGTGAGAAATACGGAGTGGAACTTGTATTGATTACCTATATATATATATATATATATATATATAATCTTATGCTTTGATTATTATGGTTATATTTCTCACCCTTCTGCTGTTTTATAATGCTCTACGAGGCATTGCAGATTAGGATGCTGGAGTCCTTTTTGTGAAGTATTCTTCATTCTTTTGAGTCTGCTGCTCTGATATGTAACACTGGGTAGTTAGACTAGTATAGTCATTCTTTTGTGATACATTGTGATGTATCAGTTGATGTGATCGTGTAATCTAACTGATATGATGTATTAATTTGGATTAACTTGTGTGTACGTGGATTAATATTTTGAAAACGATTAAATGATTTGATCTTCCGCTTAATTTTGAAAATGTTACATATCTTGTGGAGAAAAATGTGAAAGTGTTTTATTGGTGAAATTGTGGCATTCTTCTTTTATACCTTATTATAAAACCTTTTTACTCTGATAATTTGTATGTGCTTAATTGTTTTATATGCATTTATTTGGGGTATAGAAGGGGGTGTTACAAAACCCAGCATCATCAATACCATACAGATTACCAGCCCCAGCATTCCCCGCATTACCAGTTCCTCCAGTGTTGCCATGGCCTATCCCAGCATTGCCATTGGCTTCAAAGTTACCGTTTCTAACGCCAGCCGTATTCCCATTAGATCCGATGTTAGTGACAACATTTCCGTTACCACTTCCACTCCCTTCAGTCACAGGGATGCCACCCTGAGGGGTCTCAACAAGCGGAGGGTTTGGAGTGTTCCCACCGTGAAGCACGCCGTTGATGTCAACCCGTGAGATCAGCAATTGCACCAGAGTTCTGAGCTGGTCCTGGCTGTTAGCGACCACTTGCATGAGTTCCATCCTCTCTCTGAGTTCTTGGATGTCGGTTTGCACTTGTTCCATTGCTCTAGCTTGATTCACTCTGGTCGAGTATCGGTGGATCTGTCTCTGTTCAATCCTGAAATAACCTACATACAAAAGAGTTAGAAAAACGGCAAGGCACCTGTCATGCAAATGCAAACGTGTGTCTGTGCCTTAGGGAGATTTCTGCCCCGATTCTAGTGCCAGAGTGCCAGTGCTGATAATAAGAAGTTAGGATCTAGTAATGGAAATAACATCTCGTATATATATAAGGTCCATCAAGGCAGCATACAACGTCCATGAGTACAGGTAGAATCCATAGCATGACCTTGACCAACAAGCCTGGTGATGGTCAGCATACAACAATAACCAGAAAAGCACAAAGGGATTACAAAGTAGTCAAGTATGGCCACGGACGCGAAACACTTCTAACAACCCCTTCGTCTTGGGATGATCAGGCTGAGTGAGTAACCTTTCGACGAGTGACTCCCTCTGTATGATAGTGTACCGAAGACCTTCAACAGAGTCTTTCCACTCTTCCTTGCCAAAACAGTCTTCTAACCTTCGCTTCCTGGATTCAAAAGTCTGCTTGGGATCCTTCAGGTTCGCAATGGCCTTGTTCAACCTATCTTCAGTGGCGTACCTACGAGCAGTTTCATCATCAAACTTCTTCTCGTTGGCCTTCAACTGGGAGATATGTTGCTTCAGCTTGTCCTCCCGCTCTTTGTTGCTGGCTATAGTGGCATTCCACTGCTGGTTGAATTTGGAAATTCTCTGGTATGCATCATCCAAGTTCTGCTTCTTGGTGGCAAGCACATTGTTGACAGCCTTGAAATCCAAACCTAAACGTTCACGTTCAGCCATCTGTTTGGTCAAGTCTGTGCCTAGCCGGTTCACCAGCTCTGTCTGCTTTTTAAAGGAGTAGACGGCTTCGTTTCTCTCGCTTCTAAGTTGTACCAATTCTTTTTCCAACTCCTCGTTGGTCTTCTTCAGCTCTTCCTTCTCAGCCAATACCTGATTGTATTTCTGAATGGATACTGTGGTAGGTTCTTCGGCCACTGGAGGGCAATCTTGCTTAGCTGGTGGAAAAGGAATCCCCACTGTTTCTGCCCTGCTTCGTATCCAAGTCACATAAGGAGCATAAGTCTGGCTGTTGCTCTTACCCAACAACGCTTTCCCTCGTCTGCTGACGTCATTCCAAGCATGCTTGAGCTTGGCTAACATATTTCCCTCTAGGAGACCTGTGAGGTACAGAGATTCCTGCACCTCTTCGTCCTTTGGCGGGCCTCTCAAGGCGTACGCAAACTGTTTGACAAGTAATGAGAGATTGTAGTTAATGCAGCCTCTTCTTCCGATCAAGGGAACATTAGGAAACCCACTGCACCTGTAGATGACTTCAGTACCCAGCATATCCCGATCAAACCAAATGATGCTCTCAGCTGATAAACCCATCAGGCGTTCATACCACTCAGTTGTGGCTGTAGAGGAAACAAAGAGACCCTTTTTGGGCAAGTGGCTATCAAACCATCTGTAGAGTAAGGGCACACAACACGATACATTTTTACCCCTTCTGTTTTCATTCTTGTAATGAACATAATGATATAGATCACCAATCAGGGTGGAAACTGGATTTCCCGATGCGAAGATATGGAAGGCGTCCAAATCTATAAAGTCAGGCATGTTGGGAAACAAGATGATCCCATAGATGCAGAGGGCGAGAATATCGTTGAATACGATCCAACAACCGTCTTTAGCACACTGTTGGGCTTTCCCAACCAGAAACTGCAGAGAAAACCCAAGAACTCCATTCCATGAGGTTAGAAGCAACTCTGAGGCATCCAGATGAAGAGCAACAGCTAGGCTAGCCAGATTAGGCTTAGCATCCATGTGAACAAACAACATCTGATTCTTAACCGGTACACCCAACAACTTAGCATACTCTTCTAGGGTAGGCGCCAGAATGAAATCTGGAAAAGTGAAGCACCTCAACGGAGGGTCATAGAACTGTAGCAACGCATATAACTCGTTCAACTCATAGACTGAAGGTTTACGAACCAGACTGAGCAACTTCCCATACGATTTCCTGAATTCCCCTTTCACTGTATCATCTACCAAGGAAATCAAGCTAAACAACAAAGTAACATCTGGGGTAGGGAGCTTGTAAGCCACATTCTTCTTCAAAGATTCCATGCTAACACACAATGGGCAAGATTACTGGAACCGGGGGATAGTATATGCACCTGCAAAACAGACACACGTTAATGAGATGCAAATGAGTATGCAAAAATGCAAAATGCAATCATGCAACAGGAGATCAAGAGTGCTGTTGAGGAGAGCAAGGCTCTGTTTCAACATAACCACAATACTTCTCTGACAACAAAACCCTGAAGAGGACTAATAATTCTGCTCTATCAAGAACAAATATATCTCTGATGATAAGAACCCTCTGATACCAACAATATTGATTCATTGTCAAGAAAACTAGGTTGTCTGAAGGTTAAGGTTACTTGCAATAACCCGACCCTGCTCACAGGTATGGACCTAATCCACTGACACAGGTATGGCATCCTATGCGGTCATCAGCGTCACAGACTTTCAAGAAACGATGATACGATACCCAAGAAGGCGTGGCATCATCATCTCTTGAAGCGGCCTCACTTAGCTGAATCCCAAATGATCGGTCCCCAGAGTCGACAATCCTCCAAACCAACAACCCCTCAAGCCCAACGGGCCGGAAAAGAAATCAACTGGGAGAATCTCGTCTGAGCAGGGGTTTTGTGACACACTAGTACATGCAAAGCATGCACGCGCCCACTACTTTCCACAACTAATGTTAGGTACACTCAAGCCTGGGTCTGGCTTATCACTCATCAGAGCCCCCTCCCACAACAACATAGATAATCGTATAATACCAAAAATAAAATGCAGAAGGTAAAAAGCGATAAATAAATACAACCCATCAAGGTAAACACGCAAGCGCTAGGATTGACTCGCACAGGGGACGTTGGATCCCCAGCAGAGTCGCCAGCTGTCGCTACCACGAAAATAAGGTGCCGGCAAAACAAAAGAGTCGCCACCTTTCGTTATTTATCCCTCAGAACGGGAAAGGAAACGATCGGAAAAACCTGACGAATAGGTATAAGACAAGGTCATCTTAACCAATGTCTGGATTCGGGAGTCGATTACACAAGGGGAAGGTATTAGCACCCCTTACGCCCATCGTACTCAACGGGATCCACGCTTGTTGTGTTTATCTGACGGGTTGGTTTAACTATTTACCTATCAAGGCTGGTCTGAAAAGAAAAGAAAAATGACTCGGCAAAGCGTCGCGCTTTATGTCTACGTATTCTCATCAGAGAATGAGAAATCAGAGTCAACGTAGTTCGGCTAACTGCGGGTAAAAGGATGGGGAAGGTAACTCGCCAATACGTCAGTATTTTGCCTACGTACTCTCAACGGATATGAGAGATCAGAGCTTATGTAGTTCGGGATAATACGGATTACGGGGGTTCAGATTCATCTGTTTTTCCGAGTAGGGTTAACAAACAGTTCCAGCAGTTTGGTGTATGCTGCTTGCTCGTCAGAGACTCGTGCGTTACCGTTTGCGGTAGAACTGGGAGTTAACAACACTCTTTTCTTCAGAAAAGCTTTCCTTTGAATTATGGGCCGACGGGGCAAAAAGGTTTGAATTTTGTTTTCTGTCTTTTATAGAAGAAATGTCTTTTATGGATGTTTGCAACTAATATCGCACTAGACACTATGACCTAGGAGTGAATGTGTCGCATGTCACCCAAAGGGTACCATACTAAGCATCCCGATTATTGGAAGGAAATCCCCCAACAATCATTTCCTAAGTAGCTTAAGGCTCATAACGTACGACATCAGTTAACCTTTATTACTGTATTTTGATTTGTTTGAAGAGAGAAGAGAACAAACACAACTAAGGGGAAACTATCAAGTCCTAATGTTGTCATGCCAAGGATTCATCCTATAGTTGAGGTTTGAAACAGGGAACTCCTAGATGTTATCATGCATAGGTTTCAACCTAAAGTTCTAATCATCACTTTCTTATCAAAGGAAGTGAGAATCCTAGGGGATCATGTCAATGGGAAACAGACAACAGATAAAGCATCAGCTCAACATCAGTAAAACAGATAAACAGTAAAGATGCATATGCAATGCAGCAACACAAGCATAGGGAGACTCACTCAACCTCTAGAGCAAGCAAATAAAATAGCATAACACACAGGCAAGGGAGGCAGACTCAACCTTCAGCCAACAAGCAAAGCCAAACAGTAACAGACAAGCAGAGGGAGACAGACTCAACCTCTTATGCAAATTAGCAAAGGGAGGCAAGCTCAACCTTTCAATGCTTTTAGGCCTAGTATCAACTACATGAAAGCCTATTCTAATGCAACACACCAGAGAAACAGTCATACAAATACAGTCAAACAGCAAACACAGCAGAGCAACACACCAACACTTCAGCAGAAAAGCAGCCCAACAGTCTGTCTTCTAATCCAAGTTATCCATCAGGAGAAAAGGGAATGAGGACTTCCTCTTCAAGCTTCAACTTGCTCCATTAAGAGATGATGTGAATCAACACAAAGATCATTGCATGATGAGGGGAACCAGGAGGGAAACCAATGGAATCCCTCAAGGCACTCAACCACTCATCTGAGATTGGTATCCTCAAAGGTTTTACCTTTTTTGGTAGGACTTTAGTCATTCCAAAGGAGGGACTAGGCTCCCATAAGGAACCTTGCATCATTGGATAGGAAATGGAATGCAAATCAAAGCAAACCACATTTATGCAAAAGGAAGCAACTCCTAAAGGCTCTAAAAACCCTAATTCTTCAAGCCCTAAAAGAAACTCTCCAAAGGGAACTCAAACACCAAATCAAACCTTGAGATTCAATCTAAAAAGGCATCAACATGTCTACTAAACCATCAGAAAAGGTTTGGGAACTTATCATGAACTAAAAGTCACTTTTGAAGTCCATCTATGGGAAGTACTATGCTAGAATCAACCTAAACACAGCCTAGATGTAAAATCTAACTAAAATAGTAAATCAATTACTAAAAATCTATAACTTTTCATAAGTGATCCTAAATGTATTAAGAACCTATGGTAGGAAATCCATAGCTTAAATCAATGTTTAAGGGACCTAAAGAAATTCTAAACCAAAAGGTGTCAAAGGAAGGTTCAAGTGGGGAAGGCTCTAAAAACCTAGTTCAAAACTAAGCTTAGATTCATCTAAAAATCACCACAAAAATCCTATAACATCATCAACGTGTCTATAACCAGCCAGCCAAAAATCAACATCAAAATCAAAATCATGCATTGGCAATAAAATCAGCAAGCAACAAGGCATTTTATGCATTTTTATTCAATTATCAAAAATAGAAAAATGGACATTAAATGGAAAACAACACCAAAATAAACTCCAAAGGCATGGAAAAATCAGAAGTTCAACAAGGATCAACCACATATTTTTTTCATATTTTTCTGATCATTATCCTAATTATTATGAATTAAACAAGATAAAAACAATTAAAAGAAAATAGGAAAAACAATTAAAGAATTAAAAAGCATCAGAAAATATTATAGCCATCAGATCTAATTACCAGTCAATCCATCCAACAGCTGCGCGCGTGCCAGCTCATTAAATGAAATGGTGCGTTTTGATACGTGACAAGGTGTGTTTCAGTTGACTGCAGACCATGGTATAGTCTAATCCTATCCATTCATGGAAAAAGTAATCAGATCTTACGCTTCTTGTCACACCAAGTCACCAAACCCTAATTAGACCAAATCCTGTCCATCAGATGTCAAGACTAAGTCAAGAAATTCCATCAGATCCAACGATCCTCCTTCATCGTCTTCCTTTCAAACTGAACAAAGAGGGGGAAAACATCCACGGTGGCCGGAGAAGGGCGCCACCGTCTTCTCCAGTAAGAACCATCAAGCTCTGTAATCAAATTCCACGAAACTCAAAGAAAATTACGTGATTCTTCTCGTCATCTCTAACTGATCATCATGATCTATTTCATTTTTCTTAATTCCTCATGAATCTCCCAAAACGATGATGAACAGATAATTCCTCAATTCCAAAATTGTCACGAAACTCCAAATTGATTACACAGAATTACTCCTCACTCTTCAGAGATCAAGAATCACCAATCAATTCATCTTAATACTCAAGAATCAGCCATGTACAAGTCTCAACAGAAAACTCATCGCATTATGAATCATCACGAAACTTCTCAATTATGATCCTAAAACGATCTATGTCATCACTACAACCTAACCACATACCAATTTCAGTCTAAACATGCCTAGAACTAGAGCAATGATGAAAGATAAAAACCTGGAAAAAAGCTTGAAATTGGAGTAGTTGCAGTGTGATTCTTGACTCCAAATGCTGCAGAAACGTTCACTGAATGATCCTGGTGCTAACTGAATCCTCAATTCCACTTGAAACTCTCTGAATTGCAGAAACTGATTTTGAGTTTGAAGCTTCAATCTCTAACTGCCACAACTGAATTCTCCATCAATTCCTTCCAAAAAATGATTTGAACCCGATTGTGAACTTAAATAGAATGTATTTGGATCCTAACATGGCCCAATCATGGCCCAAATTGATGAATCCAAAACTTCCATTTCCTTCAAAGTTCAACCATGGCAACTCATGCATTCTGGATCTGTTTCATCTCAAACTTTGCTCCAATATCTTGCACAACCCTTAGTGAAGATGAATGGACTAGATTGCAAGCTTGGTTTGATCTTATGGTCAAGATTTGTTATGCTACTTCAATTCTAAGTAACCTAAGCAAAGTCCATGAATTAAGCTTCAACCCAAAAATGTGAAATTGCCCATCTCTTCAAAATGCCATTTCCAATTAGAAAATGCATAAACTTGTGAAATTTGGAACCTTTGTAATTTATTTTGAATTTTTTCCTTCATTAATGCCTTTAATGATCCTTTTTCCAAATTTCTTCATACTCTTTCATATTCACTCCATATCAATGGATGCTAGGGTCATGGTTGGACTAAAAACACCATTTTGAACAACGTTAAAGTTGAACAAATCTTCATTTGATGTGCCTAAGCTGGTGAAATTGACTTATAACCAAATATGACCTGTAATTCCAAATTCCCAAAATACCCTTACCTTGTAAAGCTCATTACTAGAGTTCCACAAATCCAATCATGGACTTCTAGTACTTTATAGAAAGCTAAGAAGATATGGAACAACATTCATGTTGACCAAAAGTTCATAGGAATCATCATTCTAGGGCAAAAGTGTCATGCAAGTTGGGCAACTTTCAAGCTCCAAATTCATATGCCTCAGATGACCTGTAACTTGTCTGGCTCATAACGTGAGTTCTACAAATCCTATCAAGGACTTCTAGTGCTAAAATTAAAGCTATGATCATTCCCTACAACAATCATGTGTGTGTCAAGGTGAGATGAAAATCGCATCTTGAGTTATGTGGTCTTGAAGTTAGGCACTGAACCAGGGGAATTTACACTGTCAAGCATAGCAATCCTAGATTAGGAACTCCTCACACTCTTGATTTATGATAAGTTGACCTTGGAATAATCCCTTAGGCATCTCAACACATCAATCCATGATCACATGGCTCTTGAATTAGGTCTCAACCTTCTTCAAATCATCAGTTATCCTAGGGTTTCCCAGATGAAACCCTAGTTGCACCAATCATGGGTATATCTTCATATCTTTTGCATAATGACCTGTCTAGGCTTCAAAATGATATTCAACACTTCTTAAGAGATTTCTCAAGGTCTCCAGGTCCAACTTCATGGCTTCAACATCATCAGATGATCTTCCGACAACCCTCAAGTTAGGAGACATACACACTTGGCTTCAGCCACTCTCTCTGAGGATCTTAGACTTCTCTGGTGAGGATATCATCCTTTGAACACTTGGATAAGCCTCTTAGCTAGCTTCATAGCCTTGTGTATCCCTTGATTGGTAGTCCTACCTCTTGATCTCCTGCATACATGTCAATGAAATGCAAATGATAATGCTAATATGAATGCAATGAAACACAAGCTAGGTAAAGGAAGGTTGGGCAAATTTTGGGGTGCAACACTAATCCTTAAAACCGGTAATGATGGAATTGAGCGGTGATTTCGCGACTTAGGATTAGTGTTATTAAAAGGAAGTTCATACACCCTACCCTAGCATTGCTTCTCCTTCTGTTCAAAACCTTTATTTTACTCTTTTTGCCTTTTGTATTTTATTGTTACAAATTAAAACCTTTGAAACCCCAAGGCTTTTGTTTAAATAATATAAAACCATAATTCTATATCGTCAAGCAGTCCTTGAGATCGACATTCGGGGAATTTCCCCTTATTACTACATCGGTAAAAATAGTACACTTGTTATTTCACCGGTCAAAATTCAACCTACAAGATCAAACAAAAATGATAGGTACACAATTTTCATTGGGTCCTTGAGAGTGAGTGAAAATATTGTTGCATTTGGGAAACCATTGAAATACACCTTTATGAACTAGGTATCTCCTAATTTTTCATTTAGCAATGGTATGGTCTATCTTGTAACAATAGTGACAAGTAAAGTGATGATGAGAATGGATTTTGCTATTTGATTCTTTTTCATAACTAAACCAAGAACATTTATTTTCCTTAACATCAAACTTTGAAGCATCTAACATGGATTACTTAAGTGCTTCCATTTTTTGTCTATTTCTAAAACTTTGGCTTCAAGTATTAAAATATTCTTTTATTTAATGCCAACATTGAATAAGCATCTACGACTTGACCATATAGATTTTTAAAAGCAAATTGTAATTCAGAATATGACATTTCATCAATAGATTTATATTGTGAATGACTTACTTTTATGCTCTTATGATGATGGGCCATAAGACAAAAATTTGTCTCTTCATTACTTTCACTTGAGCTACCTTCACTTGCAGATTCACTATCAGTTTCCCAAGCTATGTATGCTCTTCTAGGCTTGTTGGACTTCCAGATTCTTGATCCTCATATCGACGGCCTCTTCTAAACCCATAATGCAAGCTTCGTACTCGGCTTCATTATTGGTGCAGGAGAAAGTTAATCGGGCAGTGAACGGTATATGAGAACCACGAGGAGTAGTAATTATAGCCCCAGTCCCATTGCCATACGAATTAACCGCTCCGTCGAAAACCAGTTTCCACTGAGATCCAATCTCAGGACCCTCTTCAGGTAAAGGCTCATCACAGTATTTTCATCCTCAGAAAAATGACATCCTCATCTAGAAAATAAAACTTCATCGGCTGATAATCATCAGTTGGCAGTTCCGCAAGATATTCCGCAGAATGCTTCCCTTGATGGCTTTCTGGGAAACATACTGAATATCATACTCCGTTAAAACCATTTTCCATCGGGAAATCCTTCCGGAGAGTGCTTGTTTCTCAAAGACGTACTTGATTGGATCCATCTTCGAAATCAATAGGGTTGTATGCTTTAACATGTATTGTCTCAAACGCTTAGCGGCCCAAGCGAGTGCACAACATGTTTTTTCCAGCATCGGGTATCTTGATTCACAATTAGTGAACTTCTTACTAAGGTAGTAGATGGCATGCTCTTTTCTACCCGACTTGTCTTGTTGACCGAGCACACATCCCATTGAATTCTCAAGAACCATGAGATACATGATTAGTGGTCTCCCTACAACTGGAAGCATGAATATTGGAGGTTCCTGCATATATTCTTTTATTCTTTCGAACGCTTTCTGGCAATTTTCATTCCACCTGACCGTTTGATCTTTTCTTAGCAATTTTAATATTGGTTCACAAGTGGCCATAAGATGAGATATAAACCTCGCAATGTAGTTTAATCTCCCCAGGAAACTACGAACCTCTTTTTTCGTTCTCGGCTCAGGCATATCTTGTATAGCTTTTATTTTGGCAAGATCTACCTCAATACCTCTTTCACTTAAAATGAAACCCAATAACTTTCCAGATCTCACCCCGAAGGTGCACTTGTTAGGATTCAGCCTCAACTTGAACTTCCTAAACTGTAAGTGCTCTTGATTGGCTACAGTTTGTGGCAAAATATTAGAGTGTGCATGTATGTCATACTGGTTGTTAGGACATACTTAATGATGTGTGTACAGGGTAAGTTACCTATAAGTTAACTTAGTTAAGCTGAATGTCATACAGAATGTCATAACACTGAATGTATGACATCCAGCGGGCAAGGTTGTTTTTCTGGTATCTATGAACCAGGAAATAGAATAGGAGCTCAAGCTGGATATCAGGAGATTTTCTAGAATAACCCTGAATTAAGTGGCAAGTGTGCAGATCATTGAAAATAGGTTTGTTATGAATAAAACCTAATTGATGCACCAAGGCCCAAAAGGACTGACAACTGCTATAAAGATCAGAAGATGCAATCCTGAATAGCAGCACTTGACAGAAGAAGAATAAAAGAGTGCAGATTTCAGAGTCCTTGTAAGTGAAGAAGGCTAGTCTTCACGTGTGATTTCTGTCTGGGAATACTTGTACTCCAAGCAATTGTCTGGTGGATGATTTGCATTGGATAGGTAGATTTTAGGCTGTGTCTCACTCAAAGCGGTGAAGCAAGAGTGTGTGAGTACCTTGATCAAAGTTGTAAAGCAAGATCAAGGTGTGTATGAAGTGTCTCTTCATATTGTCTTCTGTAATTGTTTGATATCACTGTTGTATGATTGAGGGGGAGTGAGTGGGTATACTCAGGTACTAGAGTGTCTCTAGGATGAAATTGCATTGGGTAGAGATTAAGTGAGGAGTGTAAACTGGAGGTTTAACTATGAATTGATTCTATTAATAGTGAATTTCCTTCCTGGCTTGGTAGCCCCCAGATGTAAGTGTTGTTGACACTGAACTGGGTAAACGATTGTTGTGTTATTTACTGCTTTTATTATTACTGAGTATTAGCTGTTAAGTAGCAGATGTCACAGTGGATGTTATAACCTTGGGAATAACATCTATCGTGTGCTTGCTAGAATTTCATAAACCTTTCGAACAGTTTTAGAAGATCGACCATATGTCCTTCCTCCGTCTATGACTTTGCAATCATGTCATCAACATAGACTTCCACCTCATGATGAATCATATCATGAAACAAAGTGACCGTTGCCCGCTGCTAAGTTGCCCCTGCATTTTTCAATGCAAAGGGCGTCACCTTGTAGCAAAAGGTCCCCCATGGTGTGATGAAAGTAGTTTTGTCCATGTCCTCTGGGGCCATCTTGATTTGGTTATACCCAGAGAAGCCGTCCATGAATGAAAACACAGAATATTGAGTGGTGTTATCAACCAACACGTCGATATGGGGGAGCGGGAAATCTTCCTTCGGGCTAGCTTTATTTAGATCTCGATAATCAACGCACATCTGGACTTTTCCATCTTTCTTAGGAACAGGAACGATATTAGTGACGGAGGGTAATTTGTGACAGCAAGAAACCCAGCATTCAACTGCTTCTGAACCTTTTCTTTGATCTTGATTGCCATGTCAGGCCATGTCCATCTTAACTTCTGCTTGACTGGCGAGCATTCTTCTCTGAGAGGTAACCGGTGCACCACAATATCTGTATCCAGCCCAGGCATGTCTTGGTAAGACCAAGCGAAGATATCCTTATACTCACAAAGCATTTCAACCAATATTCTCTTGACACTGTCTCCCAATGCAGCCCCTATTTTAACCTCTTTCTTATCATCCTCGGTGCCCAGATTTATAATCTCAACATCCTCCTGATGAGGCACAATGGCCCTTTCCTCTTGCTTGAAAATTTTGGCTAACTCTTCGGGTAGTTCACAGCCTTCGTCAGTCTCTTCTTCAGCTTGATAAATGGGATTATCAAAGTCATACGAAGTTATAGCTGAACCTGAATCGACGACATCTGCTAGAAAAGACCTGCATGATGATGTTATGTTTATTATGCGATGCAACAAACAAAACACATTGCCATTTTTCTATTTAATATAAATGCAAAACAAAAACAGGGAAAACAGGGATCACAATATTTCAACGCGAAAACGTTAATCTGAACAAAACCCTGGGGCGCGACGAAAATCCGGTTAGAGTCTAACAGATCCTGAACCTGGATTCTAAGCACCTTACAATCATTTGTTGAATGCCCCTGTGCCCTAACATGGTACTCACAGCGGGCGCTGGCATCAAAACCTGGAGGATATGGTGGAATCATTGGATTATTCTCTTTCGGCACTATCAATCCACTTCTGACCAGATCTGGCAACAACTGACTGTACGACACCGGTAGCTGAGTAAACTGCCTTTCAGGTTTCCTTGGTCTTCGTTGGGCGTGCTGACGCGATCGACGAAAAGATGACTGTTGACTTGAAGTGTCTGAAAACCGATCCTGAGATGCTAGAGATTCTGAGACGACGTCATTTCCTTCTTCCCACTCTTCTTGAGAACTGACAACTGACTCATTCTTACCGACTGGGATATAAGGAGCATCTCGAAGCTTTCCACTCTTGAGTCCTCTCTCAACAAGCTCCCCCATTCTCATCAGGCCCACAAAGCTTGTACAGCCGAACAATTTGTCATAATAATGGCCTTTAAGAGTACCCAAGAAGAGGTCAACCATTTCTCTTTCCTAAAGCGGTGGTTGAACACTAGCAGCCAATTCTTTCCATCTTTGCACATACCCTCTGAATGATTCATTCTCCGCCCGAGATAATTCTTGCAGATGTACGAGACTAGGAGCCATATCCAGGTTGTAATCGTACTGCTTCAGGAAAGCTCTGGCTAAATCCACCCATGATCGAATCTGATTACTCTCTAACTGCACATACCACCTCAAAGATGCCCCAGTCAGACTATCTTGAAAGCAATGGATCATCAACTTGTCATCTCGCACAAACGAAGTCATTCTCCGACAGAACATCATCAAATGTTGCTTCGGACAGCTATCTCCTGTGTACTTTTCAAATTTCGGCACTTTGAACTTATAAGGCAACACCAGGTCAGGGACCAAACACATGTCTGCAGCATTCAGGTTAACAACATCTTTCACCTTCAAAGCTTTAACTCTTTCTTCCAATACTCTGAGCCTTCTATCACCTTCAAGAGCTCTTGAGTTTACAGTCCTGGCTACCGGGATGTCTCTGCGTGGATTCCTCTCAGGGAAAACAGCACCTTGATTGTTAACAGGAGGAGGACGTTCATTTCGGGCAACAAACTGCTCATGTCGATCTCGGTTCTCAACAGTAGGCTGTACAACTTGGTCTGCAGTAACGTTGTTCGCTTGCGGGAAGTCTTCCATAGAATCATACCGAGGGTTGGACGTCATAGAAAACCCTGTCAAGGTGTTAGGAGACTGGAAATTGCCTTCAGACATAACTATCAATTACCTGTAACTGAATACGCTGCTTGATTCTCAAATCTGCTCAAGTCTGTTCCAACCCCTTGGTCGTCTTCTAACAATCAACAGTTGCTCAATCCAGACTCCGGGTACTCACCTTCAGGAAACAAAGGCTGGATCAGAACTCTGGCTAACCGGAGAAATGCTATGCAATATGATGCAAAGATGCTTATGCAAATGCAATGCAATGCAGCAAACACGGGATCACAGCCCCCACAACACGCGCTAAATGCTGCTGCACAGCTGACGAAGTACGTTCTCTCTATAAGAGAACGCCAAGATAGCTGGTAGGCTGGAAGTCAAGATTCTCGCAAAAAACCCCCCCACTCACGGGTATGGACCTAAGGCACGACATCCTATGCGGTCTCCAGCGTCACAGACTTTCATGAGGAATGATACGATTCCCAGAAGGAGTGGCATCGTCATCTCATGAAGAGGCCTCGCTTAGCTGACTTCCAATTGATCGGTCCCCAGAGTCGACAATCCTCACGTCTAGAATCCTCTCAGATCCTCAGGACCGGAAAGAAGCACCTCAGAGAGAACCTCGTCTGAGCGTGAATTTCGTGGGGAACTCTTGCCTGCTCAGCAAACAGGTTCGCCCACTAATCTCCACAACTACGTCTAAATGCATACTCAAGCAGCCCAGGTCCGGCTATCACTCAAAATATCACCCTCCCCAGCACAACGGCAACAGATAATAGTGATGAAAAAATAAACACCCAAAAGACAAGCAAACAAGCGCTAGGATTGACTCTCTTAGGGGACGTTGGATCCCACATGCACGGGGAACTATCCCAATTTCCCCAGCAGAGTCGCCAGCTGTCGCTACTGCGAAAATCGGCGCCGGCTGATAGAAGAGTCGCCACCGTGCGTTATTTATCCCAACGGAGGGAAAGGAAACGCTCGAAGTAAACCTCGCAAAAAACGGGAAAAGGTATGGTCATCGCAACCAAAACCTGGGTTCGGGAGTCGGTTACGCAAGGGGAAGGTATTAGCACCCCTCACGTCCGTCGTACTCGACGGGATCCACGCTTGCTTGGGTTGTCTAAAGGATGCAAAACAATCTATCTACGGCTGCTAAATCTAAACGGAAGGGAATTGACTCGATAGAGCGTCGCACTCTATGCCTACGTATTCTCAAGAGAGAAAGTCAGAGTCAACGTAGTTCGGGACTACGAGGAAATTGGCTCGCCAAGACCTCGCGTCTTGTGCCTACGTACTTCCACACAACATGGAAGATCAGAGCTTACGTAGTTCAGGCTAACTACGGCTAGGCTGGGTGTTCTCACACAGCAGTGAGAAATTAAACTGGTTTTACAGGTACGGGAACCTATGGGAAAAACTACGGTCTGGTCTCAAATGCACTTGGGCAAGAGAAAAGGATAACATCAGTCGTCAGTGGGAAAGTCTCGATCGCATAGCAGCGAGAGAACAAAAGGTTAGTTGTTAGTGTGCTCGCTAGGATATCGCATCCTATGCCTACATATTCTCGTCTGGTACGAGAAATCAGAGCAGCTGTAGTTCGGCTACTTTCGGGACCACAGCTCAAATCTCGTTTTATTAACATTCTGAAAAATGGTTACAATGATTGAATTCGGGCAATAAACTCCTAAAAAATACTATCTTAGCCATCTATAATGGAAAATCAAATGGAAAATAGTCCCCTAACAAATGGACTTTTAAAACTATCTCTAAAAGTGTAAAAAGTCCCCTAACAGATGGACATCTAAAACTACCTCTAAAAGGTAAAATAAACTCTATGAAAAAATGTCCTAAAAGAATTGAAGTGAAGCTGAATATTTTTATCTTCTTTTTCTCAATATTTCTTTTCACATTTCTTTTCAATATTTTCTTCTTTTTTTCTTTACATTCCACATACCTTTTTTCAAATATATTTTTTACTCTTTTTATTTTCCTCTTTTTCAATATTCTTTTTATTATTTTTCTCTTCCAATATTTCTTTTTTCATTTCTTTTCTCATTTCTTTTTTCTCTATTCTTTTCTCTATTTTTTTCATATATTTTTCATATATTTTTTATATATTTTTTTCACTATTTTTTCAACATTCTTTTTCACTATTCTTTTTCTTTATTTTAAAACTAAACAAATGAATAAAAGAAAATAATGAAAAAAAAACAAAAAGAAAAGAAAAAAAACAAAGGGGGTACACTGCAGTTCAGGGGGGTTGGGAGCAGAAAAATAAAACGGATCAGAACTGGGCCCAGCCCAAATAGAACTGAAACGGGGAGGGGGGTGTTGTAAGTGAAAACGGGGGTGCAGAACAGAAATGCTGTTGGGCCCAGCCCAATCCATCAGCAAGCAGAAACAGAGGGTATGGCAAAACGAGGGGGGTGTACGGACTGAAATCCATGGGCCCACCGCCCAAACCAACGTACGGTCCATATCTCTTCTCCCCTTCCATCTTCTGAACCCTAATTCCCCTTCTCCTTCTCCTTCTCCCCTTCTACTGTTCACCCACCCAAACGGCGCCGCTTTAAGCTCTCACTCAGACTCTCTCGTCTCTCTCACTCTCTGAACCTTGTTCAACCCTCACTGTCTTTCATCTTCAAACACTTACCACCATAACCGTTCAAATCACAAAAATCCTAAACCTCATAACCCTAACTAGAGAACAAAAGTCACGCGACCGATCTAGATCTGGATCATCAAACTAATCCATGGCTTGCAGTTGTTTGTAGAGGATCTGACAAAACACGAAGAACATTTCCAGAGAAAACTTCTGATGACGGACGCATGTAGAAGATCCACCTTGAATTCTGATGACGACGATTGGAGGAGGTTTCTGAAGATTCTTGCATGTGATAAGCTTCTGAGGAACGTTCTGGGGAAATGATTGATGAACCATATGAAGGTTCTGACGAATACGATGAACACGGTTGAATCTCGAATGCGATGAGTCTTCTGGAGAATCGGCGAAGAACGCGCGAACTTCTTGGACTTGATGAGTTTGATGAGCATTAAGGAATGATGATGAATGTGTTGAACGCGCTTTGAAGGTTGGTGAAACCTGGAGATTGGTGATCTTTCTGGAAATGATTAAGGCGCCGCAGATGAGGATCTTCAAAGATCTTCGCAGATCCTGAAGATAACGATGAACACCGTGAGTAGCTCTTGAAGGAAATATAAAGAAAACCTGGAGATATGAGTGCGTGTTCTTGGTCTGGAAATCAATTGATGAACGAAGGTGCGAATCTGGAGATTTGTTGAAGCTTGATCCGAAAGTGTTTGAAGATTCTTGATGACACGGTAGTTTCTGGAGTAGTTGAAAGATGATGATGATGAAGATCGAACGGAGAAGAGGAAGAAATGGAGAATTCTGGGGTTTTCCAGTTTTCCGGTGGGTTGCTACGGTGGAAGATGTTCTTGATGAATTCTGGAGAATCTAGATCGGAGAAGATGAAGGATTCTGGGTTTTTTGAGTTTTCCGGCGGAAGTTACGGCGGCCGGAGGGGGTTAGAGTGGCTGGAAGAGGTTGGGAGGTTGTTAGGGTTGCCGGCGATTGGAGGTTACGGTGGCCGGAAGGATTCAGGTGTGGTGGTTGCATGGCCGCCGGCCATGCAACCGGTGATGCTCAGAGGTTGCCAAGTGTCACGGTGGGGGAGTTAGTGGGAAATGAGGTGTTGGCTCTGGGTGAAGTGGAAATAATGACGTGGTTCTCTGAAACTGAACGCGTGTCCTGCTTATATAGCGAACACATGGCATTTTCTGGACTGAAATGGACAAAACGGACTGAGGAATATTGGGCCTCCAAAAAACTCTTCTGGGCCCAACGAAAATGATACAATAAAACCCAAAAAATTCTGAATTAACAATGGATTAATCCTAACTAAAAACTAATTAAAGACTAAACCTAATTAACTAGTTAAAATCTGACTTACTCTAATTAATTATAAACAAAAGATTAAAATCCTAATTAAACCTATTAAGTCCTAATTAACTCTAATAAGGAGAATTAATATCTAATTAAATTCTAAAAAAAAACTAATGTCTATTAATATCTACAAAAAAACTATTAACCTATATTAAACCTAATAAAGGAAATTAATATCTAACAAAAGATTAAATCTACATTAAAAATAAACTATATTCATTTCTATTAATCCTATTAAAATTCTATTTAAAACTAATAAAAGAAAAATCTATTATATTCTATTAAAACTATTAAAATTCTATTAACCTATTAAAAACTCTATAAAATTCTAAAAAATGATTTAAAGCTATTAAAAATATTAAAAAAAAATCTATTTAAATTCTGAAAAATCTATAAAGCCTATTAAAAATCCACAAAAGGCTATTAAATTCTAAAAAAAATGCAGACCAAAGGCAAATAACCAACATAAAAAAAAGAGCGCGAGACCAGATCGAAGCAAAACAATAAATCCCGACACCAAGAATCTCAAAAATCACTGCAAACTGAAAATACCCAGGAAGCACGCGACTACTCAAAAACCTCCGATTATCCGAACCGGTCTGAGACACCTGAAAAGCGACAGCAGGGCTGTAATCCCGATAAAATCACCATGATTAAGGAAATGCACTATATGCAGTATGCAAATGCGAATGCGAAATGCGTCGAAGCATAAACCGAAAGTGGCACCGGTTGGTCAAATTTTAGGGTGCAACACTTAAGCACAAAAATCATTAACATACTTCAAATGTAAGAAATTAATGATACGAAATACATATGATGAAGAATTCAAACATGATGTCATTACAAAAATATAGATTTAGAACACACAAGGGTAATAAATGAAATTTTGGGAAGTGAACAACCATGAAACTTATCATTCATCAAAATATATCACACAATCTTGGATCACAAACATACATTCAAATAAATGAGTTATAGATAAGCACCATATTGTATACATCTTAAGAACTAAGAGATAATTGGAGAATGATATTACCTCATAAGATGAGACGAAAAGTGCAGTCACACGAAGTATAAACTTTCGAACTAAAAAAATGTAAAGAATGCATGCAACAACATATTTTAGGCAATATTTAAGATATCGAGAATGTCCAATTCCTGAAGAATATTGAAAAATGAATCAGTCCCTATAAGTTTTGTGAAAATATCGACAAGTTAAATTTTTTCTATCAACATGCTCAAAACGACATCGTCTTTTTCAACATGATCTCATAGGAAATGGTGACGTATCTCATTGTGTTTAGTACAAGAGTGTAACACTGGATTTTTTGTTAGGTTAACCGCACTAGTAATATTGCACATTATCGGAATACGTTGAAGTTTGATATCAAAGTCAAGTAGTTATTGTTTGAGCATAAAAACTATCGACTGTGACGTATTCCGCCTTGGCAGTTGACAAAACAACGGAGACTTGCTTCTTGCTATGACAACTAACTAAGGAGTTTGAAAATAAGTGGAAAGTTCCACTAGTACTTTTCCTATCCAATTTACAACTGGTAAAATCGGAATCAGAGTAACCAATTAAACTACAATCGATACCCTTAGAAAACCAAAGTCCAGACTTAGAAGTACCATGAAGGTTTCTAAGGATGCGCTTTACAGCTTTTAAATGTGATTCCTTAGGAACTGATTGGTATCGAGCGCACATGCACACACTAAACATTATGTCAGGCCTAGATGCAGTAAGTTATAGAAGTGATTTGAACATACCTCTATACATTTTGACATCAACAACCTTACCATTTTTATATCTATCCAAGTTCCCGTTAATGGGCATTAGAGTGTCAATTAACTTTGCATCTTTCATTCCGAAGCGTTTAAGCAACTCGTGACAATATTTAGTTTGACACGCAAATGTTCCTTCCTTAAGCTACTTGATTTGAAGCCTAAGAAAGTAATTTAACTCCTCCATTAGACTCATCTCAAATTCTCCCTGTATAAGCTTTGAAAAATCTTTGACTAGATGCATGTTAGTAGAACCGAATGTTATATCGTTAACATAAATTTGAATTAGAAGATGTTTTCCTTGGCATTTAATGAAAAGTGTTGTATCTACCATCCCTCTAAAGTAACCTTAATCAAGTAAAACTTTACTAAGTTGCTCATACCGAGCCCTAAAGGCTTGTTTGAGACCATATACAAATGTCATTTTAGTTTATAAACATGATTAGGATACTCATGATTTTCAAATCGAGAGGTTGCAAAATACAAACTTCCTCATTTTTGTAACCATTAAGGAAATCACTTTTCACGTCTATTTGAAATAATTTTAAGTCTTTGAAGCATTCAAAATATGGTGAAAGGTGTATAGCCACGAGGTGAGCAACATGAGCATAAGTTTCCTCATAGTCTATGCCATCCTCTTGGTTATATCCTTGAGCCACTAGTCGGGCTTTATTCCGAGTTGTCACTCCATTTTTGTCTAATTTATTTATAAAACCCCGCTTAGTACCAATGATTTGGTGATCTCGTGGAGGTGGGAGAAGGTCCCATACATCATTTCTTTTAAATTGATTTAACTCATCTTGTATGGTTATTAACCAATGCTCATCAATCAATGCATCTTTGGCATTTTTAGCTTCAACTTGTGAAACGAATGCAAAGTGATAACAAAAATTACTTAACTTAGAGCATGTTGTCACGACTTTGGTGATGTCTCCAAGAATGTTGTCGATTTGATGTCCTCTGGAAGACCTCAAAGCCAAAGGAATATCATCCATTTTAGTTGGACTTTCTTCCTTCTTATTTTGAAAATCATCATCTTCCTTCTCCTTAGGTTTCACCACTTCAGGTTGATCAATTCCCTTTTCGATGTACTTGAGTATGTCTTTTGAATATACACCTTCATCATGAAAATAAATACATTTCCCAACATTTCTAGGATAAAATTCATCAAAAGTGACATGCACAGACTCTTCAGTAATAAGTAATATCTTATTGTTCATTCTATAAGTTTTGCTTGATTGAAAGTATCCAAGAAAGATACCTTCGTCAGCTTTTGCATTAAACTTTCCAAGGTTATCCTTACCATTATTTAAGACAAAAAATTTGCATCCAAATACATGAAGATGTGATAAATATGGCTTCCTACCTTTCAAGAGTTCATAAGGTTTTTATTAAAAATAGGAAAAATAATTATCCTAATTAAAATATAACACGTTGTGCTAGTAGCATCGACCCAAAAATATTTTGGTAGACTACTCTCATTGATCATAGTTCTTGCCAACTCCTCTAAAGTTCTGTTTTTGTACTCTACAACACCATTATTTGTGGAGTTCTTGGGGCGGAAAAGTCATGTTTAATGCCATGTTTATCACAATAATCCTCAAAGAGGTTATTTTCAAATTCACCTCCATGACCGCTTCGAATAGAAAATATGTTTGAACTTAGTTTATTTTGGGATAACTTTTCAAAAGATGCGAAACCTGAAAAAGTCTAATCTTTACTATACAAAAAGATAGTCCAACAAAATCTACAGTAATACTATAACAAAACCATAGTAATTTCCACCTAAACTTTTTGTCCTACAAGTCTCATCTTGTTTGCTTTTCCATTTGGCATTCATCGCATAGGTGGTATTTTGAAAATTTAATTTAATTGTCGTAAATTCAATGAATAGGAAAATGTCACATGTCATATGCCTTGGGCATCCACTATCAAGAAACCACATTCTCTCTATGGATTAAAGAATTTTGATTGGTGGTTTTAACACGTTATTTTACCATTTGTTTCTGTTATTCATTTGTTTTATCTTGTCGCATTTTATGTGTTTTTATTGCATTTTATGCGTTGGTTTGGTGTTTTCATTGTTTCTAGGTTCAGGTAAACAATAAAGGAGAAGCAGAGCAAAAACCTGGGAAAATGGAAAGATTTCGGAAGAGTTTTGATGTAGAACCAGCAGCCTGACACGGGTGCCCGTGTCAGGGCTACTGAAAGTAAAATCTTTAGCAGTCTGCACGGAAACGATCATAACTGGAGTTCCGGGAATCCGTTTGAGGCGTTCTAATAATCACCGGAAACCTAAGAGAGAGAGCTACGACTTTAGTGTTGGAGTTGAAGTCAAATTCGGAGCAAATATTTCCATATTTTCGTTTGAACCTGCAGCATTAATTTTATTAAGTTTTGGTGTGCAATCTCGGAGGGCAGTTTAGACATCTCGCATTGTAATTAGAATTCTGCTATATGAGGCACATGGTGAATTGAGAGAGGGGACTTTTGGAGAAGAGAAAAAGATACAATCAGAATTAGAGAGATCCAGAGGATTGGAGAACTGAAGGTTTTCATGCGCGGAAGCAATTGAAGATCAAGCCAATCTGATTATCTTGTAATGTTTATCTTTTATTCTGTATTGCTTTTAATTGTTATGAATAGCTAAACCCTACAATGCTAGGGGGTGTCCCTGAATAACTCTGTAATGACATTGTTTCCTTTGAATTAGTGATTTCACTGCTTTCTAATCATCGTTGTTATCGTATAATGTTCTTAAGGCTTTTCTTATCTGACAAATAGGATTCAATTTACTGTTAACTTTAGATTTGGAAAAACGATTGTTAACGCTTTTATACGATAATACTATAGTAGATATTGCCTAGGAATGGGGATACCCTATAGTAACCGTAATGTTTTAGATCAAACAAATTGCTTGGTGTTGTTCCTATACCGCCAAGGAATTGGGGTATAGGGAAAATACCAAAGGGTTTTATGCTAAGGAATTAGAGTCAACTAATCTTTAAAACCGGTAATGATAGAATTGAGCGGTGATTTCGCGACTTAGGATTAGTGTTATTACAAGGAAGTTCATACACCCTACCCTAGCATTGCTTCTCCTTCTGTTCAAAACCTTTATTTCACCGGTCAAGTTTTTGGCACCGTTGCCAGGGACTGCCTAAGATCATAGATTTTTAGAGTTTATTTTAGTTAAAATTATGTTGCTCCGCAACTAAAATTTTGTTTTTTTTTGTATTTTTATTTTATTTTATTATAAAAAAAATTACAGATTATTGTTACTTCTTGAATTCTTTTATACCGTGCTACTGATAAAGTGTCTCAGTTTTGTAGTTATGAATGTTTTTTATGCATTGCCACCTGTATCTCCTGCATGTTGGTCGCCTGATTCAGGAATCGGTTTGGAAGATGCGACTGAAATCTTTAACGCATATAGGAGGGAGGTAAGAATCCTTATGAATGAATATAAGGAAGCTAATTGTTATCCAGATAAGTTTATTTGGAGAGAGTTCAGGTTGAGAGAAGAATGTGTGAATGAAGAAGAGAAATTCATGACGTTAGATGAAGAAGATACATTAGAAATAGAAGAATCAGATGTGAACAAGGAATACAGGGATGAAGAAAGAAGCCAACTTGAAAAGGATCTAGTGCTGGATGAAAATACAGATATAACAAATTGTGTAGATGTAGGCATCCAACAAGAAAGTCTTCAAGAAATTAGTATCCCTAAAAAAAACTTTTAACAAGGCAGATGAGACAAGAAATTGACAAAGTATTGGATTTTATGTATGCCTTGTTCACTAAAGCACATCTGAAAATGATTTAGATGCAACATCATCAATACCTCAAATTCATGGGATTGCTTCCAAACAAAAGAAAGAAAAAAGATGATGTGTTCTTTGTTTCATATATGCCACCTTAACAGAAAGTGAGTCGTCGAGCCATATGACGTTAAACGAAGCGCTGCGTGGGAGGCAACCCACAGATTTTAATAATTGATGCTTTTCTTTTTGTTCTTTTTTTATTTTTGCAGGAATAAACGAGAGTTTGCAAGGGAAAACGTGTAAGCAGCAAAGGCGTGCTACATTACCCGTCGACCCCTCTGTGAGTACATCTCCTTTCCTCTTGTTATTTAACATTGAGACAATGTTTAGTTCAAGTTTGGGGTAGGTTTTACCGTTTTGAATTTTCAATTTAAATGCCTTTTTATTTTAAGTTCGGTAAAAATCACGTCGAATTCGCCCCTACGAGGACCGTAAAATTTTTGTTGTGATTGGTATGTGAGTAAGGTAGTCAAGAAAGTATTTAGAGTTCAAGGGAAGATGTGTTTGAACTAAGGAACTTGGGAAAGTTTGGAAATTGAGGTATTATTTGAACACCCTAGGTTTCCTGGAGTAAGGAAACGAGTCCAACATGTAGATTTGTGCCATAGTACTTGGATTTGAGAAGTATTCCTCGATTAGTTCATTGTGATAGTCCGACATTATTGAAAGAATTGTATATGTTGATTTTGAGAATGACTTGTGGCACCAAAAAAAGAGTTGAATAATAACGGTAAAGATAACCTGTCCTTCTAAGTTGGGTAATCCTCACCCAGTTATTTAGCCTAACGGCGGTTGAATCTCTATAGTCGTCCCAAAGTGGACTTATAAACGCCTGTGAGTGAGAAAAAGAATAAAGGTGCCACAGAAAAAGTCTTGAGAAAAATTGTACATGCCTTAATCTAATTATCCAAATGAAAGGGGTAGAAAATCGAAGAAAATACTTAAGCCCAAAGCATAGTTGGAGAGGTGGCCGAAAGAGGGATTTAGGTCTGTGGTTTTACTACAGTGTGTGTTTAAGTAATGCCTTCGTTAACGGATGAGTACCGAGAGAGTTGGTTTGAGCCGATCAAAAATAAGACTCACGTATGAGTATTGGCACACCTTGCATCCTGAGCCCTTCACTAGATGTGCTGTTTGATTTGAAAATTTTTATCCAAGCTTTTTGCTTGAGATCAAGCAATGGTTTAAGTTTGGGGGAGTTTGGTCGGTGGTTTTTACACGTTATTTTACCATTTGTTTCTGTTATTCATTTGTGTTATCTTGTCGCATTTTATGTGTTTTTATTGCATTTTACGCATTGGTTTGGTGTTTTCATTGTTTCTAGGTTCAGGTAAACAATAAAGGAGAAGCAAAGCGAAAACCAGAGAAAATGGCAAGATTTCGGAAGAGTTTTGATGTAGAACCAGCAGCCTGACATGGGTGCCCGTGTCGTGTGACACTGCCCGTGTCAGGGCTACTGAAAGTAAAATCTTTAGCAGTCTGCACAGAAACGATCATAACTGGAGTTCCGAGAATCCGTTTGAGGCGTTCTAATAATCACCGGAAACCTAAGAGAGAGAGCTACGACTTTAGTGTTGGAGTTGAAGTCAGATACGGGGCAAAAATTTTCCAGATTTACGTTTGAACCTGCAGCATTAGTTTTATTAAGTTTTGGTGTGCAATCTCGGAGAGCAGTTTAGACATCTCGCATTGTAATTGGAATTCTGCTATATGAGGCACATGGTGAATTGAGAGAGGGGACTTTTGGAGAAGAGAAAAAGATAGGTTTTTCTGCTAAGGAATTCGAGTCAACTAATTGTCGCTACCGTGAAAATAAGGTGCCGGCAAAACAGAAGAGTCGCCACCTTTCATTATTTATCCCTCAGAACGGGAAAGAAAATGATCAGAAAAACCTGACGAATAGGTATAAGACAAGGTCATCGCAACCACTATCTGGATTCGGGAGTCGGTTAAGCAAGGGGAAGGTATTAGCACCCCTCACGTCCATCGTACTCGATGGGATCCACACTTGTTGTGTTTATCTGACGGGTTGGTTTAACTATCTACCTATCAAGGCTGGTCTGAAAAGAAAAGAAAAACGACTCGGCAAAGCTTCGCGCTTTATGCCTACATATTCTCATCAGAGAATGAGAAATCAGAGTCAACGTAGTTCGGCTAACTGCGGGTAAAAGGATGGGGAAGGTAGCTCGCCAATACGTCAGTATTGTGCCTACGTACTCTCAACAGATATGAGAGATCAGAGCTTATGTAGTTCGGGATAATACGGATTACGGGTGTTCAGATTCATCTGTTTTTCTGAGTAGGGTTAACAAACAATTCCAGCAGTTTGGTGTATGCAGCTTGCTCGTCAGAAACTCGTGCGTTACCGTTGCGGTAGAACTGGGAGTTAACGACATTCTTTTCTTTAGAAAAGCTATCCTTTGAATTATGGGCCGACGGGGCAAAAAGGTTTGAAGTTTGTTTTCTGTCTTGTATGGAAGAAATGTCTTTTATGGATGTTTGCAACTAATATCGCACTAGATACTATGACCTAGGAGTGAATGTGTCGCATGTCACCCAAAGGGTACCATACTAAGCATCCTGATTATTGGAAGGAAACCCCCCAACAATCATTTCCTAAGTAGCTTAAGGCTCGTAACGTACGACATTAGTTAACCTTTATTACTGTATTTTGATTTGTTTGAAGAGAGAAGAGAACAGACACAACTAAGGGGAAACTATCAAGTCCTAATGTTGTCATGCCAAAGATTCATCCTATAGTTGAGGTTTGAAACAGGGAACTCCTATATGTTATCATGCATAGGTTTCAACCTAAAGTTCTAATCATCGCTAGGAAGTGAGAATCCTAGGGGATCATGTCAATGGGAAACAGACAACAGATAAAGCATCAGCTCAACATCAGTAAAACAGATAAACAGTAAAGATGCATATGCAATACATCAACACAAGCATAGGGAGACTCACTCAACCTCTAGAGCAAGCAAACAAAACAGCACAACACACAGGCAAGGGAGGAAGACTCAACCTTCAGCCAACAAGCAAAGCCAAACAGTAACAGACAAGCAGAGGGAGACAGACTCAACCTCTTATGCAAACAAGCAAAGGGAGGCAAGCTCAACCTTTCAATGCTCTTAAGCATAGTATCAACTACATGAAAGCCTATTCTAATGCAACACACCAGAGAAACAGTCATACAAATACAGTCAAACAGCAAACACAGCAGAGCAACACACCAACACTTCAGCAGCAAAGCAGTCCAACAGTCTGTCTTCTAATCCAAGTTATCCATCAGGAGAAAAGGGAATGAGGACTTCCTCTTCAAGCTTCAACTTGCTCCATCAAGAGATTATGTGAATCAACACAAAGATCATTGCATGATGAGGGGAACCAGGAGGGAAACCAATGGAATCCCTCAAGGCACTCAACCACTCATCTGAGATTGGTATCCTCAAAGGTTTTATCTTTTTTGGTAGGCCTTTAGTCCTTCCAAAGGAGAGACTAGGATCCCATAAGAAACCTTGCATCATTGGATAGGAAATGGAATGCAAATCAAAGCAAACCATATTTGTGCAAAAGGAAGCAACTCCTAAAGGCTCTAAAAACCCTAATTCTACAAGCCCTAAAAGAAACTCTCCAAAGAGAACTCAAACACCAAATCAAACCTTGAGATTCAATCTACAAAGGCATCAACATGTCTACTAAACCATCAGAAAAGGTTTGGGAACTTATCATGAACTAAAAGTCACTTTTGAAGTCCATCTATGGGAAGTACTATGCTAGAATCAACCTAAACACATCCTAGATGTAAAATCTAACTAAAATAGTAAATCAATTAGTAAAAATCTATAACTTTTCCTAAGGGATCCTAAATGTATTAAGAACCTATGGTAGGAAATCCAGAGCTTAAATAAATGTTTAAGGGCCCTAAAGAAATTCTAAACCAAAAGGTGTCAAAGGAAGGTTCAAGTGGGGAAGGCTCTAAAAACCTAGTTCAAAACTAAGCTTAGAGTCATCTAAAAATCACCACAAAAATCCTATAACATCATCAACGTGTCTATAACCAGCCAGCCAAAAATAAACATCAAAATCAAAATCATGCATTGGCAATAAAATCAGCAAGCAACAAGGCATTTTATGAAACGGTGCGTTTAGATACGTGACGAGGTGTGTTTCAGTTGACTGCAGACCATGGTATAGTCTAATTCTATCCATTCATGGAAAAAGTAATCAGATCTTATGCTTCTTGTCATGCCAAGTCACCAAACCCTAATCAGATGTCAAGACGAAGTCAAGAAATTCCATCAGATCCAACGACCCTCCTTCATCGTCTTCCTTTCAAACTGAACAAAGAGGGGGAAAACATCCACGGTGGCCGGAGAAGGGCGCCACCGTCTTCTCCAGTGAGAGCCATCAAGCTGTGTAATCAAATTCCACGAAACTCAAAGAAAATTACATGATTCTTCTTGTCATCTCTCACTGATCATCATGATCGATTTCATTTTTCTTAATTCCTCATGAATCTCCCAAAACGATGATGAACAGAAAATTCCTCAATTCCAAAATTGTCACGAAACCCCAAATTGATTACACAGAATTACACCTCACTCTTCAGAGATCAAGAATCACCAATAAATTCATCTTAATACTCAAGAATCAGCCATGTAAAAGTCTCAACAGAAAACTCATCGCATCATGAATCATCACGAAACTTCTCAATTATAATCCTAAAACGATCTATGTCATCACTACAACCTAACCACATGCCAATTTCAGTCTAAACATGCCTAGAACTAGAGTAATGATAAAAGATAAAAATCTGGAAAAAAAGCTTGAAATTGGAGTAGTTGCAGTGTGATTCTTGACTCCAAATGCTGCAGAAACGTTCACTGAATGATCCTGGTGCTAACTGGATCCTCAATTCCTCTTGAAACCTTCTGAATTGCAGAAACAGATTTTGAGTTTGAAGCTTCAATCTCTAACTGCCACAACTGAATTCTCCACCAATTCCTTCCAAAAAATGATCTGAACCCGATTGTGAACTTAAATAGAATGTATTTGGATCCTAACATGGCCCAATCATGGCCCAAATTGATGAATCCAAAACTTCCATTTCCTTCAAAGTTCAACCATGGAAACTTGTGCATTCTAGCTCTGTTTCATCTCAAACTTTGCTCCAATATCTTGCACAACCCTTAGTGAAGATGAATGGACTAGATTGCAAACTTGGTTTGATCTTATGGTCAAGATTTGTTATGTTACTTCAATTCTAAGTAGCCTAAGCAAAGTCCATGAATTAAGCTTCAAACCAAAAATGTGAAATTTCCCATCTCTTCAAAATGCTGTTTCCAATAAGAAAATGCATAAACTTGTGAAATTTGGAACCTTTGTAATTTATTTTGAACTTTTTCCTTCATTAATGCCCTTAATGATCCTTTTTTCCAAATTTCTTCATACTCTTCCATATTCACTCCATATCAATGGATGCGTGTGTCATGGTTGGACTAAAAACACCATTTTGAACAACTTTCGAGTTGAACAAATCTTCATTTGAGGTGCCTAAGTTGGTGAAATTGACCTATAACCAAATATGACCTGTAATTCCAAATTCCCAAAATACCCTTACCTTGAAAAGCTCATAAATAGAGTTCTACAAATCCAATCATGGACTTCTAGTACTTTCTATAAAGCTAAGAAGATGAGGAACAACATTCATGTTGACCAAAAGTTCATAGGAATCATCCTTCTAGGGAAAAAGTGTCATGCAAGTTGGGAAACTTTCAAGCTCCAAATTCACATGCCTCAGATGACCTGTAACTTGTCTGGCTCATAACTTGAGTTCTACAAACCCTATCAAGGACTTATAGTGCTCAAATTAAAGCTATGATCATGCTCTACAACAATAATGTTAGGGTCAATGTGAGATGAAAATCACATCGTGAGTTATGTGGTCTTGAAGTTAGGCACTAAACCAGGGGATTTTACACTGTCAAGCATAGTAATCCTAGCTTAGGAACTCCTCACACTCTTGATTCATGATAAGTTGACCTTGGAATCATCCCTTAGGCATCTCAACACATCAATCCATGATCACATGGCTCTTGAATTAGGTCTCAACCTTCTTCAAATCATCAGTTATCCTAGGGTTGCGCAGATGAAACCCTAATTGCACCAATCATGGGTATATCTTCATATCTTTTGCATAATGACCTGTCTAGGCTTCAAAATGATCTTCAACACTTATTAAGAGCTCTCTCAAGGTCTCAAGGTCCAACTTCATGGCTTCAACATCATCAGATGATCTTCCGGCAACCCTCAAGTTAGGAGACATACACACTTGGCTTCAGCCACTCTCTCTGAGGATCTTAGACTTCTCTGGTGAGGATATCAACCTTTGAACACTTGGATAAGCCTCTTAGTTAGCTTCATAGCCTTATGTAGCCCTTGATTGGTAGTCCTACCTCTTGATCTCCTGCATACATGTCAATGAAATGCAAATGATAATGCTAATATGAATGCAATGAAACACAAGCTAGGTAAAGGAAGGTTGGGCAAATTTTAGGGTGCAACAGCTGCCCCTATTCAAACGGCTTGGACCTGACTGGGTGAGAAGCGAACGACTCTCAAACAATCAAGGTAAAAGATGGTTGAATACCAACAAACCCAGAAATTTGCCAATCGCACAAGTACACGGTACTATGATGGGGACAAATCTTCGAAAACTAAAATGGTAGTTGCACGACAACTAGCTGGAGAAATACTGATCTGAACCTTCGTCAGGACGATTCTCTGATTTTAATGTAGATATTCATCCTCAAATCATCGAGGGAACACCGGTTACACGGTAACTGGGGAAAGGATAGCTGATATCGATAGTTACACGGCAACTGGCGGGTGGATGATTAACTCAGAATCTCCATGAGGGTGATCATTTATGTCCTCAAGTCATCAAGGGATCATCGTTTACACGGTAACTGGTGATTTGCCAACCGCACAGGTAAACGATACTTTTATTGGTAGGAACATCTTTGAAACTGAAAATGACAGTTGCACAACAACTTGCTGGGGAATCGGTTACACGGTAACTGGGACTTTGCCAACCGCACGAGTAAGCGATACTCTGATTGGTATGACACATTTAGCAGCCTGAAATTGCAGTTGCACGGCAACTGGCCCAAATCTCCGTCAGGATGATCATCAGATTTCAATGCAGCTTCTTCCTCAAGTCATCAAGGGCTCACTGGTTACACGGTAACTAGTGATACATAACTGATATTGCCTTCAGGCATTCTGCGGCACGGCAGCAGAAGAATTCCTCGGGACTCATCAGGTCAGTAGGAACTTTTGACAATCTCTATAATTATGCCGTCGGGAATTCAAAGAAATTATTGGGCGTTAGCCGGACTTCATCAGTAAGTCGGAAATAGAATCCTTAGTTAATCATGAACCAATAAGGATATACAAACTTCTTCCGTCAGGCACTCCGCGTCAGCTAGGAGAACTGCTTCAACATCGCAGTCAGACTTTATCAGTAAGTCAGGAAGAGTTTGGCACTGCTGCAGAACTTCAATCATCAAGTCTGCAATGGAAATTTCAACTTCTCTGTTCAAAACCTGCTGGGGATGACACACCTCCGCTGGGGCTTCTGGAGAACTATCAAGTAACTCTTCTTGGGGATTCAGGAATCATCCTAGATGAGTAAACTTTGCTAAGGAATTCAAGAATCATCCTGAACAAACAACTTCGCCGGGAACTCCAAGAATCATCTTGAGTAAGCAACACTGGCGATTTCACTAGGGAGTTTAAGAATCATCTTAAGCAAACAGCTTCGCTGAGGAATTCAAGAATCATCTTGAGCAAACCATTCTGCGGAGGAACACCTGCAAAACGATAACGGTAACGACCTAACTCATGTTTCATATGCATATGTTTGACAATGGCGTAATGCTCCACACGGTGGAAATGCTATGCATTTATGGTAAATTCTATGCAATCATGCAAAATGCTACGACCCCATCAGCAAAATGAATGCTGAAGGGAAGATCCTCCTGTCAAGGAAAAAGAACCAATCTGGTGGAGAGGAATCATCCTGCCGAGGAGAAGAGGTCACACCAATCTCAATTGGACTTAACTTGGGGAAACGAACTCCAGACGACATTCTACAGGGGAGAAAAGTCCTACGAGAACCTGTACTCGCCCCATTAGGTACACGAACCACAAACTGCTGAGGAAAACGATGTCAATCGCAGGAATAAACTGCACGGCCTTCGCGGCTAAAACTTTCCTGGAGATACGGACTCCGATGAGGAAATACAGCATCATCTATTCAAACACTCTCCTGGGGAAAACCAACAACGGCTTGGACGGCTTCCAAGGACTCGACTCTCTTTGGGAACTAAAAACTCGGCTGAGGATAGGCAACCAGACACTGGAATAACTCCTACCTACCAGGGAGAATACAACTCTGTGGGGAATCTCAATTCTCCTAGAGACTTCAGTCTGGACTATCGGAAGCTGAACACTTGCGAATAGTCTTCTACGAAAAACTGCACATTGACCCAGTGTTGGGAATGAGTATACACTTCTGCGTATGACTCAGCTGGGGAGATGATGATCCTGCCTAGGATACATCTGATTGAGGAGAATCTTTCTCTGCTTGGGGAGACATATCAATGCTCACAGTGTTTGTTCAGACTCCATGGGGAGACACTGCTGAACTCGCTGGAGAAGAAGAAATCATTCTGCTCGGAAAACATCGGGCGTACTGCCTGGAGGGTGACGTCCCTGCAACAACATGAACAAACAGACACGATACCCTTCTCAAAGGGACCTATCAAGGTTATCATCCTGTGACAATGTTCAGGTAATTCATTATTTCAACAATTATAGGCCTAGGCCAGCAAGTTTATGTATGCGCATTTTATCAAAAACATCAGGCGTTCTTTTTCGCAAACAAAACAGATAAAAACTAACAAACAACCAGAAATACTGAATAGTATATGCTTATTCATAACGAGACCCTGAATGGGCAAAATATTTTACAACAGATGCAAGCTTCTGAAATGAGGAAGCTGCGCAAGCATAAACATAAATATACATCAGTATACACAAATGTCGGCAATATGGTGTAGACGAACACCATGAGTTGATCCCTCAATGACCCACTCGATTTCGATACTTCTCCGACACTTCAGCTTCAGAAGAGATTGATTCGGATAAACGGCCTCAGGTCTTCCCAAACCACTAAACAATGAGAGTCCACACGTGGAACGCAGTCATTTGCTTTTTCAAATCCCTAACATTTGCCTGAATCGCCCTTTCGGGTTTTCGATTCACCGGGATACCCTTTTTTGCCAAAGCCGCCCTTCCAGGTTTTCGACTTTGCGGGTGTACATTTTTTCATTTATATCCCTAATTTTTGCCCGAACCTTTTTCCTTTTTTATGGTTTGCCGGGATGCCCCATTTTTGCCTGGATATTCTTTTTTCTTTCTAGCGGGTCATTTTTTAAGCAAAGTATTTTTTAACTGCGTCCGCGTTCACAGGGGATGCAAAATCTTCACCATCAATCATGGATAACAACAAGGCTCCTCCCGAGAAGACCTTGCTGACGACGTACAGACCTTCGTAGTTGGGAGTCCACTTGCCCTTGTGATCGGAATGTGGTGGAAGAATCTTCTTCAGGACGAGATCACTCGTCTGAAAGCTTCTAGGACGCACCTTCTTATCATAAGCTTTCTTCATTCGGCTCTGGTATAGACGACCATATGCAATCGATGCTAATCTCTTCTCATCCATCAGGCTGAGTTAATTTAATCGGATCTTAATCCATTCTGCCTCATCGAGTTTCACGTCAACCAAAACTCGCAAAGAAGGAATCTCAACTTCCAATGGTAGGACAAGCTTCATATCGTACACTAGTGAGAAAGGAGTTGCATCGGTTGATGTGTGTACCGTCGTACGATAACCGTGCAATGCAAACGGCAACATCTCATGCCAATCTTTGTAAGTCACAACCATCTTTTGTACTATCTTTTTAATGTTCTTGTTGGCCGATTCAACCGTACCATTCATCTTCGGTCGTTAAGGTGATGAGTTGTGATGTTCAATCTTGAAGTTCTGGCATAAGTCCTTCATCATCTTGTTATTCAGATTCGAACCATTATCATTAATGATACGCTCGGGAACTCCGTATCGACAGATGATATCCTTCTTTATGAATATGGCTACCACTTGCTTGGTCACATTAGCATACGAGGCTTCCTCCACCCACTTGGTGAAGTAGTCGATGGCTACCAAAATGAAGCGATTACTGTTAGATGCAGTGGGCTCGATCTTGCCTATCATATCAATGCCCCACATGGAGAACGACCACGGGGATGACATGATATTCAACGGGCACGGCGACACATGAATTTTATCAGTATAAATCTGTCATTTATGAAATCTCTTCGCGAATATGAAACAATCCGACTCCATCTTCAGCCAGTAATATCCTGCTCGTAGGATCTTTCTCGTCATAGAATGTTCGTCGGCATGCGTACCAAATGTGCCTTCATGGACTTCCTCCATGAGCAAACTCGCTTCTTTCTCATCTACACATCTGAGTAGCACGAGATCGTGATTTCTCTTATACAGAACTCCATCAGGATTGAGATAGAAATTTCTAGACAGCCTCCTCAGAGTCTTCTTATCCTGGGTTGATGCTCCCGCGGGATACTCCTTAGTCATAAGGAAAGTCTGGATATCGTGGAACCATGGCTTGCCATCGGAGGCTTCCTCAATTTCAAAAACGAATGCAGGTCTATCAAGACGGGAAATGACAATTCTTGGGGCTTCATTCCAAAAATTGACATTGTACATCGAAGCCAACGTGGCTAAGGCATCAGCCATCTGATTTTCAGCTCTAGGCACATTATGGAGTTCCACTCGATCAAAGAACGGAAGTAACCTTCTGGCATAATTCATGTACTGCACCAAATTCGACTGACGAGTCTCCCACTCCCCTTTAATTTGGTTAACAACGAGTGTCGAGTCACCGTATACATCTAGGTTTTTGATTCTCAAATCAATGGCTTCTTCTAAACCCATGATGCATGCCTCGTATTCTGCATCGTTATTGGTGACCGAAAAAGTCAATCTGGCAGTGAACGGGATGTGGGATCCTTGAGGAGTTGTAATGATGGCCCCAATAGCACTTCCGTACGAATTAACCGCCCCGTCAAATATCAATTTCCACTTTGACTTCCTATCTGGCCCCTCGTTGGGAAGCGGTTCATCACAATCCTTCACTTTGAGAAACATGATATCCTCATCAGGGAATTCAAATTTCACCGACTGATAATCTTCGATAGGCTGTTCGGCAAGGTATTCAGACAATACACTTCCCTTGATGGCCTTCTGGGAAACATACTGAATGTCATACTCCGTCAACACCATTTGCCATCTGGCAATCCTGCCTGAAAGCGCTTGCTTCTCGAAGACGTACTTGATCGGATCCATCTTCAAAATTAACATGGTTGTGTGGTTGAGCATATACTGTCGTAAACGTTTGGCAGCCCACGCGAGTGCGCAACACGTTTTTTTCCAGCATTGAGTAACGGGACTCACAATTTGTGAACTTTTTACTCAAGTAATAAATGGCATGCTCCTTTCTGCTAGTCTCGTCGTGCTAACCGAGAATGCAACCCATGCTATTCTCAAGAACTGTCAAGTACATGATTAAGGGTCTTCCGGCCACTGGGGGTATCAAAATTGGAGGTTCCTGCAGATATTGTTTTATCTTATCAAATGCCTTCTGGCAATGAGCTGAGATATAAACCTTGCAATGTAGTTTATTCTGCCCAGGAAACCACAAACTTATTTTTCATTCTTTGGCGCTGGCATATCTTGTATTGCTTTTATCTTAGCAGGATCAACCTCAATGCCTTTTTCACTCACAATGAACCCCATTAGTTTTCCAGACCGTACTCCGAAAGTACACTTGTTAGGATTTAGCCTCAACCTGAACTTCCTAAGCCTCTCAAAAAACTTCAGTAAATTGACCAGATGTCCCTCCTCTGTTTGGGACTTCGCAATCATGTCATCAACATAGACTTCAATCTCATGGTGAATCATGTCATGAAACAAAGTGACCATCGCTCGCTGGTAAGTGGCCCTGCGTTCTTCAAACCGAAAGGGATTACCTTGTAGCAGAACGTCCCCCAAGGGGTGATAAACGTGGTTTTCTCCATGTCCTCCGGTGCCATCTTGATCTGATTATAGCTGGAGAAGCCATCCATGAACGAAAACACGGAAAACTGAGTTGTATTGTCGACCAACACATCAATATGAGGGAGCGGGAAATCATCTTTAGGGCTCGCCCTATTCAAATCCCGATAATCAACGCACATCCGCACCTTACCGTCCTTCTTCGGTATAGGCACTATGTTGGTGACCCACGGAGGGTAAGTAGTGACCGCTAAAAATCCAGCATCCAGCTGCTTTTGCACTTCTTCTTTGATCTTAACAGCCATATCTGGTCGTGTCCTTCTAAGCTTCTACTTAACGGGAGGATAATCTTCTCGCAGTGGTAGATGATGGACCACTATGTCAGTGTCGAGTCCGGGCATATCTTCATACGACCAAGTAAAGATGTCACTATACTCTCGAAGCATCTCGACCAATCTCTGCTTGACATTGCTCTATAATGTAGCCCCTATCTTGACATTCCTGACAAGTTCTTCAGAACCCAGATTAACAATCTCAATCTCTTCCTCATGAGGCAGAATGATCTTCTCTTCTTATTTCAACAAACGGGCCAACTATTCGGGAAGGTCTTCGTCTTCATCAATCTCGTCTTCAGCTTGATATATCGGGCAATCAAAGTTGAAGTGAGTCATAGAAGGTTCAGAGTCGATGTCATCTGTGATGTGAATCCTGCAATAACAAGGGTTAAGCTTAAAACAAGGATATGTAGGTTAGCATAAACCGTATTGCCATTTTATTGTTTTTCAAAACAAAAGTAAAACAGGAATAACAGAGATCACAAAATTTGAATGCAAAGAAAAACGCCCTTTGATTTATTAATAATGTGTACATGCATAAGCTATCAAGGCCCTGACAATAAAACTGTTATGCCTCGGGTAGAGCATAAGGTTATACAATAATTAAAAAAGACAAAGCATTACTCTTTGCGCGTCACTTGGATGACATCCTGGACGGACCAGTTGTTGAGGCTTTGGCCTGGCTTGCTCGGCTGAATCTAGGAGTCCAGGTCGCAATCACTATCTTCGTCATCTTCAGACACAGCGTTGACATTCTCAAATATCACCCACCTCTTGTGAAATGAATCGACCCTTTGACGTACGGTGCACTGCGAGAGGAGGAGGCATCAGCAGAAGGAGAATACCCTAACCCAAACTTATCCTGCTTGTTAGGGATTTCCAGAACATGCCCCCAGCCTGGGACAGAGCCAGCTTGAACAACAGCTTGAGCTTCCTTGAAGGAAGAGAGAGTCATCTCAGGTTTCTCAATCATCACCAGAGTCATGTCTTTGACTTTAACGGCTCCGAACGCCTGGCACAATGTTTCGTGGATCTCACCATCCACCTCAACATATTTAAAATACGACAAATGGCTTACCATTATGTCCTCTTCACCACAAACAGTCACAATGCTACCCCCTATAGCATACTTCAGCTTCTGGTGCAATGTGGAAGTCACTGCACCCGCAGAATGGATCCAAGGCCGGCCCAATAGAACTATAAGCAGGCATGATATCCATGATATAGAAGACCACGTCAAAGGTTTCTGGCCCAACTATAATGGGTAGAGTTACCTCTCCAAAGACATGACGCTTAGTTCCATCGAAAGCTTTCACAACCAGATCACTGGGTGTACAAATCAACCCTCTCGTATCCAACCTCATCAGAGCTTTCTTCGGGAGAATGTTCAGAGATGATCCCGTGTCTACCAACACATGGGACATAACCGTTCCTCGACATTCTATCGAGATATGAAAGGCGCTATTTTGGTTCCTTCCCTTCGGCGTCAGCTCTAGGTCAGTAAACCCTAATCCATTCCCAGCATTCACATGAGCCACTACTCCCTCTAGCTGATTGACGGAGATCTCCTGCGGTACATACGCTGCATTCAGAACCTTCAGCAGAGCGTTGCGATGTGCCTCAGAACACAGCAACAAATTCATAATGGAGATCTTAGACGGCGTCTGATGAAGATGATAAACGATCTTATAATCACTTTTCTTGATCAGTCTCATAAATTCTTCGGCGTCTTTCACAAGCAGGTCTTTTCCTACCTCGTGGAAGGTTTCCTCAATGACCTTACCTTTTCCACTATCAGCTTTCTCAGCCTTGTCAGTTTTGTCAGCCACAACCTCTGGTGGAGCGAACACTCTTCCGCTACGTGTTATTCCCCCAGTTCCAACTAAGTTGTCAACATATTGCCCAGATGGCTCCAACTCTAATTTATGCCCATTGCAATAGACATCTGCCCCATAGTGCCATGGAACAACGTTAGTGCTCTCGAATGGTATAGGCCCAGCCTTCGTGATGGTGACCGTAGGTGGCCTCGATGCAGAAATGGTTATTGTTTTATGAGGGATGGTGATAGTGGCAATCTCATCTCTCTGCTTCAGCATTACTTCTCCTGATCTGTTCTCAGCCCTCCGACTAAACTGCAGAATTCCTTCGGTCATCAGACTCTGAATCCCTGCTACCAACTGATCACAGCCGTCTGAATGAATCGCACAATCCATACACAACTTCCCACAGCCCGAGAAAATACCTTTCTTCATTAACTTGGCTTTAACGAACCAAGTGGTGTTTTTAGGTCCTTGACATCAGTCAATAAATCTGAATCTTCTTTTTCAATGATGGCGCTAACCCCATCTCCCCCATGGTTAGGCATAGGGTTCTTTGTAACATTCGAAACATTATCAAAAAAGTTGATTATCTTGGCGTCAACCATATCTTGCACCTTGTACTTGAATGCCTTACAGTTATCAATCGAGTGGCCAGGTGCCCCCGAATGAAACTCACATCATGCATTCGCATCATAGCCCCGTGGAGGTGTCCCTATCAAGGGAGCCAAAGTTCTCTTCTGAACTAGCTGAAGCTGAAGCAAAGTTTGCAGAAGCTGAGCATACGACATAGGTGGTGTCTCAAGATGACGATTTGACAGAGGAGCTTTGTTCTGATACCTTCGGTACCCTTGTTGGTTCTGCTGTTGCTGCTGTTGTTGAGGTTGCTGGACAACAGGAATAGTAATGCTAGCGACCTGCTGGCGCTGGCCCTTACCTTTCCCCCAAGCATTAGACACTAAGCTCGCATCACCTTCACGTCTCTTACCACTGTAAGGTTTCTTTCCCCCTCCGGCTGAGGATACATCTACACCCTGAATCTTCCCGAGTTTGATGCCATTCTCTACATGCTCTCTAGTGATGATGAGATCGGAGAAACTTCCCGACATACCACTGACCAGTTTCTCGTAATAAACCCCAGGAATAGTAGCTACAAACATCTCAACAAGTTCTCGTTCAACCATCGGCGGCTGAACTCTCGCTGCCAGTTCACGCCATCTCTGGGTGTACTCTTTAAATCCTTCACTGTTCTTCTGAGACAGGTTCTGCAGTTGAACCCGGTTGGAAGCCAGATCGTTGTTATACTGATAATGGCGTACGAATGCTTCAGCAAGGTCTTTCCATGTACGTACACTGGTGGGTTCCAAACCAATATACCACTCCAACGAGGGGCCGGACAGGCTGTCCTGGAAGAAGTGCATCAGCAATTTCTCATCTTCAGAATGTGCGGACATCTTTCGGTAGTACGAACTTATATGAACACGGGGGCAAATGGTGCCCTTGTACTTCTCAAAGTCGGGTACTTTAAACTTGGGAGGCACCATGAAGTCTGAGACCAGTCCCAGTTTGGTCATGTCAACACCCAAGGTATTCAAGTTCTCAAAACTCTTCATTTTGTCCTCGAGGGCTTTGAACCTCAAACGAGCTTCAGAATTCAATTCGCCCTGAGCTCTCTTCTGCGAGAACAAGTCCTCTTGGCGATCCTCTTGCCATGGTTGATGGCCATTGCCAGCAGCAAACCTGTAACAGCCCAAATTTCATTAAATAATTAATTGTAGTAATTAATTGATTTAGTGGGATTTTTATTAATGTTGGAAATTAATTTTTATTAATTGGAATTAAGAGAGAATTGAGAAGGAAATTGGAAGGAAGGAAAATAAAGGAATATATAAGTGAGGAAGAAAAGAAAAGAAAGTTAGAAATATTGGAGAGAAAGAGGAAAGAAAGAAGAGAAAGAGAGGAGAAGAAGAGGAAAAGTGGAAATCATCAAGAACCAACATCAAAGCTCCGATTAATCGAGGTAAGGGTGAGAAATGTTTCTATTTGATCATTGCATGATGTTATGTATGTTGGGTTGGGGTTTTGGTATAGTTTTCATCACTCTCCAATTAGGGCAAATGTTGGATTAATCGGTAGATTGATGATTTAATCGGTTGGAACTGAGTAATAATGCCGTAGAATAGTCGGGTAACATGTATTGATGTTATTTGTACTGATTTGGATGTTTGAGGTTTGGTTGATGATGGATTGATGAAGGAGAGGAAGAATAGGGTTCTGTTCTGCGCAGGTTCGCTGGCTCTCGCCAGGCGAGCGAAGGCGAAGCCTAGCGAATGCTGGCGAGTAATTATGATTAAGTCCCAGTGGACTTCGCTGGCGAGTTCGCCAAGCGAAGTTGGATAGCGAAGGTTCGCCCAGCGAAGGTGCTGGCGAATGGTGGCGAATGAAGTCAGTAGCTACTGACTTGGGCTCGCTGGAAAGTCTCGCCAGGAGAAGCCTAGCGAGTGTTCGCTGAGAGAGTTCGCCAGGCGAAGGCCAGGCGAAGGTTCGCTGCGAGGGTTCGCCAGGCGAATGAAGGCGAATGTGACAGCATTTTTCTTTTGCTGTGTTGCTCATGTGGTAATTGTTTGATTGATTCACATAGGTTAATACCTCTATGATATGATATAGATATGATCTATTGTGATGATGTGTACTGTGGGTAGCCTCCGGGCGTGAATCCTAGTTGATGTGCGATGCGTATTAATTATGATAAATAGAAATACATGTGAATACAATGATGAATGTATGTGTATTGTCTAATGAACTTGTGAATGCTTAATGGGTATACAATTATGTGATGAGTATGCATGAGAACATTGTGGATATGTGTGCATGACTTATAATTGTATAAATGGTATTGTGATGTGAATACCTTGATTGTGTGATATATGTTGTATGTGCAATCATTGTGTAATTCTTGAAGAGATGAATTATGTAAATGCATGAGATTAAGATGTCGGTCTTAAGTGCATTTGTTGTGGTTGATTGTACATGCATCATTTAGTCAAGAGGCAATGTCTGTTAGTTTCGTGGAAACTAGTGGCTTGTCCCAAACCTAGAAGAGTGGGTTTGAAGGCTTAGAGGACGGGCCTTTGTGGTTATCGGTCTAGAAGAGTGGACCCGGTTTAATGTAAAAACCGAAAAAAGATAACGGGTTATCGGTCTAGAAGAGTGGACCCGGTTTAATGTAAAAACCGAAAAAAGATAAAGAGAGTCGGTACCGCATTGCATGAGTTGCATTGAGTTGTTGAGTCACATTAATATATGACATATGCATGAAGAGATGCTTATGTGTGAATGATGAGATTGTGAAATTGTAAGAGTATGCATGATGTGGAAATTCTTTACAAATATTCGTGTTGTCATTATATGTGTGGCAAATATATATGACTAAGAAATTGAATTGTGGTGAGAAATACGGAGTGGAACTTGTATTGATTACCTATATATATATAATCTTATGCTTTGATTATTATGGTTATATTTCTCACTCTTCTGCTGTTTTATAACGCTCTACGAGGCATTGCAGATTAGGATGCTGGAGTCCCTTTTGTGAAGTATTCTTCATTCTTTTGAGTCTGCTGCTTTGATATGTAACACCGGGTAGTTAGACTAGTATAGTCATTCTTTTGTGATACATTGCGATGTATCAGTTGATGTGATCATGTAATCTAACTGATATGATGTATTAATTTGGATTAACTTGTGTGTACGTGGATTAATATTTTGAAAACGATTAAATGATTTGATCTTCCGCTTAATTTTGAAAATGTTACATATCTTGTGGAGAAAAATGTGAAAGTGTTTTATTGGTGAAATTGTGGCATTCTTCTTTTATACCTTATTATAAAACCTTTTTACTCTGATAATTTGTATGTGCTTAATTGTTTTATATGCATTTATTTGGGGTATAGAAGGGGGTGTTACAATAGTGGTATCAGAGCAGGTCCGTCCGTCCGGCCAAGTTGTTAGAGTATTTTTTTTCCTGTGTGTTATTGATATGCGTGTGTTGCATTATCAATATTGGTTGTTCTTACGTGGTTCTGTTGTTGGAATTAGTAAGATGGTTGCAGGAAGGAACGACGAAGCGATTGCGGAGGCATTGACGAGATTGGCGGGGGCAATTGGGCAGAATCCTCCGGCCAATGTGAATGTGAGGAATCATGCTGATGATGGATTCCGTGCTTTGGGGAAATTCCAAAAGAATAACCCTCCGGTCTTCAAGGGAACTCATGAATCGGACAAGGCACAAATTTGGTTGAAAGTTGTGGAAAAGATTTTTCGAGTTATGAATTGCTCGGATGCACAGAAGGTGCAGTTTGGGACTCATATGCTCGAAGAAGAAGCTGAAGATTGGTGGGGTAATACTCGCCAAAGATTTGAGGAAGATGATATTGTGATTACGTGGGATTTGTTTAGAGAAACTTTTCTGGAGAAGTATTTTCCAGAGGATGTGCGGGGGAAGAAAGAGATTGAATTTCTTGAGTTGAAGCAAGGTAATTCGACGGTTGCTGAGTATGCGGCGAAATTTGAAGAGTTGATCAAATTTTGTCCTCACTATAATACTGGTAATGCTGAGAGGTCTAAGTGCCTCAAGTTTGTGAACGGTTTGAGATCCGAGATTAGGCAAGCTATTGGATATCAGGAAATCAGGCAGTTTTCTGAGTTGGTTAACAAGAGCAGAATTTATGACGAAGACAGTAGGGCTAGGTCTAGCCACTACAATAGCCTAAGTGATAAGAAAGGAAAAGGACAATTCAGAGGAAAACCTTACGTAACTCCTGCCGATAAGGGGAAACAAAAGGTTGGTTTTGGCAAGAAGCCAAGTGGGGGAGTTTCTACCCCGGTTAGGTGTTACAATTGTGGTGAAGCGGGGCATCATGCTCCGGAGTGCAAAAGTGTTGAACTGAAGTGTTTTAAGTGTGGCAAGCCAGGCCACAAGGCTCTAGAGTGTAGAAGCGGTGCGGGTGTTACTTGCTATAACTGTGGTGAGCGAGGGCACATCAGTACCAAGTGCGATAAGCCGAAGAAGAATCAAGGGAGCGGGAAAGTGTTCGCTCTATCTGGATCTGAGACTGCTAGCGACGATCGATTGATCCGAGGTACGTGCTTTATTAATGGTACACCTTTGATCGCTATAATTGATACCGGATCTACGCATTCTTTTATTTCTTTGGATTGTGTTAGAAGGTTGAATCTTGAGTTGTCTGTGATTGGTGGCGGTATGGTTATTGATACTCCTGCTATGGGTTCGGTAACTACACCGTATGTTTGCTTGAATTGCCCGTTGAGTATTTTCGGTAGAGATTTTGGGATTGATTTAGTGTGTCTTCGTTTAGATCAACTGGATGTCATTCTTGGAATGAATTGGTTAAAATTCAATCGTGTGTATATTAACTGTTTTGACAAAACGGTTATTTTTCCCTATTCGGATGTTGAAAGGGATTTGTTTATGACGAGGAAACAAGTGAAGGAATCGGTACAAGATGGGGCTGAGGTATTTATGCTTATGGAAACTTTGAGGACTAGTGAAAGTGAAGAGATTGATGCTTTGCCCATTGTTAGAGATTTTCCGGAAGTATTCCCTGAAGAGATAAAGGATTTATCGCCGGAGCGAGAAGTGGAGTTTTCAATAGATTTGATTCTTGGAACTAGTCCGATATCGATGGCTCTATATCGTATGTCGGCCTTGGAGTTAAAAGAGTTGAAGAGTCAACTTGAGGATTTGCTTGAAAAGAGGTTTATTCGTCCGAGCGTGTCACCGTGGGGTGCACCGGTGTTATTGGTTAAGAAGAAAGAGGGTTCTATGAGGCTCTGTGTGGATTACAGACAGTTGAACAAGGTGACTATTAAGAATAAGTATCCACTTCCAAGGATTGATGATCTAATGGATCAGTTGGTTGGTGCAAGTGTGTTCAGCAAGATTGATTTGAGATCTGGGTATCATCAGATTCGTGTGAAAGCTGAGGATATTCAGAAGACGGCCTTTCGGACAAGGTATGGACACTATGAGTATTCCGTTATGCCATTTGGTGTGACTAATGCACCAGGTGTATTTATGGAGTACATGAATAGGATTTTCCATCCTTATTTGGATAAGTTTGTGGTGGTGTTTATCGACGACATCTTGGTTTATTCGAAGAGCGAAGGAGAGCATGCCGAGCATCTGAAGATTGTGTTATCTGTGCTGAGAGAGAAGCAGTTGTTCGCGAAGCTTTCTAAGTGTGAATTTTGGTTGAAGGAATTTAGTTTCCTTGGTCATGTGATTTCTAGTAGTGGTATTGCGGTCGATCCGTCGAAGGTTGAAGCGGTGTCGCAATGGGAGACTCCGAAGTCAGTTTTTGAGATCAGAAGTTTTCTTGGTTTAGCCGGTTATTATCGGAAGTTTATTGAAGGATTTGCTAAGTTATCGTTGCCGTTGACACAGTTGACTAGGAAAGGTCAAGCCTTTGTTTGGGACGCCAAGTGTGAAGCGAGTTTTCAAGAACTTAAGCGAAGGTTGACGACAGCTCCTGTTTTGATTCTGCCAAATCTAGAAGAACCATTCGTTGTGTATTGTGATGCTTCTTTGATGGGTTTAGGAGGTGTGTTGATGCAGAATAACCAAGTTGTAGCTTATGCTTCGAGGCAACTCAAAGTGCATGAGAAGAATTATCCGACGCATGACTTAGAGTTGGCCGTCGTTGTGTTCGTGTTGAAACTCTGGAGGCATTATTTATTTGGCGCAAGATTTGAAGTGTTTAGTGACCACAAGAGTTTGAGATATCTTTTTGATCAAAAGGAATTGAATGCGAGACAAAGAAGATGGCTTGAACTTTTGAAGGATTTTGATTTTGGCTTGAACTACCATCCGGGTAAAGCGAATGTAGTAGCGGATGCATTGAGTCGGAAATCATTGCATATGTCGACGTTGATGGTGAAAGAGTTAGAATTGGTTGAGCAATTTCGAGATTTGAGTTTGGTATGTGAGAGAACTTCTTTTGGATTTAAGTTGGGTATGTTAAAGCTTACAAGTGGTATTTTGGATGAAATTCGAGAAGGACAGAAATCGGATTTGAGCTTAGCTGATCGGTTGACTTTAATCAACCAAGGCCAAGGTGGTGATTTTCGGATTGATGAGAATGGTATTATGAGATGTCGGGATCGAGTTTGTGTTCCGAACATGGTTGAGCTTAAGAAGAGCATCCTTGAGGAAGGACATCGTAGCGGATTGAGTATTCATCCGGGTGCTACTAAGATGTATCAAGATTTGAGGAAAGTATTTTGGTGGCCTAGTATGAAGAAGGATATCGCGGAATTTGTATATTCTTGTTTGACTTGCCAGAAGTCAAAGATTGAGCATCAGAAGCCATCGGGTTTGATGAAGCCGTTGTTTATTCCTGAGTGGAAATGGGATAGTATCTCCATGGATTTTGTATCGGGTTTGCCGAGGACGCCGAGTAATTTTGAGGCTATTTGGGTTATCGTGGATAGGTTGACTAAATCTGCTCACTTTATTCCTATGCGTATGGATTACCCTTTGGAGAAGTTGGCTAAGTTGTATATTGAGAGGATTGTGTGTCTGCGTGGTATTCCGTTAAGTATTGTTTTGGATAGAGATCTGCGGTTTACTTCGAGATTTTGGGAGAGCCTGCAGAGTGTTTTGGGTACTAAGTTGCGTTTGAGTTCAGCGTATCATCCTCAGACTGATGGTCAGACGGAGAGGACGATTCAGTCGCTTGAAGATCTTTTGAGAGCTTGTGTATTGGAAAAAGGAGGAGCTTGGGATAACTACTTGCCTTTGATTGAGTTTACCTACAACAACAGTTTCCATTCGAGTATTGGTATGGCACCATTTGAGGCGGTGTAGGACACCATTGTGTTGGTTCGAGTCCGGAGAGAGTTCTGTTGTTGGACCCGAGTTAGTTCAACAGACTACTGATAAGATCAAGATGATTCAAGAGAAGATGAGAATTACTCAGAGTCGTCAGAAGAGTTATTATGACAAGAGGAGGAAGGCACTTGAATTTCAAGAGGGAGATCATGTGTTTCTTCGAGTCACTCCGAAGACAGGTGTTGGTAGGGCACTGAAGTCGCGCAAGTTGTCGCCGCGTTTCATTGGTCCTTATCAGATTTTGCAAAGGATAGGAGAAGTGGCCTATTGTGTGGCTTTACCACCGTCGCTTGCTAATCTTCACGACGTATTCCATGTATCTCAGTTGAGGAAATACATTGCGGATCCGTCTCATGTAGTCCAAATAGATGATGTGCAGGTGAGAGATAACCTGACTGTTGAGACATCACCTATGCGGATTGAGGATCGGAAATTGAAACAGCTTCGAGGTAAAGAGATTGCTTTAGTAAAGGTCGCTTGGGGAGGACCGGCTGGTGGGAATGTTACTTGGGAGCCTGAGAGTCGGATGAAAGAGTCTTATCCAGAGCTGTTTGAATCAGGTAACATTTTCGAGGACGAAAATTCCTAAAGTGGGGGAGAGTTGTAACAGCCCAAATTTCATTAAATAATTAATTGTAGTAATTAATTGATTTAGTGGGATTTTTATTAATGTTGGAAATTAATTTTTATTAATTGGAATTAAGAGAGAATTGAGAAGGAAATTGGAAGGAAGGAAAATAAAGGAATATATAAGTGAGGAAGAAAAGAAAAGAAAGTTAGAAACATTGGAGAGAAAGAGGAAAGAAAGAAGAAAGAAGAGAAAGAGAGGAGAAGAAGAGGAAAAGTGGAAATCATCAAGAACCAACATCAAAGCTCCGATTAATCGAGGTAAGGGTGAGAAATGTTTCTATTTGATCATTGCATGATGTTATGTATGTTGGGTTGGGGTTTTGGTAGAGTTTTCATCACTCTCCAATTAGGGCAAATGTTGGATTAATCGGTAGATTGATGATTTAATCGGTTGGAACTGAGTAATAATGCCGTAGAATAGTCGGGTAACATGTATTGATGTTATTTGTACTGATTTGGATGTTTGAGGTTTGGTTGATGATGGATTGATGAAGGAGAGGAAGAATAGGGTTCTGTTCTGCGCAGGTTCGCTGGCTCTCGCCAGGCGAGCGAAGGCGAAGCCTAGCGAATGCTGGCGAGTAATTATGATTAAGTCCCAGTGGACTTCGCTGGCGAGTTCGCCAAGCGAAGTTGGATAGCGAAGGTTCGCCCAGCGAAGGTGCTGGCGAATGGTGGCGAATGAAGTCAGTAGCTACTGACTTGGGCTCGCTGGAAAGTCTCGCCAGGCGAAGCCTAGCGAGTGTTCGCTGAGAGAGTTCGCCAGGCAAAGGCCAGGCGAAGGTTCGCTGCGAGGGTTCGCCAGGCGAATGAAGGCGAATGTGACAGCATTTTTCTTTTGCTGTGTTGCTCATGTGGTGATTGTTTGATTGATTCACATAGGTTAATACCTCTATGATATGATATAGATATGATCTATTGTGATGATGTGTACTGTGGGTAGCCTCCGGGCGTGAATCCTAGTTGATGTGCGATGCGTATTAATTATGATAAATAGAAATACATGTGAATACAATGATGAATGTATGTGTATTGTCTAATGAACTTGCGAATGCTTAATGGGTATACAATTATGTGATGAGTATGCATGAGAACATTGTGGATATGTGTGCATGACTTATAATTGTATAAATGGTATTGTGATGTGAATACCTTGATTGTGTGATATATGTTGTATGTGCAATCATTGTGTAATTCTTGAAGAGATGAATTATGTAAATGCATGAGATTAAGATGTCAGTATTAAGTGCATTTGTTGTGGTTGATTGTACATGCATCATTTAGTCAAGAGGCAATGTCTGTTAGTTTCGTGGAAACTAGTGGCTTGTCCCAAACCTAGAAGAGTGGGTTTGAAGGCTTAGAGGACGGGCCTTTGTGGTTATCGGTCTAGAAGAGTGGACCCGGTTTAATGTAAAAACCGAAAAAAGATAACGGGTTATCGGTCTAGAAGAGTGGACCCGGTTTAATGTAAAAACCGAAAAAAAGATAACGAGAGTCGGTACCGCATTGCATGAGTTGCATTGAGTTGTTGAGTCACATTAATATATGACATATGCATGAAGAGATGCTTATGTGTGAATGATGAGATCGTGAAATTGTGAGAGTATGCATGATGTGGAAATGCTTTACAAATATTCGTGTTGTCATTATATGTGTGGCAAATATATATGACTAAGAAATTGAATTGTGGTGAGAAATACGGAGTGGAACTTGTATTGATTACCTATATATATATATATATATATAATCTTATGCTTTGATTATTATGGTTATATTTCTCACCCTTCTGCTGTTTTATAATGCTCTACGAGGCATTGCAGATTAGGATGCTGGAGTCCTTTTTGTGAAGTATTCTTCATTCTTTTGAGTCTGCTGCTCTGATATGTAACACTGGGTAGTTAGACTAGTATAGTCATTCTTTTGTGATACATTGTGATGTATCAGTTGATGTGATCGTGTAATCTAACTGATATGATGTATTAATTTGGATTAACTTGTGTGTACGTGGATTAATATTTTGAAAACGATTAAATGATTTGATCTTCCGCTTAATTTTGAAAATGTTACATATCTTGTGGAGAAAAATGTGAAAGTGTTTTATTGGTGAAATTGTGGCATTCTTCTTTTATACCTTATTATAAAACCTTTTTACTCTGATAATTTGTATGTGCTTAATTGTTTTATATGCATTTATTTGGGGTATAGAAGGGGGTGTTACAAAACCCAGCATCATCAATACCATACAGATTACCAGCCCCAGCATTCCCCGCATTACCAGTTCCTCCAGTGTTGCCATGGCCTATCCCAGCATTGCCATTGGCTTCAAAGTTACCGTTTCTAACGCCAGCCGTATTCCCATTAGATCCGATGTTAGTGACAACATTTCCGTTACCACTTCCACTCCCTTCAGTCACAGGGATGCCACCCTGAGGGGTCTCAACAAGCGGAGGGTTTGGAGTGTTCCCACCGTGAAGCACGCCGTTGATGTCAACCCGTGAGATCAGCAATTGCACCAGAGTTCTGAGCTGGTCCTGGCTGTTAGCGACCACTTGCATGAGTTCCATCCTCTCTCTGAGTTCTTGGATGTCGGTTTGCACTTGTTCCATTGCTCTAGCTTGATTCACTCTGGTCGAGTATCGGTGGATCTGTCTCTGTTCAATCCTGAAATAACCTACATACAAAAGAGTTAGAAAAACGGCAAGGCACCTGTCATGCAAATGCAAACGTGTGTCTGTGCCTTAGGGAGATTTCTGCCCCGATTCTAGTGCCAGAGTGCCAGTGCTGATAATAAGAAGTTAGGATCTAGTAATGGAAATAACATCTCGTATATATATAAGGTCCATCAAGGCAGCATACAACGTCCCTGAGTACAGGTAGAATCCATAGCATGACCTTGACCAACAAGCCTGGTGATGGTCAGCATACAACAATGACCAGAAAAGCACAAAGGGATTACAAAGTAGTCAAGTATGGCCACGGACGCGAAACACTTCTAACAACCCCTTCGTCTTGGGATGATCAGGCTGAGTGAGTAACCTTTCGACGAGTGACTCCCTCTGTATGATAGTGTACCGAAGACCTTCAACAGAGTCTTTCCACTCTTCCTTGCCAAAACAGTCTTCTAACCTTCGCTTCCTGGATTCAAAAGTCTGCTTGGGATCCTTCAGGTTCGCAATGGCCTTGTTCAACCTATCTTCAGTGGCGTACCTACGAGCAGTTTCATCATCAAACTTCTTCTCGTTGGCCTTCAACTGGGAGATATGTTGCTTCAGCTTGTCCTCCCGCTCTTTGTTGCTGGCTATAGTGGCATTCCACTGCTGGTTGAATTTGGAAATTCTCTGGTATGCATCATCCAAGTTCTGCTTCTTGGTGGCAAGCACATTGTTGACAGCCTTGAAATCCAAACCTAAACGTTCACGTTCAGCCATCTGTTTGGTCAAGTCTGTGCCTAGCCGGTTCACCAGCTCTGTCTGCTTTTTAAAGGAGTAGACGGCTTCGTTTCTCTCGCTTCTAAGTTGTACCAATTCTTTTTCCAACTCCTCGTTGGTCTTCTTCAGCTCTTCCTTCTCAGCCAATACCTGATTGTATTTCTGAATGGATACTGTGGTAGGTTCTTCGGCCACTGGAGGGCAATCTTGCTTAGCTGGTGGAAAAGGAATCCCCACTGTTTCTGCCCTGCTTCGTATCCAAGTCACATAAGGAGCATAAGTCTGGCTGTTGCTCTTACCCAACAACGCTTTCCCTCGTCTGCTGACGTCATTCCAAGCATGCTTGAGCTTGGCTAACATATTTCCCTCTAGGAGACCTGTGAGGTACAGAGATTCCTGCACCTCTTCGTCCTTTGGCGGGCCTCTCAAGGCGTACGCAAACTGTTTGACAAGTAATGAGAGATTGTAGTTAATGCAGCCTCTTCTTCCGATCAAGGGCACATTAGGAAACCCACTGCACCTGTAGATGACTTCAGTACCCAGCATATCCCGATCAAACCAAATGATGCTCTCAGCTGATAAACCCATCAGGCGTTCATACCACTCAGTTGTGGCTGTAGAGGAAACAAAGAGACCCTTTTTGGGCAAGTGGCTATCAAACCATCTGTAGAGTAAGGGCACACAACACGATACATTTTTACCCCTTCTGTTTTCATTCTTGTAATGAACATAATGATATAGATCACCAATCAGGGTGGAAACTGGATTTCCCGATGCGAAGATATGGAAGGCGTCCAAATCTATAAAGTCAGGCATGTTGGGAAACAAGATGATCCCATAGATGCAGAGGGCGAGAATATCGTTGAATACGATCCAACAACCGTCTTTAGCACACTGTTGGGCTTTCCCAACCAGAAACTGCAGAGAAAACCCAAGAACTCCATTCCATGAGGTTAGAAGCAACTCTGAGGCATCCAGATGAAGAGCAACAGCTAGGCTAGCCAGATTAGGCTTAGCATCCATGTGAACAAACAACATCTGATTCTTAACCGGTACACCCAACAACTTAGCATACTCTTCTAGGGTAGGCGCCAGAATGAAATCTGGAAAAGTGAAGCACCTCAACGGAGGGTCATAGAACTGTAGCAACGCATATAACTCGTTCAACTCATAGACTGAAGGTTTACGAACCAGACTGAGCAACTTCCCATACGATTTCCTGAATTCCCCTTTCACTGTATCATCTACCAAGGAAATCAAGCTAAACAACAAAGTAACATCTGGGGTAGGGAGCTTGTAAGCCACATTCTTCTTCAAAGATTCCATGCTAACACACAATGGGCAAGATTACTGGAACCGGGGGATAGTATATGCACCTGCAAAACAGACACACGTTAATGAGATGCAAATGAGTATGCAAAAATGCAAAATGCAATCATGCAACAGGAGATCAAGAGTGCTGTTGAGGAGAGCAAGGCTCTGTTTCAACATAACCACAATACTTCTCTGACAACAAAACCCTGAAGAGGACTAATAATTCTGCTCTATCAAGAACAAATATATCTCTGATGATAAGAACCCTCTGATACCAACAATATTGATTCATTGTCAAGAAAACCAGGTTGTCTGAAGGTTAAGGTTACTTGCAATAACCCGACCCTGCTCACAGGTATGGACCTAATCCACTGACACAGGTATGGCATCCTATGCGGTCATCAGCGTCACAGACTTTCAAGAAACGATGATACGATACCCAAGAAGGCGTGGCATCATCATCTCTTGAAGCGGCCTCACTTAGCTGAATCCCAAATGATCGGTCCCCAGAGTCGACAATCCTCCAAACCAACAACCCCTCAAGCCCAACGGGCCGGAAAAGAAATCAACTGGGAGAATCTCGTCTGAGCAGGGGTTTTGTGACACACTAGTACATGCAAAGCATGCACGCGCCCACTACTTTCCACAACTAATGTTAGGTACACTCAAGCCTGGGTCTGGCTTATCACTCATCAGAGCCCCCTCCCACAACAACATAGATAATCGTATAATACCAAAAATAAAATGCAGAAGGTAAAAAGTGATAAATAAATACAACCCATCAAGGTAAACACGCAAGCGCTAGGATTGACTCGCACAGGGGACGTTGGATCCCCAGCAGAGTCGCCAGCTGTCGCTACCACGAAAATAAGGTGCCGGCAAAACAAAAGAGTCGCCACCTTTCGTTATTTATCCCTCAGAACGGGAAAGGAAACGATCGGAAAAACCTGACGAATAGGTATAAGACAAGGTCATCTTAACCAATGTCTGGATTCGGGAGTCGATTACACAAGGGGAAGGTATTAGCACCCCTTACGCCCATCGTACTCAACGGGATCCACGCTTGTTGTGTTTATCTGACAGGTTGGTTTAACTATTTACCTATCAAGGCTGGTCTGAAAAGAAAAGAAAAATGACTCGGCAAAGCGTCGCGCTTTATGTCTACGTATTCTCATCAGAGAATGAGAAATCAGAGTCAACGTAGTTCGGCTAACTGCGGGTAAAAGGATGGGGAAGGTAACTCGCCAATACGTCAGTATTTTGCCTACGTACTCTCAACGGATATGAGAGATCAGAGCTTATGTAGTTCGGGATAATACGGATTACGGGGGTTCAGATTCATCTGTTTTTCCGAGTAGGGTTAACAAACAGTTCCAGCAGTTTGGTGTATGCAGCTTGCTCGTCAGAGACTCGTGCGTTACCGTTTGCGGTAGAACTGGGAGTTAACAACACTCTTTTCTTCAGAAAAGCTTTCCTTTGAATTATGGGCCGACGGGGCAAAAAGGTTTGAATTTTGTTTTCTGTCTTTTATAGAAGAAATGTCTTTTATGGATGTTTGCAACTAATATCGCACTAGACACTATGACCTAGGAGTGAATGTGTCGCATGTCACCCAAAGGGTACCATACTAAGCATCCCGATTATTGGAAGGAAATCCCCCAACAATCATTTCCTAAGTAGCTTAAGGCTCATAACGTACGACATCAGTTAACCTTTATTACTGTATTTTGATTTGTTTGAAGAGAGAAGAGAACAAACACAACTAAGGGGAAACTATCAAGTCCTAATGTTGTCATGCCAAGGATTCATCCTATAGTTGAGGTTTGAAACAGGGAACTCCTAGATGTTATCATGCATAGGTTTCAACCTAAAGTTCTAATCATCACTTTCTTATCAAAGGAAGTGAGAATCCTAGGGGATCATGTCAATGGGAAACAGACAACAGATAAAGCATCAGCTCAACATCAGTAAAACAGATAAACAGTAAAGATGCATATGCAATGCAGCAACACAAGCATAGGGAGACTCACTCAACCTTTAGAGCAAGCAAATAAAATAGCATAACACACAGGCAAGGGAGGCAGACTCAACCTTCAGCCAACAAGCAAAGCCAAACAGTAACAGACAAGCAGAGGGAGACAGACTCAACCTCTTATGCAAATTAGCAAAGGGAGGCAAGCTCAACCTTTCAATGCTTTTAGGCCTAGTATCAACTACATGAAAGCCTATTCTAATGCAACACACCAGAGAAACAGTCATACAAATACAGTCAAACAGCAAACACAGCAGAGCAACACACCAACACTTCAGCAGAAAAGCAGCCCAACAGTCTGTCTTCTAATCCAAGTTATCCATCAGGAGAAAAGGGAATGAGGACTTCCTCTTCAAGCTTCAACTTGCTCCATTAAGAGATGATGTGAATCAACACAAAGATCATTGCATGATGAGGGGAACCAGGAGGGAAACCAATGGAATCCCTCAAGGCACTCAACCACTCATCTGAGATTGGTATCCTCAATGGTTTTACCTTTTTTGGTAGGACTTTAGTCATTCCAAAGGAGGGACTAGGCTCCCATAAGGAACCTTGCATCATTGGATAGGAAATGGAATGCAAATCAAAGCAAACCACATTTATGCAAAAGGAAGCAACTCCTAAAGGCTCTAAAAACCCTAACTCTTCAAGCCCTAAAAGAAACTCTCCAAAGGGAACTCAAACACCAAATCAAACCTTGAGATTCAATCTAAAAAGGCATCAACATGTCTACTAAACCATCAGAAAAGGTTTGGGAACTTATCATGAACTAAAAGTCACTTTTGAAGTCCATCTATGGGAAGTACTATGCTAGAATCAACCTAAACACAGCCTAGATGTAAAATCTAACTAAAATAGTAAATCAATTACTAAAAATCTATAACTTTTCATAAGTGATCCTAAATGTATTAAGAACCTATGGTAGGAAATCCATAGCTTAAATCAATGTTTAAGGGACCTAAAGAAATTCTAAACCAAAAGGTGTCAAAGGAAGGTTCAAGTGGGGAAGGCTCTAAAAACCTAGTTCAAAACTAAGCTTAGATTCATCTAAAAATCACCACAAAAATCCTATAACATCATCAACGTGTCTATAACCAGCCAGCCAAAAATCAACATCAAAATCAAAATCATGCATTGGCAATAAAATCAGCAAGCAACAAGGCATTTTATGCATTTTTATTCAATTATCAAAAATAGAAAAATGGACATTAAATGGAAAACAACACCAAAATAAACTCCAAAGGCATGGAAAAATCAGAAGTTCAACAAGGATCAACCACATATTTTTTTCATATTTTTCTGATCATTATCCTAATTATTATGAATTAAACAAGATAAAAACAATTAAAAGAAAATAGGAAAAACAATTAAAGAATTAAAAAGCATCAGAAAATATTATAGCCATCAGATCTAATTACCAGTCAATCCATCCAACAGCTGCGCGCGTGCCAGCTCATTAAATGAAATGGTGCGTTTTGATACGTGACAAGGTGTGTTTCAGTTGACTGCAGACCATGGTATAGTCTAATCCTATCCATTCATGGAAAAAGTAATCAGATCTTACGCTTCTTGTCACACCAAGTCACCAAACCCTAATTAGACCAAATCCTGTCCATCAGATGTCAAGACTAAGTCAAGAAATTCCATCAGATCCAACGATCCTCCTTCATCGTCTTCCTTTCAAACTGAACAAAGAGGGGGAAAACATCCACGGTGGCCGGAGAAGGGCGCCACCGTCTTCTCCAGTAAGAACCATCAAGCTCTGTAATCAAATTCCACGAAACTCAAAGAAAATTACGTGATTCTTCTCGTCATCTCTAACTGATCATCATGATCTATTTCATTTTTCTTAATTCCTCATGAATCTCCCAAAACGATGATGAACAGATAATTCCTCAATTCCAAAATTGTCACGAAACTCCAAATTGATTACACAGAATTACTCCTCACTCTTCAGAGATCAAGAATCACCAATCAATTCATCTTAATACTCAAGAATCAGCCATGTACAAGTCTCAACAGAAAACTCATCGCATTATGAATCATCACGAAACTTCTCAATTATGATCCTAAAACGATCTATGTCATCACTACAACCTAACCACATGCCAATTTCAGTCTAAACATGCCTAGAACTAGAGCAATGGTGAAAGATAAAAACCTGGAAAAAAGCTTGAAATTGGAGTAGTTGCAGTGTGATTCTTGACTCCAAATGCTGCAGAAACGTTCACTGAATGATCCTGGTGCTAACTGAATCCTCAATTCCACTTGAAACTCTCTGAATTGCAGAAACCGATTTTGAGTTTGAAGCTTCAATCTCTAACTGCCACAACTGAATTCTCCATCAATTCCTTCCAAAAAATGATTTGAACCCGATTGTGAACTTAAATAGAATGTATTTGGATCCTAACATGGCCCAATCATGGCCCAAATTGATGAATCCAAAACTTCCATTTCCTTCAAAGTTCAACCATGGCAACTCATGCATTCTGGATCTGTTTCATCTCAAACTTTGCTCCAATATCTTGCACAACCCTTAGTGAAGATGAATGGACTAGATTGCAAGCTTGGTTTGATCTTATGGTCAAGATTTGTTATGCTACTTCAATTCTAAGTAACCTAAGCAAAGTCCATGAATTAAGCTTCAACCCAAAAATGTGAAATTGCCCATCTCTTCAAAATGCCATTTCCAATTAGAAAATGCATAAACTTGTGAAATTTGGAACCTTTGTAATTTATTTTGAATTTTTTCCTTCATTAATGCCTTTAATGATCCTTTTTCCAAATTTCTTCATACTCTTTCATATTCACTCCATATCAATGGATGCTTGGGTCATGGTTGGACTAAAAACACCATTTTGAACAACGTTAAAGTTGAACAAATCTTCATTTGATGTGCCTAAGCTGGTGAAATTGACTTATAACCAAATATGACCTGTAATTCCAAATTCCCAAAATACCCTTACCTTGTAAAGCTCATTACTAGAGTTCCACAAATCCAATCATGGACTTCTAGTACTTTATAGAAAGCTAAGAAGATATGGAACAACATTCATGTTGACCAAAAGTTCATAGGAATCATCATTCTAGGGCAAAAGTGTCATGCAAGTTGGGCAACTTTCAAGCTCCAAATTCACATGCCTCAGATGACCTGTAACTTGTCTGGCTCATAACGTGAGTTCTACAAATCCTATCAAGGACTTCTAGTGCTAAAATTAAAGCTATGATCATGCCCTACAACAATCATGTGTGTGTCAAGGTGAGATGAAAATCGCATCTTGAGTTATGTGGTCTTGAAGTTAGGCACTGAACCAGGGGAATTTACACTGTCAAGCATAGCAATCCTAGATTAGGAACTCCTCACACTCTTGATTTATGATAAGTTGACCTTGGAATAATCCCTTAGGCATCTCAACACATCAATCCATGATCACATGGCTCTTGAATTAGGTCTCAACCTTCTTCAAATCATCAGTTATCCTAGGGTTTCCCAGATGAAACCCTAGTTGCACCAATCATGGGTATATCTTCATATCTTTTGCATAATGACCTGTCTAGGCTTCAAAATGATATTCAACACTTCTTAAGAGATTTCTCAAGGTCTCCAGGTCCAACTTCATGGCTTCAACATCATCAGATGATCTTCCGACAACCCTCAAGTTAGGAGACATACACACTTGGCTTCAGCCACTCTCTCTGAGGATCTTAGACTTCTCTGGTGAGGATATCATCCTTTGAACACTTGGATAAGCCTCTTAGCTAGCTTCATAGCCTTGTGTATCCCTTGATTGGTAGTCCTACCTCTTGATCTCCTGCATACATGTCAATGAAATGCAAATGATAATGCTAATATGAATGCAATGAAACACAAGCTAGGTAAAGGAAGGTTGGGCAAATTTTGGGGTGCAACACTAATCCTTAAAACCGGTAATGATGGAATTGAGCGGTGATTTCGCGACTTAGGATTAGTGTTATTAAAAGGAAGTTCATACACCCTACCCTAGCATTGCTTCTCCTTCTGTTCAAAACCTTTATTTTACTCTTTTTGCCTTTTGTATTTTATTGTTACAAATTAAAACCTTTGAAACCCCAAGGCTTTTGTTTAAATAATATAAAACCATAATTCTATATCGTCAAGCAGTCCTTGAGATCGACATTCGGGGAATTTCCCCTTATTACTACATCGGTAAAAATAGTACACTTGTTATTTCACCGGTCAAAATTCAACCTACAAGATCAAACAAAAATGATAGGTACACAATTTTCATTGGGTCCTTGAGAGTGAGTGAAAATATTGTTGCATTTGGGAAACCATTGAAATACACCTTTATGAACTAGGTATCTCCTAATTTTTCATTTAGCAATGGTATGGTCTATCTTGTAACAATAGTGACAAGTAAAGTGATGATGAGAATGGATTTTGCTATTTGATTCTTTTTCATAACTAAACCAAGAACATTTATTTTCCTTAACATCAAACTTTGAAGCATCTAACATGGATTACTTAAGTGCTTCCATTTTTTGTCTATTTCTAAAACTTTGGCTTCAAGTATTAAAATATTCTTTTATTTAATGCCAACATTGAATAAGCATCTACGACTTGACCATATAGATTTTTAAAAGCAAATTGTAATTCAGAATATGACATTTCATCAATAGATTTATATTGTGAATGACTTACTTTTATGCTCTTATGATGATGGGCCATAAGACAAAAATTTGTCTCTTCATTACTTTCACTTGAGCTACCTTCACTTGCAGATTCACTATCAGTTTCCCAAGCTATGTATGCTCTTCTAGGCTTGTTGGACTTCCAGATTCTTGATCCTCATATCGACGGCCTCTTCTAAACCCATAATGCAAGCTTCGTACTCGGCTTCATTATTGGTGCAGGAGAAAGTTAATCGGGCAGTGAACGGTATATGAGAACCACGAGGAGTAGTAATTATAGCCCCAGTCCCATTGCCATACGAATTAACCGCTCCGTCGAAAACCAGTTTCCACTGAGATCCAATCTCAGGACCCTCTTCAGGTAAAGGCTCATCACAGTATTTTCATCCTCAGAAAAATGACATCCTCATCTAGAAAATAAAACTTCATCGGCTGATAATCATCAGTTGGCAGTTCCGCAAGATATTCCGCAGAATGCTTCCCTTGATGGCTTTCTGGGAAACATACTGAATATCATACTCCGTTAAAACCATTTTCCATCGGGAAATCCTTCCGGAGAGTGCTTGTTTCTCAAAGACGTACTTGATTGGATCCATCTTCGAAATCAATAGGGTTGTATGCTTTAACATGTACTGTCTCAAACGCTTAGCGGCCCAAGCGAGTGCACAACATGTTTTTTCCAGCATCGGGTATCTTGATTCACAATTAGTGAACTTCTTACTAAGGTAGTAGATGGCATGCTCTTTTCTACCCGACTTGTCTTGTTGACCGAGCACACATCCCATTGAATTCTCAAGAACCATGAGATACATGATTAGTGGTCTCCCTACAACTGGAAGCATGAATATTGGAGGTTCCTGCATATATTCTTTTATTCTTTCGAACGCTTTCTGGCAATTTTCATTCCACCTGACCGTTTGATCTTTTCTTAGCAATTTTAATATTGGTTCACAAGTGGCCATAAGATGAGATATAAACCTCGCAATGTAGTTTAATCTCCCCAGGAAACTACGAACCTCTTTTTTCGTTCTCGGCTCAGGCATATCTTGTATAGCTTTTATTTTGGCAAGATCTACCTCAATACCTCTTTCACTTAAAATGAAACCCAGTAACTTTCCAGATCTCACCCCGAAGGTGCACTTGTTAGGATTCAGCCTCAACTTGAACTTCCTAAACTGTAAGTGCTCTTGATTGGCTACAGTTTGTGGCAAAATATTAGAGTGTGCATGTATGTCATACTGGTTGTTAGGACATACTTAATGATGTGTGTACAGGGTAAGTTACCTATAAGTTAACTTAGTTAAGCTGAATGTCATACAGAATGTCATAACACTGAATGTATGACATCCAGCGGGCAAGGTTGTTTTTCTGGTATCTATGAACCAGGAAACAGAATAGGAGCTCAAGCTGGATATCAGGAGATTTTCTAGAATAACCCTGAATTAAGTGGCAAGTGTGCAGATCATTGAAAATAGGTTTGTTATGAATAAAACCTAATTGATGCACCAAGGCCCAAAAGGACTGACAACTGCTATAAAGATCAGAAGATGCAATCCTGAATAGCAGCACTTGACAGAAGAAGAATAAAAGAGTGCAGATTTCAGAGTCCTTGTAAGTGAAGAAGGCTAGTCTTCACGTGTGATTTCTGTCTGGGAATACTTGTACTCCAAGCAATTGTCTGGTGGATGATTTGCATTGGATAGGTAGATTTTAGGCTGTGTCTCACTCAAAGCGGTGAAGCAAGAGTGTGTGAGTACCTTGATCAAAGTTGTAAAGCAAGATCAAGGTGTGTATGAAGTGTCTCTTCATATTGTCTTCTGTAATTGTTTGATATCACTGTTGTATGATTGAGGGGGAGTGAGTGGGTATACTCAGGTACTAGAGTGTCTCTAGGATGAAATTGCATTGGGTAGAGATTAAGTGAGGAGTGTAAACTGGAGGTTTAACTATGAATTGATTCTACTAATAGTGAATTTCCTTCCTGGCTTGGTAGCCCCCAGATGTAAGTGTTGTTGACACTGAACTGGGTAAACGATTGTTGTGTTATTTACTGCTTTTATTATTACTGAGTATTAGCTGTTAAGTAGCAGATGTCACAGTGGATGTTATAACCTTGGGAATAACATCTATCGTGTGCTTGCTAGAATTTCATAAACCTTTCGAACAGTTTCAGAAGATCGACCATATGTCCTTCCTCCGTCTATGACTTTGCAATCATGTCATCAACATAGACTTCCACCTCATGATGAATCATATCATGAAACAAAGTGACCGTTGCCCGCTGCTAAGTTGCCCCTGCATTTTTCAATGCAAAGGGCGTCACCTTGTAGCAAAAGGTCCCCCATGGTGTGATGAAAGTAGTTTTGTCCATGTCCTCTGGGGCCATCTTGATTTGGTTATACCCAGAGAAGCCGTCCATGAATGAAAACACAGAATATTGAGTGGTGTTATCAACCAACACGTCGATATGGGGGAGCGGGAAATCTTCCTTCAGGCTAGCTTTATTTAGATCTCGATAATCAACGCACATCTGGACTTTTCCATCTTTCTTAGGAACAGGAACGATATTAGTGACGGAGGGTAATTTGTGACAGCAAGAAACCCAGCATTCAACTGCTTCTGAACCTTTTCTTTGATCTTGATTGCCATGTCAGGCCATGTCCATCTTAACTTCTGCTTGACTGGCGAGCATTCTTCTCTGAGAGGTAACCGGTGCACCACAATATCTGTATCCAGCCCAGGCATGTCTTGGTAAGACCAAGCGAAGATATCCTTATACTCACAAAGCATTTCAACCAATATTCTCTTGACACTGTCTCCCAATGCAGCCCCTATTTTAACCTCTTTCTTATCATCCTCGGTGCCCAGATTTATAATCTCAACATCCTCCTGATGAGGCACAATGGCCCTTTCCTCTTGCTTGAAAATTTTGGCTAACTCTTCGGGTAGTTCACAGCCTTCGTCAGTCTCTTCTTCAGCTTGATAAATGGGATTATCAAAGTCATACGAAGTTATAGCTGAACCTGAATCGACGACATCTGCTAGAAAAGACCTGCATGATGATGTTATGTTTATTATGCGATGCAACAAACAAAACACATTGCCATTTTTCTATTTAATATAAATGCAAAACAAAAACAGGGAAAACAGGGATCACAATATTTCAACGCGAAAACGTCCTTTATTTAATGATAAAGTGCAAATAACAAGAGGCCCCACAAATTGGGTCACTACGTCTTGGGCAGAACATAGGACTGAACATAATCAAAATAATGAACATTACTCTGCAGTAGTAACATGAATGACTTCTTCGGTAGTCCAGTTGCACAGCTTCTGGCCAGGAGTACATGGGCGAATCCAAGCATCCATATCGCAGTCACTGTCACCTTCATCATTTCCAACAGCATTAATCCTATCAAATATCACGCCATTGCTGGTGAACTGCACAGGTCCCCTGTACCTCGGAGTGCTCTGAGAAGAACTAGAGGGTTTGTATCCTAGGTCGAACTTGTCCTACTTGACGGGAACATTAAGAACTTGGCCCCACTTCTGAGACGAACCGGATTCTACGATAGCACGAGCTTACTTGAGCGACGACATCGAAACCTCTGGGCTCTTGGCTTCTACAGAAGACTTCCCCTGAATTTGAACTGCTTCAAACGCCTGGCAGAGTGTTTCGTGAATCTCCCCATCCACTTCCACGTACTTGAAGGATGACAAATGGATAACCATAATATCCTCTTCATCGCATACCGTGACTATCTTCCCTTCCAACATATACTTTAACTTTTGAAGCAACGTTAAGGTGACTGCCCCTGCAGCGTGTATCCATGGTCGGCCGAGCAAACAGCTATATGCTAGCTGGATATCCATAATGTAAAAAGTTGCATCAAAGATTTTTGGTCCTATCTGAATAGGCAACGTGATCTCCCCAAACACCGATCTCTTAGATCCATCGAAAGCCCTCACGACCAAATCACTTGGCGTGCATATCAAACCTCGAGTATCCAACTTCATCAATGCTTTTTTCGGGAGCACATAGAGAGATGATCCTGTATCAACCAGGACATGCGACATCAGAGAACCTCTACATTCCAATGATATATGCAAAGCACTGTTATGATTCCTTTGGGCAGGAGTCAGATCCAAATCAGTAAAACCGAGACCATTACTAGCGTTTGCATGAGCTATTACCCCCTCCAACTGGTTAACAGAAATCTCCTGGGATACGTACGCTGCATTCAAGATTTCCAATAACGCATTGCAGTGTGCCTCCGAACACAACAATAACGACAGGATAAAAATCTTCGAAGGAGTCCGATTTAAGTGATCTACAATCTTGTAGTCACTTTTCCGAATAAGTCTCATAAATTCTTCTGCATCCTTCGAAAGATCGTCAGAACCGACCTGTGGTTGGGCATTCTCTTCAATCACGGCCTTTCTTTTTCCTTTGTCATTCGTATCAGCATTAACCTCCGGTGGGGAAAAGACCCTACCACTTCTAGTGATACCTCTGACTCCAACTATAATCTCGATCGACAAACTTCCATCTGTAGAAGCTGTCCATTCCTGCTTCTGCCCATTCCAGAACACCGCTCCCCCATAATTCCACGGGATAGCTCTAGTGCTCTCGTACGGCACAGGTCCAGGCATAGTAATGATAACCAGAGCTGGCCTAGCAGGCGCTGAAATATTGATTATCCGGTATGGAATGGAGATCGTAGCAACCTCGCTTCCATCATTACTCACTTTATTCTCAACATCTTCTTTCACAACTTTATCAAATTGCAAACAGCCCTCATCCATCATTATCTGAATTCCCTTTCTCAAAAGATCGTAACCCTCTGGCTGCACCTCTCACTCTGAGCAGTCAAAAGAACAACCTGGAAACACCCCTTTCTTGAACAAACAAGCCTTCACAAACCCCAACGGAGTCTTCAAATCCCCAACATTCATTACCAGATTCAGCTGCTCCCCCTCCATAATGGCATTTGCTCCTGCCACCCCATGATTCAGCATCGGGTTTTGTGTCACATTTGGTCCATCGTTGGTGAAGTTGATAGACTTGGAATCAAGCATATCCTGGACTTTGTGCTTGAAGGCTTTGCAATGGTCAATATCATGGCCCGAGGCACCTGAGTGAAAATCACAATGAGCATTTGCATCGTAGCCAGGAGGTGGTGTACCCGTGAGAGGAGCCAGAGTTCTCTTCTAAACCAATTGTAACAGCAGCAGATGTTGTAACAACTGAGAATACGGCATCGGAGGATTCGCGAACTGTCTATTAGGCATTCTGCGTCTAGCAACATAAGGTCGTGGAGCATTGACTTTTTGCGGAGCTGCAGCCAAGATATTCACTATAGCAACTTGTTGATGATGACGGGACTGAGCTCTACCTTTACCCTTGTGAGAAATAGCGTTTGCGTCCCCTTCCCTTTTCTTAGGGTTCGCCGAATATGATTTCTTTGTTCCTCCCGAAGAGGATCCACCACCATTTGGAATTTTTCCAGACTTAATTCCACTTTCGATTCTCTAGCCAGCAATTACCAGATCCGAAAACCCTGCAGACATGCAGCCTATCAACTTCTCAAAGTACACACCAGGCAGTGAGGCCATGAACAGGTCAATCAGCTCCCTTTCGACCATAGGGGGTTGTACCCTTGCAGCTAAATCCTGCCACCTCTAGGCGTATTCCTTGAAGCTCTCAGTACTTTTCTGCGACAAGCTCTGTAATTGTACCCGGTTGGGTGCTAGATTAATATTATACTAATAGTGACGCACAAAAGCGTCGGCCAATTCTCTCCATTTGCGGATATGAGTTCTCTCCAGTCCCATATACCACTCCAAAGACGCCCATGCCAGACTGTCTTGGAAAAATGCATTCGCAGCTTTTCATCGTTGAAGTAAGCAGACATCCTACTGAAATATGCCTGACTATGCACTCTTGGACAAGTTGTCCCTTTGTATTTATCAAAATCGGGCACCTTGAATTTGGAAGGAATCCTGACCCTAAGAACTAGACCAAGATCAGACATATCAAGGCCCAAAGAGTTCTGATTCTCAAACGATTTCATTTTCTCTTCGATCAGTTTAAACCTTCGGTCAGCTTCAGTCGATAAACCACCCTCCATATCTCTCACAGAAAACACATCATCTTGGTTATCTTCCCAATGAGGGCCAGCAGCCCCGTGCACAGTGCACACACTTCCATTTCCAGCAATATTACCATTCTCATTCACAGCTCCTCTACCAGGAGGTATGACAACAGTAGGAATACCTTGGGGGATAGATCCACCGATCTGTGGAGGAATAACACCAGCTCCTCTGTGCAAAACGCCCTCTTTGTCAACCCGTGCTATCAACGGCTGGACCAACGTTCTTAACTGTTCCTGCCCACTAGCAACAGTATGCATCAACTCTATGAATTGGGCATTGCGAGCCCTGACTTCCTGCAACTCGGCTTGAACCTGATCCATTACTCTTCGTTGATTCCCTCGAATTGGATACCTGTAGAAACTGAACTCCTCAACTTCCTCAATCCTGTTACTTAGAAAACCAAGCAGAGTTAGGAACAGAAGCTACTGAGAACACCTACGATGCAAATGAGAATGCAAGATGAAAAATGCAAACATGTATATATGCAACAGGGAAATTCCCCCCCCCCCCTAATTCTAGTTCCGAGATTAACAGGACTACAATGGAGAACCCACGGATAAGCATAGAGAAAAACCTCATACATACAAATGAAAGCCCAAACAGAAAACATACAGTCATAACACTAAATACAAACAGAATGACCTCAACCAACAAGCCTGGTGATGGTCAATACAATAGCAACAGCAAGCTACAAGGAAGTGAAAGACATCAAGTGCAACGCCAGGTCCGAAACTCCTCTAACAACTCATGTGTCTTAGGATGATCCAGTCTAGTGAGCAACCCATGGATGAGTAGCTCTCGCTGGCTAATAGCGTGTTGTAGACCCTTAGAATAGTCTTCCCAAGCACCTTCACCAAAGACCTCTTCTAGCCTGCGCCTCTTCGAATCGGCCCTCAGCTTATAATCCTTCAAGGTCGCAAGTGCTTCGTTCAGCCTGCAATTGCTATCACATCTGAGTGAAGCTTTAGTCGAAATCTTCTCATCTCTCACTCTAAGTTGAGCCTTCAACTTGGCAATCTGTTGCTTCAACCCATCTTCACGTGCTTTGTTGTTGATGAGAGTTGCATTCCACTGCTCGTTGAACTTCGAAATCTCCAGATAAGCTTTGTCTAATTCTTTCTTCTTGGAAGCGAGAACATCACCAACAACTTTGAGATCCAAACCCAAACACTCTCGAGAACTAGTTTGCTTGGTCAAATCCATGCCCAATCTATTCACGAGCTCAGTCTGCCTCTTCAAAGAATAAGTTGCTTCATTCTTCTCGCCTCGAAGCTGAGTAATCTCTTCTTCCAACTTATCATTAGCCTCCTTCAACTCTTCTTTTTTAGCCCACACCTGATTATACTTCTGAATATCCACCGTGGTTGGCTCCTCAATCATGAGGGGATATAAAGGCGCAGCTGAGGGAAACGACATCAGCAACCTCTTCGCTCTATCCTGAATCCAGCTCAAGTAGGGATCATAGGCTCGGCTATTACTTTTCCCCAACAATGTTTTTCCTCTCCTGTGAATATTATTCCAGGCGTGCTCAAGTTTGGCCAGTGTATCACTATCCAACAGCCCGGTGAGGTACAGATATTCCTGTACCTCTTCTTCCTTAGGAGAATCCCTTAATGCATATCCAAACTGCCTAACCAACAACAATAGATTATAGTTGATGCACCCCTTCCTTCCGACCAAAGGGACATTAGGAAATCCGCTGCAGCGATAGATGATTTCTGTACCAAGTATATTCCTATCAAACCAAGTAATGTTCTTAGCTGACAAACCCATCAGACGTTCAGACCACTCTGATGTACCTGCAGAAGTAACAAAAGGACTTGTCTTGGGCATATGACTGGAAAACCACCTGTACAGTAAGGGAACATAATAGGACACATTTTTCCCCCTTAGGTTCTCTCTCTTGTAGTGAACCGAGTGATAAACATCACCGAGCAGTGTAGGTATTGGGTTCCCTGAGGCCAATAAAAAGAAAGCATTCGTATCCACGAAATCTGGAAGATTAGGGAATAATATAATACCAAAGATACAAAGAGCTAGAATGGTGCTAAATACGATCCAACAACCGTCCTTGGCACACTATTGAGCTTTTTCCACCAGAAGGGGTAGAGGAAAACCAAACATCCCAAGCCTTTTGATCATCTTCCCCTCCAACTCTAAAGCATCCAAATGCAGAATAAAAGCGAGCTTAGCCAAATTAGGCTCAGCGTCAGTATGGAAGAACGACATCTGATCCAGGATAGGCATGTCTAACAATGAAGAATACTCTTCCAGAGTAGGAGCCAGAACATAATCAGGGAAGAAAAAACACCTCAGTTGGGCGTCATAAAACTGTAGAAGAGTATAGATACCACTGATCTTATATGCTGAAGGTTTACAGACACATCTCAACAGTCTCCCATAAGATTTCCTGAAGTCTTCCATCACCTTCTTATCGGCCATAACAATCAAACTCAACAAAGGACTGATATCTGGAGCCGAGAACCTGTAGGCCACTGTCCTCTTCAAGGGTTCCATGTCGGAAATAGGGAACAAGATCACTAGAATCAAGGGAGGAAATATGCACCTGCAACATAAATACATGATAATGAAAATGCACATGCAAAATGCAAACAGGGGATCAAAATTGGTGTGCTGTAGATTGAGAAGAACCGGCGCTTCACTTTGGCGTATTCCCTCGTGCAATGGGAAAGTCAGAGTCAACGTAGTTTGGCTAACTACGGGTGAATGGTGGGGGAAGGTTTCTCGCTAGGACATCGTTGTCTTGTGCCTATATATTCTCATCTGGTATGAGAAATCAGAGCAAACGTAGTTCGGGCTAACGAGAACACCGGTCGGTTCAAAGTGTTTTAACTGAGTAGGGTTAAACCTCCGTTTTAGCAGTTAGGGACGATGCTTGTTTGTGGTAGAACCAAAGCTTAACAACACTCTCTTTTATGAAAAGATTTTCCAATTAATCTTGAAGGAAAAAGGTTTGATGTTTGTTTTGTATTTTTTAGTAAAGTGAATTAATTCGGTTTATGATTCACGTTGCACTAAAGACTATGACCTAGGAGCGAATGCGTCGCATATCACCCAAAGGGTGTACACTAAACACTCTAGGCCATTTAGAGGAATCCCCCCAATCACCATTTCCCAAGTAGCTTAAGGCTTGTAGCACACAACGTTCATCATATTTATTAAATGATTTGAAGTGTTTGAAGGTGAGAAGAGAGACGCACAGAAGGTCTAAGTGAAACTCGGCCCTAACATTGTCATGCAAAATGTAAGGTTAGGATTGAAAGGGGAACATCTACCCTAATGTTAACATGCACGGCTTCCAACCTAAAGTCTATCATAACCTCAAAAGAGATTAAAGATCTTATGGGGAGCATGGCAAAGAAAAAGAAGCAAAAGGAAATGCAAGTATGCAAACATGTAATGCACAAGTAGAATGAAGTGAGGGAGGAAAATAGTGTGGGACAACAGCCTCCACAAGCGCGTCTCGACTTCAAGCATGCATATGAAAGGTAAGAACCCAAGAGAAATGCAAGAAAAGGTTCGTCACTACGAACAACAACACATAAGTGTGCATCCAAGGGGAAAACAACCACAAGTCGACGAAGTCTTGATTAAACAACCAAAACAATGACATATATCACAAAACATTTCACTTTTAATGCATCATATTGAACTACGATGATTAGATGAGAAATGGTACTCAAGCAAGCAAGAAAAAAAGCAAAACAGACCCACTGGCACAGTGTTAATCGATTAACCCCAGAAGTTAACCGATTAACCACTTAAAAATGTTTGAAAATCTGGAAATTTGTACATGTTAATCGGTTAACACCAGGCGTTAACTGATTAACACCTTGAAAAATTTGAAAATTTTGAATATCTGAAATGGTTAATCGGTTAACCATATGTGTTAACCGATTAACACTGTGCCAACAGCAGAAAAACAACAACAAAGCAGTATGTTCAGCATATAAGCACTTATCCGATCAACCGGATGATTGCATAATCACTTAATCACAAAATTAAACCAGCAAATCATGATTCAAACAACATGTAAACAAACTAACACAACCAAATCATGAATCTAACGGATCAAATTAACCAAAAGTTAATCAAATATGAAAATCCACATGATTATGCAAATAAGCTCAAAAATGCTATGGATCTAGAGTTCCAACCTTCGAAACGGATGATTGCTTTGGTTAATGTTGATTCAACTGTAATTGAACATATCCAATGCTAGAAACCCAGAATACTTCAAGATCCACACCAATTCTTGTAGTAGCAATGAAGATTCACCAAGATCAAACCAAAATAAGCCAAATAATCACTTCCAGATTCAGATCCAATTTTGCACGAAAATTGAATGAAAAAATCAATTCAATGAAGATGATGGATGGAGGTTTGAGCTCAAGAATTCATTCATTCCAATGAAGAATCAAAGAATTCAATGGAAAAGAGCTTTGGTGAAGGTTTTGGAAGATGAACAAGTTGAGAGAAACTTGAGAGAATTGAGATGAATTTTGAAAATGAAATGAAATTATGAGGCTTAGATGTGTGGGGTTTGGAGTAATTCAAATAAATACCCCTTAGGTTTGGATCCAAATGAAAGGTTTGGAAGATGGTTTGGGAAATTTGGAATGGAGTGAGGAATGGGATTTTGGAGGGAAAATGAAATTAATCAAATTCTGAAATGATTCTAGACCCTTCCCAAGTGTAAAATTGAAATTCAAATGATCAAAATTGGACCCCAAAATAGCTTGCATTGAAAATTCATGTGCAAAGGCAAAATATGCACTGGTTAATCGATTAACCATATAGGTTAATCGGTTAAAACCTTCAAAACTTTATATTAGACCTGATTTTTACTTGGTTAATTGATTAACCATATGGGTTAATCGGTTAACACCTTCAAAATTTGAATTTCGGCGCCTTTTAGGGGGAAATCTGCCCGTTTGCCCATTTCTTGTCGTTTTGAGATTTGTTCAACTTTTGAAACTTGCTTTTGAATATCATAACCATGAAAATGCTTGCGACAACCTGAATGCTGCTTGTTTATGAAGTTCCTCAATCGGCCTCGCTATGGTTACGTCTTCCCTCAATTCCAATGGAATTGATATAATGAAAAGTAACCGTTGAAAATGTAGTTAACAAGAGAAAAATTAGCAACCCAACCCTCCAAATTGCATGTTTTATGTTAATCATATATTCTTCTCTTCCATTGATCTTGAGCTCGATCAAGTAACCCAATACTTCCAATTTGATCCTCTAGTTACCACTACTCCTTTGACCAAACCATTATTCTTCAAAGCTTTCACTCGATTGAATACAAATTAGGAACTATTGTAAAAAAAACTCACAAATCAATCCTTGATCTTAGAAGAAAATCCCAAATAGATTTATCTTTAAACCCCAAAAGAATTTCCAACCCAATTGATTACCACCAATCCTAATTGGACATGATCAAATTATCTCTTTATCATACAACAAAAATGATTATATGTGGTTGTTGTATGAATGCAGTGAGAGAGGATGAAGATGATGAAAAGTTCTTTGTATATTATTGGTTTTAATGCTATGAAATAATGCATGAATGACTATATATAGGTATGTGTGTAAAACCAAAAACACAAAAAATATGGTTTGCAAAATATCAAAATTGAACATTTTAAATAGAGAGAGTCAACCCATTCAAAGAGGGGGTCGACTCATAGGAGCTGGCAAGTTGACCCGTGTTGCCTGAGGGTCGACCTTAAATAGACAAGGAGTTTGGAAAAAATGAAACATTTAGTGGGAGTCAAACCACAACTCGAGGGAGTCTACCCATTCGTGTTGTGTGTCGACTCCAAAGGCATACACATCTACTCATTTTCATCAAAGATATTCGATTTCATTATGCTTCAGAGGGAGTTGACTCCTAACATGGATGTGTCAACTCCTAACATGGTTTTTTTTTGTAGAATTTCATATTTTTGACTTGTCCAAATGCTTTTGACATGTTCTATAAGTCTCCTAAGATGAAGATGCAACCTAGACATAAAAAGATAAGGTCTAATGTACAAAAACTAAATACCTAGTTTGGATATCTTTCAAAACCTCCAAAAGGATAGTGCACTCGCATACTCCCCCTTTTTATAATGGAAAAACGCACGACATATTTATAGTCTTTGGTCAAAGCTCCACTTAAATATGTGCATCTTCCCTTAACTATTGACAAACTAGACTTTGTTCTTTGTTCTTGCATATCTTCTCCCTCTTTGACAACATCAAAAAGAAGATAAGCTACAAAATATAATAAGCATTAAGTAAAAAAACAACCACATGTATACCACTCATAGGCATTGCAAAGATAAACTTGATCGACAATAACAACACTCACAAAGAATAACTTAAAGTAAAAAACACAAGCTTAAACAACCAGTAATGCATTCAAAATCAAAAGTAGTTCATTACAAGCCCAATACAAGATAATCAAACAAGAATTGCAAAAAAATAAACAGGAACCAAGCATGAAAAAGTGAAATTAAAATGCATGAAATATTATTTGAAGTCCATTGTCCATAAGAAAAATGACTTAGTTTCCACGACCACCCCTATGTCCACCCCTAGGTGGTGGACTCACACCTCTAGGTTCAAGTCGATATCCTCGAAACCATGCCCCCTCGTGGTTACCATACTGATAGTCCAGAAAATCACACATCTCTCTGTAGAATTACTGATAGTGTTGGTTATTGTCATGTTGAACACGACTCATGGTACGAATTCTAGCTTGAGTTTCATCATGGTTTAAAGCCATGTTATGACAAATCTCATTAAATTTCTCTATAGCATAAGATGTAAGACTGTTAAAATTATTGTCCTAGGAAGTTAGATGATCGTGAACTACTTTGAATCGCTCCTCTTGAGCGGCTTCAAACTCGTCATGCCTACGAGAATCCTCTTCATGACTCTCCTGTTGCTCAACACACATGTTCTCGAGCATGGTAAGAATAAATGATTCTTCACCAGATGAGCTAATACTAGAGGGGTTACTATAATTAGTGTCATGTTAAGTCCATGAGTTTTATTTCCACTGATCCCACCCTTGTGGGGCTTCTTCTGGATGTTGAACTGTCAAATTACGAAGCCAAGCCTCATATCCACCATAGTCTGCATCTTTCATGTTTACATCATCATGCTGATCATTGTCTCCCACATGTTTCTCTTCAACATGTACCAAGTCAAAATCAATAGGACCATCTTAATTATATATATACGTCTTTGAGACCCTTTCTTACAGAAGTAGTAAAATTTTAATCCTTATCCCACTTATACCCCATGTTTGCCATGGTAGTTCTGTTGAACTCTTGAGTTTGACCAGGTGAAATGTTTAAAAGATCTTTCATGCCAATAACGAAAGTGCTTGAGAATATTACTAATCATTGAAAGGTAACAAAGGGAATATCCTCTGTTACACTCACGAGCAACAAACTTTGTAGAGACAAAGTAATATGGCCAACAAATCAAAAACCTATTTTCAAGAATATACATCAAATGTACCTCTAGCTGATTAATCCGAGAATGACCTTTGTTCCTCGGACGTAACACATGGGTAATAATTCAATGAAGTATACATGGATTTCTCTTCAAATTTCCCGTTGACTGTTTTTCCAGGTTGTCATCATGCCTCGGTGCCTTGAGACATGAGTTCAATTAAAACTTTCAATCAAAATCTTGACATATTAAAGAATCAGAAAAACAGTAGTCTTTACTGAGTACCGAAACACCAAATAAGTCTTTCCATACTTTCTCAATAACATGATATGAGTTGTTTCTCATCCTGAAATGAAATGTAGCTCTATTTCTTTTCTCTAATCCAACATAAAAAAGCCTTATCAAGTATTAATTATAATTTGAATTGACCTTCAATAAGTTGTTGATCTTTTGATGTTCCTTAAGTTGTATTATCTCTAGAATGTGTAATATTACAGCAGTGGCAGGATCATAAACGTGTTACTTCACCATAATCGTATTTTTGTAGAATTTCTCAAAGTTGCTGACATAATCAGGATGAAGAAGAGATAGAGCACTAATAGGTGCTGATGAAGAGGAACCTGTAACATTCCTGCCTTTGTTGGACTTGGGAGGCATGATTTTTAAATTTGAGATTGTGCACACAAGGTGTTTTACAAAATGTGTCAAAGAGAAAGTGAGTATTTTAAGTAATTTTGGTATAGCCACTAACCAAACCTGTGATTAATTGATGGAAACAACATACAAAAAAGGAAAATGGATGAAAACTAGGTGATATTTGGAGAGATGATGAAGATTTTGGAAAATTCTTCCGGAGAGTGCTTGCTTCTCAAAAATGTATTTGATTGGATCCATCTTTGAAATTAGCAGGGTTGTATGATTCAGCATGTACTGCCTCAAACGCTTGGCGGCCCAGGCTAGCGCGCAACATGTCTTCTCGAGCATTGAGTATCTAGACTCACAGTCGGTAAACTTCTTACTCAAATAGTAGATCGCATGCTCTTTACGTCCGGTCTCGTCGTATTGACCGAGAACACAACCCATACTTTCCTCAAGAACCGTCAAATACATAATCAAAGGTCTCCCGGCCACTAGGGGTATCAAAACAGGAGGTTCCTGCAAGTATTCTTTTATCTTGTCAAACGCCTTTTGACAATCTTCATTCCAGGTCACCACCTGATCCTTTTTCAGCAATTTGAATAACAGCTCGCATGTCGCATTTAGGTGAGATATGAACCGGGCGATATAGTTCAACCTCCCTAAAAACCCACGCACTTCTTTTTCTGTTTTAGGCGTCGGCATTTCTTGTATAGCTTTTATTTTTGCAGGATCAACCTCTATTCCTTTTTCTCTCACAATAAACCCCAGCAGTTTACCCGACCTCACCCCGAAGGTGCACTTGTTAGGGTTCTGTCTCAACCTGAACTTCCTAAGTCTTTTGAACAGTTTCAGCAGATTAACCAAATGCTCTTCCTCCGTATGGGATTTGGCAATCATATCATCAACATAAACCTCGATCTCTTTATGCATCATGTCATGAAAGAGAGTCGTCATAGCACATTGATATGTTGCCCTAGCGTTCTTCAGTCCGAAGGGCATCACTTTGTAGCAAAATGTTCCCCAGGGAGTAATGAAGGGAGTCTTCTCCATGTCTTCCGGCGCCATTTTGATCTGATTATAGCCTGAGAAACCGTCCATGAAGGAGAATGCAGAGAACTGAGCAGTGTTATCAACCAGCACATCAATGTGAGGAAGTGGAAATTCGTCTTTCGGGCTCGCCCTATACAGATCACGGTAGTCTACACACATTCGCACTTTACCGTCTTTCTTCGGCACTGGTACTATATTAGCGACCCACGACGGATAAGTTGTAATGACTAGGAAACCAACATCCCACTGTTTTTGAACTTCCTCCTTGATTTTCACTGCCATGTCTGGTCTGGTTCTTCTGAGTTTCTACTTAACAGGCGGACATTCCTCTCGCAACGACAGACGATGCACAACCATGTCCGTATCTAACCCAGGCATATCCTCGTACGACCAAGCGAATATATCGCTATACTCTCGCAGTATCTCAATCAGCCTTTGCTTGACGTTACTCTGCAGTGCAGCCCCTATACGGATATTTCTCACAACTTCTTCCGACCCCAAGTTGATAATCTCAATTTCCTCCTAGTGAGGCAGAATGATTCTCTCTTCCTGTTTCAACAAATGAGTCAGCTCTTCTGGCAGGTCGCTATCCTCAACAATCACTTCCTCTGCTTGGAATACCGGGTGCTCGAAGTCGAAACGAGTCATAGGCGGTTCGTAGGAGATGTCATCTGAAATATTAGTCCTGCAAAGGAAATGGTTAAACGCTTCAACACGCAAACAAAGCAAATAACCACGTCGCCATTTATTGTTAAAGAAAAAACAAGAAAGACAGAGATCACAATATTTGAATATGAAGAACGTCTTTATTTCCTGATTAAAACAGTGCAATACACATAATCAAGTAGCTCTAAGGTAAAATCACTATGCCCCGGGTAGGACATAGGATTATTCAACAATTGATAAAACAAATCATTATTGTTTAAAAGTCACTGGTACAATTTCTCAGATGGACCAGTTGCAGAGACTTTGTCCTGACACGCTTGGCTTGATCCACACGTCCATATCGCAGTCGCTATCTCCGTCTTCAGCATCGGAAATAGCGTTGATAGTCTCAAAGCACACCATGCTATGCGTAATCGTGACCGGTCCCTTGAACCTGGGCGCTCCTGAAGATGATGCTGACGACGTCGGTCGATACCCTAGCCCAAACTTGTCATTCTTCACGGGAATCTCCAGAACCTGCCCCCATCCTTTAGTCTCGCCAGTCTGCACTAAAGCCTGAGCCTCCTTGTAGGATGACACTGCCACCTCTGGCATTTTGCTGGAACCCTGAGCTTTGTCTTTGATCCGCAACCCTTCGAAGGCTTGACAAGGTGTCTCGTGTATTTCTCCGTCGACCTCAACATACCTGAATGAAGACAGGTGACTAACCAAAATGTCCTCCTCCCCGCAAACGGTAACAACACTATCACCCACCATGTACTTCAACTTTCAGTGCAGCGTGGACGTCACGGCCCCTGCAGCATGGATCCATGGGCGCCCAAGAAGGCAGCTATAAGCTGGATGGATATCCATGATGTAGAATTCGGTATCAAAAATTTCCGGCCCCACCTGAAGCGGTAAAGTCATTGACCCAAACACTGATCTTTTCATTCCGTCAAACGCCCTCACAACCAAATCGCTAGGCGTGCAAATAATTCCCTGTATGTCCAATTTCATCATGGCTTTCTTTGGCAATACGTTCAACGATGATCCAGTATCCACCAATACACGCGACAGTACGGTGCCCCGACATTCCACCGATATATGCAAAGCCATGTTGTGCTCTCGACCTCTGGGCGTTAGATCAAAATCTATGAAACCCAAGCTATGTCCAGCATTGACATGCGCTATTATCCCCTCTAACTGATTTACCGAAACTTCTTGGGGCACGATTGACGTATCCAGAATCTTTAGCAGGGCGTTCCGGTGGGCCTCGGAACATAATAACAACGACAAGATAGAAATCTTCGACGGTGTCTGCTATAGGTGTTCAACAATTTTGTAGTCGCTTTTGTGAATCAGTCTCATGAACTCCTCTACGTCCTTGAGCGACGTATCCTTTTCTTTCAACTGAGTGGGCCCGCTTTCACTTACTTTGGCTATACCTTTGGCCAATCTTTCTGCTTCTATTTCAGGTGAGATAAAGATCCTTCCGCTACGGGTCATGCCCCCCGTTCCAACAACATTACCAACAGCCCCAGCTGGCTGGTTATTCACCATAATCTTTTCCCCGTTGCAATACGCTTCTAATCCGTACGTCCACGGGACAACTTTCGTACTCTCAAAGGGAACAGGCCCTGCTTTGGTAATTGTAATAGTTGGCAGCTTGGTGGGTGCCGTTATCGTTATAGTCTTTCTCGGGATCGTCACCGTTGCAATATCATTCTGCTTATCACATAATGCCTCCACAGGCTTCTCAACCGCAGCTCGATCAAATTGCAAGGTCCCTTCGTCGATCATGGCCTGAATGCCCTGTTTCAAATCAGTACAACCCTTAGGCTGGGTCCAACACTCTAAACAGTATTCATCACAACCAGGGAATACTCCCCCTCTGAGCAACCTGCTTTTCACTTCACTCAATGGCGTCTTCAGTTTGATAACATCCATCACCAAGTTCAAAATTTCTTCTGTCAAGATAACATTGGCCCCATGATTAGGCATAGGCTGTTGTACAATATTAGGCCCAGTTTGACCAAAGTTGATGGCTTTACTGTCCAACAAATCCTGAACTTTATGTTTGAAGAATGACAAGATTCTACATCATGTCCGGGCGCCCCGGAATGGAATTCGCAGTGCTTACTAGCGTCGTACCCATAAGGAAGTACCGGTCCTGTAGGCGGTTCCAAAGTTCTTTTATCAACCAAATTCAACCCCAGCAATCTCTGAAGAAGCTCTGCATAGGTCAACGGAGGCTTATCAAATACCCTTTTCGGCTTTGCATTCTGAAACCTTCTCTGACCCTGATTCTGCCTTTGCTGTTGTTGTTGTTGTTGTTGAGGAATTGGAATAGTAACACTGGCTATTTGTTGAGGTTGACTGTACTGATTTCTATCTCTGCCCCGGCCTCTGCCACCAAACATAGCGCTTGTATCACCTTGTCGTCTTCCGCCGAACGCTTTTCTCGCACCCCCGGTTGAAGTAGATTCACCTGCCTGAATCTTTCCAATTTTGATTCCATTCTCGATCCTTTCTCCCATAAGGATCATATCGGAGAAGCTACCCATCGAAACATTGAGTAACTTGTCATAGTACATTCCTATAAATGTCCCCACAAACATGTCATTCATCTCCCTTTCAACCAAAGGAGGGTGCACCCGAGCTGCCATATCGCGCCACCGCTGCGTGTACTCTTTGAAACTTTCACCACTTTTCTGCGACAGACTCTGCAACTGAACTCTGTTTGGTGCCAAATCGCTGTTATATTTGTAATGTATAACGAAAGCATCAGCCAACTGCTTCCAGCTCCTAATCTGGGTGGGCTCCAGTCCCATGTACCATTCCAATGATGGTCCCGATAAGCTGTCTTGAAAGAAATGCATGAGCATCCTTTCATCATTGGAATATGCAGACATCCTTCTATAATAAGAACGTACATGGACCTTTGGGCAGGTATCCCCTTTGTATTTGTCGAATGTTGGAGCCTTGAATTTCAATGGCACCCTCAGCCCTGGTACCAACCCCATAGTAGTCATATCTAACCCAGCGGAGTTCTGATCAACCACCCCTTTCATCTACTCTTCTAGCATTTTGATCCTCTGAACAGGGTCAATAGGGCCTTCAGGTCCCATACCTCTTCCTGAAAAAGCTTCATCCTGTTCATCCACATTCCAGACATTGCCATACCCATCGTAACCCATGATACGGCCAAATCCTTGCTGATTGAACATAGGACCCTGTCCTCGGTTGCCGAACCCTTGATTGATCCCAGCAGGTCCAAAACCATTGTTGAAAGGAAATGCTCCAGCGCCGTTGTTATTCACATTACCGAATCGACCATTACCGTAGCCATACCCCTGATTGTTGCTGTAACTGTCATTACCAAAGCCTTGATTGTTGAACCCGAAGTTCCCGTCCTGATTGACATTGCCATACCCATTGTTTCCAAAGCCAACATTGTCAACGAATCCTTGATCGGCATCCACAGTGTTGCCTTTGTTGTTAACAACATGCCCATCACCACCATTTCCAGTGTTGCCATTACCAGCGCCAGCACCTGCACCAGTACCAGTGTTTCCGTTGACAGTCACAATAGGTGGAGTAACAACTGCTGGTATCTCATCCTCCCGACGAGGAGTTTCAACAAAAATGTGGTCAGTGTTGCCATTTCCGTTCGCCCACGTCAGCAGCGGCTGCACCAAGGTCTGGAGGTTCTCCTGGCCCTTGGTCATGCTCTCCATGGCTTGCATGAACAAAGTCAGCTTCTCACGGATTTCTTGCATCTCAACTTGGACTTGATCCATTATCTTCTTGCAGTTGTTTCGGGTTGAATAGCGGTGGACTCTCTGGTCGTCAATCCTGAAAGACCTGTGAGATGCAGGAAATAAGATACAGATTCAAAAATATCGGTCATGCAATATGAGGATGCAGATGCAAATGTATAAATATGCTACAGGTTATATTCCCCCCTGATTCTAGTTTCAGAGAGAAGGCCATCACGACAATGGAGTCCCCATCAAGAAAGCAAGGAATCAGAAAACCCTCATACATAAACAAATTCCAAGAGGCATAGTACAGGAGTACAACTGAATACAACTGAAGAGACCTCGGCCAACAAGCCTGGCGATGGTCAAAATACAAGTACAGATAACAAAAGCAAGGCAAAGATAAATCAGGCCAAATGGCGCGCTCTGACATCTTCCAATATTCTCAACGTCTCCGAATGACCTAGTCTGGAGATTAGCTCTTGTATCAGTAATGCATGTCGCTCAGCAATGGATCTCAGCTTTTTGGCGTCGTCCTTGCAGGTTCCTTCGCCAAAACACTCGTCGAGTCTGCATCTCTTGGAGTTGGCCTTCAATTCATAACCTCTCAACTCCTTGCCAAGGTCACTCACTCTAAGCTCAACAGCGCTCCTAAGTGATGTCTCTTCAGCAATCCTTGCATCCTGGGCTCTAATCTGCGCCTCTAGCATGGCAATCTACAGCTTCAGCTCATCTTCACGCTCCTTCCGCTTGGTAAGCGTGGTATTCCACAATGTTTCCCACTTGCCGAGTCGTGAATAAGCTTTGTTTAAAAGTTCCTTCTTGGAAGCAAGCACCTTGCTAACACCGTTCAAGGCTACTCCCACTTTTTCCCTTTTGTTGGTCTCTTCAGTCAAATCTGAACCCAACCTATTAATCAACTCAGTTTGTTCCTTCACAGTGAAGGTAGCTTCATTCTTCTCATGGCGCAACTGGAAGATCTCTTTCTCTAACTCATCATTGGCTTTCTTCAATTCTTCATTTTCAACCAACAATTTGTTATACTTCTCAATCTCTATCGAAGTAGGTGCCTCAATCACTGGAAGATACAGAGGTTCCACAGCAGGATATGGCATCAGGGAAATCCTAGCTCTCTCGTGGATCCAAGCCAAATAGGGATCATAAGCTTTTTTGTTGCTCTTACCAAGCAAAGCTTTCCCTTTCCTATGGATGTTAGCCCATGCATGTCTCAACCTAATCAAAACAGCCTCGTCTAATGAGCCCGTGAGATATAGAGATTCCTGTATCTCAACCTCAATAGGAGCATCTCTCAAGGCATAACCAAACTGTCTCACCAGCAGAGAAGGGTTATATTTGATACAGCCTTTCCGTCCAATCAAAGGGACATTCGGAAAGCCACTGCAACTATATATAATATCAGTGCCAAGCATGTTTCGATCAAACCAAATGATGTTCTCAGCAGACAGCCCCATCAACCGGGAAGACCAATCCAAAGTATCAACAACATCAACAAAAGGCCCTGTCTTCAGAACATGTCCCTAGAACCACCTGTACAAAAGAGGAAGACAGCAGGAAACATTCTTGCCACGACGTTTCTCATTCTTATAGTGAATAGAATGATAAACATCGCCCAAGAGAGTAGGAACTGGATTCTTCAAGGCAAGAATCAAGAAGGCATCTGAGTCAACAAAATCTGGCACAGTAGGAAACAAGACGGTCCCATAGATGCAGACAGCTAAAATGGCACTGAAGGCAACCCAACATCCATTCTTCGCGCACTGTGTAGCCTTCTCAACCAAGACAGACAGGTGAAAACCATAGGCTCCGTTCAGCTTGACCAATCCTCCAGGAAACTCAGAAGCGTCTAAACTGACAATCTCAGCGAGTGTAGCCAACTCAGGCTCAGTATCAACATGTATAAAGGGCATCTGGTCTAACACAGGAACTCCCAACATAGTAGAATACTCCTCCAAAGTGGGTGCCAGAATATAGTCGGGGAACAGGAAGCATCTCAGCTGAGGCTCATAAAACTGCATCAAGGTATACACCCCAGTCGTCTCAAATGCTGAAGGCCTGTACAACAAACTAAGCAATCTCCTATAAGATACTCTGAACTCAGCCCTCACTCTCTCATCTGCTAGAGAAACTAATCCCAACAAGGCTCTAATATCTGGAGAATGCAACCGGTAAGCAACTGTCCTCTCCATGGACTTCATGTCTGGCCAGAAGATACACTAGAATCAGAGGGGAATGATCACACCTGCAACATAAATACACGTTAATGAAATGCAAACATGAAAATGCACATGCATATGCAAACAAGAGATCAAGGGCAACGCTGATGAACTGTGCTGCTTTGTACTGAAGTCTGAGAACCATCAAATCTTCATCTCAAACCAAACTAACCACTCAAATGAACCCTGTAACCACATCTCACTGACAGAGATAAACCATGTACTCTGAGGTCAAAGGTTTCCTGCAAACAGACCTACCTACCCCTCACAGTGTCGCTACTGCGAAAATCGGCGCCGGCTGAACAGAAGAGTCGCCACCGTGCATTATTTATCCCAACAGAGGGAAAGGAAACGCTCGAAGTAAACCTACCGCAAAGACGGGAAAGGAATGGTCATCGCAACCAAATCCTGGATTCAGGAGTCGGTTACGCAAGGGGAAGGTATTAGCACCCCTCACGCCCATCGTACTCGACGGGATCCACGCTTGCTGGTTCGTCTAAAGGATGCAAAACAATCTATCTACGGCTGCTAAATCTAAACGGAGGAAAACTGACTCGATAGAGCATCGCACTCTATGCCTACGTATTCTCAAGAGAGAAAGTCAGAGTCATCGTAGTTCGGGAAACTACAGGGAATTGGCTCGCCAAGACTTCGCGTCTTGTGCCTACGTACTTCCACACAGCATGGAAGATTAGAGCTTACGTAGTTCAGGTTGACTACGACTAGACAGGGTATTCTCGATCACACAGGAGTGAGAGATCAAGTTGGTTTAGAGGTACGGGAACCTACGGGAACTAGAACTACGGTCTGGTCTCAAATGCACAAGGGCAAGAGAAAAGAAACAATCAGTCGTCAGCGGGAAAGTCTCGATCGTACAGCAGCGAGAGAACAGAAAAGTTAGTTGTTAGTGTGCTCGCTAGGATATCGCATCCTATGCCTACATATTCTCATTAGATATGAGAAATCAGAGCAGCTGTAGTTCAGCCTACTACAGCTAAAACCGGGAAGAATGGAAAAGGGAGCTCGCTAGGATACGGCATCCTATGCCTATGTACTCTCATCTGACACGAGAGATCAGAGCTAACGTAGTTCGGCGGGAAAACGAGTCTCGATTTCACGGGGGCAAGAGAAGGGGTCTCGATCGCCTGAACGCGAGAGAAAGGGGGATTCGCTCGCACGGGGCGAGAACAAAGAGGAAGCAGGCCTACGCCTGAACGGGAAGTAACTCGGGACACACACGCAAGAACCTAAGACGTAGGTGTCGCTACTGCGAAAATCGGCGCCGGCTGACAGAAGAGTCGCCACCGTGCATTATTTATCCCAACGGAGGGAAAGGAAACGCTCGAAGTAAACCTCGCAAAAAATGGGAAAAGGTATGGTCATCGCAACCAAAACCTGGGTTCGGGAGTCGGTTACGCAAGGGGAAGGTATTAGCACCCCTCACGTCCGTCGTACTCGACGGGATCCACGCTTGCTTGGGTTGTCTAAAGGATGCAAAACAATCTATCTACGGCTGCTAAATCTAAACGGAAGGGAATTGACTCGATAGAGCGTCGCACTCTATGCCTACGTATTCTCAAGAGAGAAAGTCAGAGTCAACGTAGTTCGGGACTACGAGGAAATTGGCTCGCCAAGACCTCGCGTCTTGTGCCTACGTACTTCCACACTGCATGGAAGATCAGAGCTGACGTAGTTCAGGCTAACTACAGCTAAACAGGGTATTCTCACACAGCAGTGAGAAATCAAACTGGTTTCCAAGGTACGGGAACCTATGGGAAAAACTACGGTCTGGTCTCAAATGCACTTGGGCAAGAGAGAAAAAGGGTAACAATTAGTCGTCAGCGGGAAGGTCTCGATCGCACAGCAGCGAGAGAACAAAAGGTTAGTTGTTAGTGTGCTCGCTAGGATATCGCATCTTATGCCTACATATTCTCGTCTGGTACGAGAAATCAGAGCAGCTGTACTTCGGCTACTTTCGGGACCACAGCGCAAAATCTCGCTTTATTAACATTCTGAAAAATGATTACAATGATTGTATACTGAAAATAAACTCCTAGGAAATACTATCCTATCCTATCCTGAAAAAAAATCAAATGGAAAATAGTCCCCTAATAAGTGGACGTTTAAACTACCTCTAAAAATGTAAAACAATCTCTATGAAAAAAATACACTCTAAAAAATATTACATCTAATATTTTCTCTTTTTCATACTTCTATTTTCTTCTTTTTTCATGTCTTTCTTTTTCTATTTCAATATTTTTCACATTCTTTCTCCTTTTCTTTTTCAATATTTTTCTATATTTTTCCTCTATTTTTTCCATACTATTTTTCAATATTCTTTATTTTATTTTTTATTTTTTCAAATATAATCTTTTCATATTTTTTTTTCTCTTTTTATATTTTTTCTACACTTCACATTTTTCTTTTCTATTCTCATCATTTCTTTTTTTTCAATATTATTTTCATATTTTTTTCTTTCTACATGAAGCAATAAAACTATAAAAAATAGAAAAGAAAACAAAAAGGGAGGGGGTGCATATGGATACAGGGGGTAATTAAGCAGAAACAAAAAAATAACAAACTGGGCCCAGCCCAGCAGCTGTTTGCTGCAAAAACCGGAGGGGGTGTGGATCCAAAAAAAAACGTAGTTGGGCCTGAGGCCCAATCCCTAACCCAATCTCTTCCTCCCTTCCTTCACCTTCTGAAACCCTAAGCTCCTCTCTCATCTCTCTTCTCCCTTTCCGTCGCCGGTACTTCGTTCTCGGCCTTCACGTCTCAATCTCCCTATTGCTCCTCCCAACTCTTCTTCTACTATCATCACCTGCAAACAAGCCTTAAAAATTGAATCATCAAAATCACGGCGCTCACAATTTTTCATTTTGAGTAAGCTTCGAAGCTTTGAAGCTCTGATGAACATCCATGGCATTCATTGTAGATCTGGAGATTTGCAAACTCGAAGATTGATTACGAAGACTCGACGAGAGCTCCGGGGAACTATTGATGAAGACTTGAAGCAAGTTTCTGGAGAATATCTTTAAAGCTGAATGAAGATCATCAACGATCTTGCGAAGCTTCGAAGATCCAATGACATTTCTGGCGACTTCCAAAGAACACCGGAAGAATCGGAGGAAACAGAATGTACCTTTCTGGAAACGAGGAAAATCCATGAAGACGACGAATGTGAACGGTTGAAAATCTGGAGGATTTGGATGATGAACCAGATGAAGTTCTTGCAGTTTTTTCTGGGAGATTGTTCTTGATCCATTTCTGGAGATGATGACGAACATGAAGATCTGATGAATATTCATCATTCCTGATGAATTTCTGGAGATTTCTTGCATGTTCTTGGAGGGTTCACGAAGATCCATCGCGTTTCTGGCGATTTCCAGGTGATATTGCAGATGATTGTTCTGGAGATATGATGAAGGACCTTGAAGGTGTTCTTGAGTGTTCTTCGCTGATGAGTCTTGGATGCAGGACGAGGGAGATCTTGGTTGATCTTCATGAAGATGAAGGAGGAATATTGGAAAACACTCACACTATGAATAAGCGTTCTTGCTTCTTCCGGCGAGATTGATGAAGATCGTTGAAGGAAGTTTGTTGAAGATTTCATGGCGTTTCTGACGATTTCCTGAACCATGAAGAAATGACAATGTTGATCAGAGAAAATTTCTGGAGGAAGGTGGTTAGAAGGTTGGATCGGAGGAAGATGAAGGAATGTGGATTCTGGGGATTTTCTGGGTTGTTGGTGTTCTCCGGCGAGATGCACGGTGGCCGGAGGTAGTTGGTGGTCATCGGAGACGGTTGGAGGCGGGGGTTGCATGGCCGCCGGCCATGCAACCGGTGAAGGTTGTGGTGGAGACGCGTGGCACTGGTAGTGGAGGGGCCTGATGCATGGACGCCACGTGTCCTGGGCGTGGCAGAGAGAGGGGAAGTGGTGAGTGTGAGGTGTCTTCGTGATGGTGAAAAAACGTGGATCTCCCTAGACTTAACACGTGGTAGCTGATTATTTATATGGACTATGGAAATTTCTGGACTCTGACTTAGAGGAAAATGGGCTTCAAAAACGAAATGGGCCCAATACGAAAAAAAAGATAAAAAACCCAAAATCAAATCTGAATAATAATGGATTAATGAAAATGAAGATGGATTAATGACTAATAACTAATTAACAAACCAATTAAATGCTGAATTAATACTAACGTGAGTAAAAACAAAATGGTTAATGGATTATTAGACTCAATTAAGATTGACTAACTAAAAGCTAATTAACACCAACTCAATTAACCTAATTAAATCCTAATTAAAAAACTCTAATAAACCCACTAATCTAAAATTTATTAAATCCCTATTAAATCTCCTATATTATTTATCTAAAACATTATATCCTAAAAAAAACTATTATTAATAAAAGAAAAAAATCTATATTCTATTAAAACCTATTAAACTCTATAAAATGCTAGAAAATGGTTTAAATCTATTAAAAAACATTAAAAAAACTATTAATATTCTATACTATTCTAAAATGATTAAAAAACTATAAAACCCTAAAAATAGCTAATAAAATCCAGAAAAATCAGAATAATTCCCGAAGGAACAAAAATAGCACCGAACGGCAAATAACACTGCGAGAGCGCACCAAAATAGCCGGTAAAAATAAACGGGCACCGAAATATCCCTAAAAACAACAGCGCGAGCTGCAAACACCGGGAATAGCACGAATTCCCAAAAATACGATTCTACCTATCTAAACTGATTAAAAACACCTGAAACGCGAGACGAGGGTTGTGATCCCGATAAAATCAAAACAACTGAAAAATGCACTGTATGCGATATGTAGATGCGAATGCGGTCATGCGTCGAAACATCGAGCCAGATACGGGACCCGGTTGGTCAAATTTTAGGGTGCAACAGTAGGAGCGAATGCGTTGCATATCACCCTAAGGGTGATACACTAAGCATCCTAGTTACGTGAGAGTGACCCTCCCGCAACCATTTCCTACGTATCTAACAATCTCACAACACTCGATAGTTGATTAAAAGACTTGAATTAGATAGATGATGAACGAAGCAGCTCCGTTGGCTCCTGATATGCGCGCAAGCTCCATTCCAATCTTCTCCTCTCTGGATCCTTGATGATGACGCTTGAATCAGGAACAATGTACTGCTTAGACCGTCATGGTTCGAATTATACGAGAAATCGAACTCTAAGAGGTAGCGTATTGATATCCGTGTCAAAGACAAGATAGAGCAGTGATATCGAAAATCATTCTCCAATTGAATCGTGTCACACAGCCAGCCAGAAATAAAATCAAAGATAAAATCAGATGGAAACGAAAATAGGAGAGACAATAGGAGACAAATCCACTAACAAATGGAAATAAAAGTCTACTCCTAAGATACGGCAATTAAAGTCCTAAGGGAACTATATCCTAAAAAGAATTACATCTATAAATCTTCTTAACCAGGAATTAATTCCTAAACTATATTCTAAGAATATTAAATCCTAACAAATTTTGAACTAAAGTTCTTTAAAGGTAACTATTAAATCCTAAACTATATTCTAACTAAAATATTCTAGGATATTAAAAATATTCTAACTAATATATTCTAATTAATCTCTACAAGAAAAAATATATCCTAAAACTATAATATGCTAAAATATTCTAACTAAACATATTCTCTAATATATTCTAAGAATTGTTAAGCTAAAGAAATCACCATTAAATTGTAATAAAAAAAATTAACAAAATCATGTAGGGGGGTAAAGGATATAGGGGGATGCTGAAACAAAAATAGGGAAAGAGTTGGGCCCATCCCAACAAATGGCAACAAAAAACAGGGAGGGGGTGTATGCAGAAAAACGGGGTATGTGTAGTAAAGGGAACAAGGGAGTCGGGCTAGAGGCCCACAAAACACACACACACACACCAAAAACAGGAGAGGAAAAAAAAAGAAAAAAAAACGGAGGGGATTGCTGCCAAAAAAACATTGGGCTTGATGCCCAGTCCACCGCCACGTGATCCACTATCCATGTTCAACAAACCAAAACCCTGAATCCTTCCAACTCCCCCTTCACTATTCACTCGTGAAACCCTAACGGCGCTCTCATCTCCAACCTTTCTCTCGTTCCATCTTCTCTGTCTCCCTCACGTTACAACCTTCACAACACATGAACAAAAACGAAATCACAAACTATCACGACCTGGACACACACTCGGTTCCTTTGACGCTCTTGAAGATTCGTGAAGATGAAGATTTGTTGAAGTCGTTCTTGGAGTTGTTCTTGATGAAGAACATACCTGAAGAAGAATGTGGCGGTGGAGCTCTCAAGATCTGAAGTTGATTCGCTTCTTGCTGATGATGAAGATTCATGATGTTGATGGAGTTCTCGCGATGAACGCGAGCATGCATGTGACGATCTGGAGCTTTTGGTGAAGATTTGACGGTGACGAACTCAGATGAACACCGTTGGAGCGTTCTGGGCGAGTTTTGAACGTTGAAGATCAAGGAGGACGTCAAAGATGATGAACCCATGAAGGTTACAGACGAAAATCCTTGTGTTTCTGGAGGTGATCTTGAATCCTGAAGATTTTTGATGACGAACTTGCTTGCTGAATCTGGAAAATCTTGAAGATCGGTTGAATGTTGTGAAATCTGGAGAAGAAATGATGAAACTCTAGAAATCTCGTGAAGATCTGAAGATTATGGATGAAGATCGCTTGAAGATCTCTACTGAAGAATTGATGAACGTTCTGGAAATTTGAAGGACACTGATGAAGATGAAGGATGCATGTTCATTGAAGATTGCCATCATTTTCTGGAGAAAAAAACCTTGAAAGATTGGCGAAGGTGATGAAGGTTCTTGAAAAATCTGGAAAAGTATGAGTATCTGGTGGTGAAGGTGATGAACTCGAACGATGTTGATGAACATACTTGATGAAGTTTGGGCGAAGTCTTTGAAGATTCGATTTGGAAACTGTTTGAAGATTCATGAAGGTTGATGATCATGGAGAACGTATGGATGTTTGGATGAATTTCTGGACGAAGGTAGTTTTCCGGTGACTGTTATGAACTCCGGCGACAGTTACGGCTGTGATAATTTCTCCGGCGAGAACCTCCGGCAGTTTGCATGGCCGGCGGTGAGGGAGAGACGGTGGAGACACACGTGGAAGCCATACAGAACATGGAGAGAGAGGCGGAGACGCGTGTCATGGAGAGAGGGTGAGAGAGACGGGTGGCAAGTGGAGGGTGAGTTGGCAGTGGAAAGGGAGAGAGGCGCGTAGCCACGTGTGGGGGAAGGAGAGAGTGGAACGGTGAGGTGGTGAAGCAGAGTGAGGTGAAAATGATGTGGCCAAAAAAGCAACACACGCGTGGTCATGTTTATATACTGACACTTGGCAAGTTGGACCTGGGCCACTGAGATTTGTGGATAATTGATAATGTGGCCCAACAAAGACTAAATGAACTGATTAAGGGATTAAACATGGATTAATGGACTAAATGAAAATGGTTAGGGCTAATAAAACGAAAACAGTTAATAAATTAATAGCCTAATTAAAGCTGACTCTAATCAATTAATATTCTAGTTAATATCTATATTAAAAACCTATAATGAAACCTATTTATCTATTAAAACTAAAAGAACACTATTAAACTATTAAAACTATATTATTCTATTAAACTATATTAAAGGCTATTTAAATCCATAAAATTCTATATTAAAAAAAAAACTATATCTAAAAATCTATTATAAATCTATAAAAAAAAATCTAGTAAATTCTATAAAAGAAAACCTATTTATTAAAAGAAAATTAATATCTATTTAGCTATAATAAAATCTGATATTCTAAAAAAAGAAAATCTATAAAAAGTCTAATGAAACTATATTAAACTATATTATTCTAACAAAGAAACTAATATCTATTAATATCTATTTAAAAATATCTATTCTATTTATTTAAATCCTATTAAAATCTACTAGACTTCTAGAAAAAGATAATAAAATTCTAAACCTATTTAAAAATCTATTTAATATCTAAAAAAACCATTTAAATCTAATAAAACCTAAAAAAAGCAATTAATTCAATTAAAAAGGGAACACAAGACCAGAGCGGAACCAACGGCAAAACCCGGACACCGAAATGTCCTCAACAACCACAGCGCGAGCTGAAAACACCCGGGAAGCCCACAACTTCCCAAAAATAACCTCCGATTACTCGAACCGGTCTGAAACGCCCGAAATGTGAAAACAGGGCTGTAATCCCGATAAAATCAATATGACTGGAGAAATGCACTGTATGCTGTATGCGAATGCGGATGCGAAAATGCGTCGAACTATAAACTAGATATGGGAACCGGTTGGTCAAATTTTGGGGTGCAACACACAGGTATGTACTTAACTCGCAGACGAGGTACGGCATCCTATGCGGGTTCAACGTCATAGACTTTCAAGAGCGATGATACGATACCCAGAAGGTGCGGCATCATCAGCCCTTGAAGCAGCCTCACTTAGTCGAATCCCAAAGGATAGGTCCCCAGAGTCGACAATCCTCGGGTCAGACAACTTGTCGAGCCCTAAGGGCCAGGCAAGAAGCATCAAAGAGAATTTCGTCTGAGCGCAGATTTCGCGGCTAGCTGGTGCGAGCTAAGCAAGCAGGCTAACCACTACTCTCTACTTCTAAGTCTATATGCAAACTCAAGCCTAGGTCCGTCTTATCTCTCAATCTAACCCTCTTCCCAGCACAACAACAATAATATAATACTAAAAGTAAAGGCAGAAAGGTAAATACATACAAAACCCCAGACGGGAAAACAAGCGCTAGGACTGACTCGCATAGGGAACCGTTGGAATCCCCAGCAGAGTCGCCAGCTGTCGCTACTGCGAAAATCGGCGCCGGCTATGACAGAAGAGTCGCCACTGTGCGTTATTTATCCCAACGGAGGGAAATGAAACACTCAGAGTAAACCTAACGCAAAACGGGAAAGGAATGGTCATCGCAACCAAATCCTGGATTCGGGAGTCGGTTACGCAAGGGGAAGGTATTAGCACCCCTCACGTTCGTCGTACTCGGCGGGATCCACGCTTGTTTTCTATCTAAGGGTGTGTTATTCTATCTACTCTACAGGTCTGGGTTAAAAAGAAAAGAAAATGACTCGGCAAAGTATCACACTTTATGCCTACGTATTCCCGTTTGGAACGAGAAATCAGAGTCAACGTAGTTCGCCTACCTACGGGAAAGAAGGGGAAGGTTGCTCGCTAGGATATCGCATCCTATGCCTACGTACTTTCATACAGCATGAAAGATCAGAGCAAACGTAGTTCGGGCTACGGAAGACACAAGCTTGTCTGACTGTTTTTATTACCTTCAAAAAGGGTTTTCCTTGATTAAGAGTCCAAGCGGACAAAAATGACAATTTGATGTTTGTTTTGAATCTTTTACGAAAGAAGTGTTTTTTAGTCTGTTTGCAATCTCTGACGCACTAGAGACTATGATTTGAGAGTGACTACGTCGCATGTCACCCTAAGGGTACCATACTAAGCAGTCAGACTACTGAAGAGTGACCCCCCAGCAACCTTTTCTCAAATAGCTTAAGGCCCGTAACGTACGACATCGATTAACCTTATTACTATATTTGTGAGTTGTTTTGAGATGAGAAAAGAGAAAAAAGCTCTAAAAAGCCTAGGGTTGAAAGGGAATAAGACTAACCTAATGTTGTCATGCATGGATAAGAATCCTAATGTCTGTCATAATTCCCTCCTGCACAGAGGAAATCAGAGATCCTAGGGGATAAACAGAAAAGAAAGCAAGCAAATACAGTAAAATGCATGCAATGCAGCAATACAAGCGAGGCAATGGAGTCCTGCCCAACCTCGAACCTGGGAAAACAACAGGCAAAATGAATCAACATTCACTTCAAACCTAGGGGGAAAGCTACACAAGCCAACAAACAATACAGAAAACAAAACCCAAAGCAGAGGAGGCAGCCCAAGCAGCAGCACCAAACTCCTAGAGCAAACAGCACAAACAGCAGCTCTGACAGCAACAAGTTGATTAAACAGCAAAAGGTTGACAGCAACAACCTTCATCTTCATGAATCTTCAATCCTCAAGTTTCAGTAAACTTTCAATCTTCAATAGACACCAAACTTTAACAAGCTACCAGCTTAAACAAGCTCAAACCCCAGCCAGTAAACAGCTTCAATAAGCTCCTAACTTCATCTTCAACAAGCAGCAAACCCTAGCTTCAACAAGCAACCAGCTTTAACAAGCACAAACCTCATTCTCAACAAGCTTCAACAAGCAACCTCATCTTTCCTTTACCAAGCTTCAACAAGCACCTCCAAGGGAGAATCATTCAACAAGATCAGGTCATAATGTTATGAAACTTAATGACAACCAAAGGAAATGACTAAGAAATTAACATTGCAAATGAAAGGTATCCTCAAAGTTCTACTCACTTGGACATACCACTCATCCCTCCTAAGGAGAGATGGAGCTTCCCAAGGAGGAATTTATGTCATTGGATAGAATAGAGACAAACAATGCACTCTATGTTTGAAGAAATAAACAAAACTACTCTGATGCTCTTCCTAAAACCCTAGTTTCCCTAAGCTCCTGACAAGCACTCCACCAGATGAGAGAAATCTTCAACTCCAATCTCCTTCAAGCTCTCCAAAGCATCTTCAATTGGTCTTCATGATCATCCAAGCTCAAAAGCACCACCACCCTAGTCTAAGGGGAACTATTGAATTAAACTAGCCAAGTTAGTTCATCAGAAACACCTAGAAGTTAGTTCTAAAACTAATTCTACTTAAAATACCAAAAGGGATTGTAAAATCCTACAAAAATTACCAAGGGTTCCTAAACCACTTAAGAAACTCTCATACAAAAACCAGGGGGTTAACCATTCATTTGGCCTTAAAACTATGCCCTAAACCTAAGGGTATCATCTTAAAACCCTAATTCTAAACCACCTAAAGTTCAATGCTCAAACTAGCCTAAAATTCTCTCACAAAAATATGAGAAAGTTACTATGGGGACATGCATATTTAAGCTAACCAGCCCAAAAAGAATCAACTCAAAATTCATCACCAATCATTCACAATAAAATCAGCAAAATGGCATACCAAACATATCAAAATAAAAAGCCATTAAAAATACAAAAATGCAAATAAAATATAAAATGCATGAATTAAAGGAATTTTAACCCTATTAAATTCTACACATTCTAAGGAGTCAAGGGGAAAAAACCTGGATTAAAAAGACTAATTTTCCTAATTATTATGGATTTATTCCTAACTATATGCAAAATGTAAAATTAAAAGAAAAACAATGAAAATTTAGAAACCTGCATGACAAATAGAAATTTACTTCAGTTATAATCCAAACCTGGGCCAAAAGGGGGTACGCCTATCAAACATTTCATAAGCCCAAACCAACTAACAGAAAATAAATGGAAAATGAAAGGAAAATGGAAAACTCTCGTGGCAAATAGCAATCCATTCACGTTATAATTCCCAATTGGGCCCAAGGTGGGGTGTGGAAAGCAAGAAGTCACTAAGCCCATCCACTCTGATTAAATGAAACAGGGCATTTTGATGTTATTCAATCTCTTCAGTTTGTGAAACACGATCGTGGCCATTAGATGGAGTCTCCAGTCAAAGTCAAGGCGTGATCTAAAGGTTGGGAGTCATCGTCCCCAAAATATTTGAAAATGGAGGGAGAAACTCAGACGGTGGCCTGAGCTCTGCGCCACCGTCTTCTCCGGCGAGGCAATCCCAAAAACGCATCACACACCAAAATGAAACACCCTATCCCACTTAAAATCATCCCCTGAGTCCAAAAATGACCTCCATTTTTATTGATTCTCCCTCTAACTCCAAATCCGATCATAGTTGCAGAAAAATCACAAATCTTGAATCACCTCAAAACCTAAAATTAATGATCCTATTATGAACTACACTTCTCCCTGGTCAAAAATAACTATCCACACGCCATTAAAACTTCAAGAACTCAGAGTTACAAGCTTCAACAGAAAATGGCATCACACTAATTTGGTCTCTAATTGCCCAATTATTGGACTGAAATCCACCCTAACATTAACACTAACCTAACCATGCATCAATGTCTATGCGTCTCCCTATGAATTAAGCTAAAAGAAAGAAGTTGCAGACCTGGTTTGAAATGATGAACAGATGGAGATTTTGCTTGAATCAACCTCCAATCTTTTGCAGAATCACTCAAGAATCACTTCCCAAGCTACTCCAATGGTCAATTTGCACTGAATTCTCCTCAATCCTCAAAACCGATTCTTGATGCAATGGTGAAATTTTCAAATGCTCTCTCTCGATTCTCTCCAATGCAAGCCAAAAAATGATCTGGATCAGTTGCATACCATATATAGAAGTGATTAGAAACCTCCGGAACCTTCGGTAACAACCTGAATGAGAATTTCAATTTTTCATCTTCCTTTAAAATCTCATGTGAGGAAACCGTGCATTGCTCTGTTTCAGCTTTCAATTTCACCTGAAATTCTCACCTTGTGATATTTAGAAATGAATTGAAATGGTATTCTCCTTGTTTTTGATCTTATGGCAATGGATTGATATGTTACTTCCTTCTTAAGTAACAAAAAGGAACCACGTGCAAATGACCTCAAATCCAAAAAGTAATATTGCTGTCCTTTCCAAAACATGTTTTCTGATCAAATTGGTATATAACATTGCTTGGTTTGGCCATGAAATCAAGAAATCACATTTTTGCCTTTTAAATGACTTTAATTTCTTCATTTAAAAACCATTTCAAACCAACTTCTCCTATGAGCCAATTTAAAACCTCCTTGATGCATGGTCAAGGTTAAAACCCTATTTTGAGAAACTTTCTAGTTGAACATGTTTTCATTTGAGGCCCCTAAGTTGGAGATTTTGATCCATGCTTGAGAATGACCTATAATCCCCAATACCCAAAATACCCCTGGCTTGCCAAGATCATAAAACTCTTATGTTGGGCAAGAATTCTAGTACTCTATGGAAAGCTAAGATCAAGATCTAAAACTCTTATGTTGGGCAAGAATTAATTTGAAACTTCCTTGAAGGGAAAAAGTTGCTTGGAAGTCAAGTGACTTTCACAGATAAATTTCATAGTACTCTGATGACCTGTAATTTGCAAAGACCATAACTTGAGTTCTAAAAATATTCTTGAAGACTTCTAGTACTCAAATTAAAGTTATGGAGAAGCTATACAAGTTTCATGTTGGCCAAAGATCCATTTGAAACTTATATTTTGACTTATGTGGCTTTGAAGTTAGGAACTAAATAGGGGATTTTACACTAAAACCCTAATTTAGCAACTTCCCACATTCTTGATCTTTCTTTGCTTAACCTTGGCACAGCACCACACATGTATCAACATACCAATTAATGCATCCCATGACCTCAAGGTAGGCTTTGATGCTCTCCCATTACTCAGTTGAAATAGGGTTGACCTAGAGGAAACCCTAGTTGACTGCACTTCAACTGTGGCTCTCATTCTTGGATCAATGACTTGCCTCAGCTTCAATATGGCCCTCTAGGCACCCCATGAGATCCATACACACCTCAAATTCACATTCCATGCTTCTCATCCCACTGATGATTCTCAATATTCCTCAGGATAGGAGCAAAACCCACATGTAGGCACTCAAACTTCTCAAGGCTTCAAATCATTTCTTGATGGCTTGGATGATTTCTCAAACTTGGATAAGACCTCTTGCTAGGCTCTTATCTTGATAGACATCCTTGATCCCTTTTTGGAGGCATGCTATGTGTTGCACCCCAAAATTTGCCTAACTTTTCTTTACCTGGCTTATGTTTCATTTCATTCACATTAGCATTATCATTTGCATTTCATTGACATGTATGCAGGAGATCAAGAGGTATAATTACCAATCAAGGGCTACACAAGAGTGTGAAGCTAGCTAAGAAGGTTATTCAAGTGTTCAAGGGTTGATATCTTTGTCAGAGAAGTTATAAGATCCTCAGAGAGAATGGTTGAAACCAAGAGTGTGTGCCTCCTAACTTGAGAGTTGTGGGAGCTCCTCAGATGATTCTGAAGCCATGAAGTTAGACTTGAGGTATTGAGAGAGCTCATGAGAATTTTTGAAGATCACTTTGAGGCCTAGACAGGTCATTGTGCAAGATTAAGAAGCCTCAGCCATGAGTGGTGCAATTAGGGTTTGACTGAGTCAACCCTAGGTCAACTGATGATTTGAACAAGGTTGAGGCCTAATTCAAAGGCCATGTGATCATGGATTGATACATTGAGATGTTATAAGGATGATTCCAAGGTCAACTCATCATGATTGAAGAGTTTGAGAAGTTTCAAGCTAGGGTTTCTAAGGCTTGACAGTGTAAAATCCCCTAGTTTTACCCCTATCTTCAAGGCAGTTTAGCTCAAGATGTGATTGTCATCTCATCTTTCCGCCAACATGAATGTTGTATAGCATGATCTTAGCTTTAATTTGAGTGCTAGAAGTCCTTGTTAGGATTTGTATAACTCAAGTTATGACTTTGACAAGTTACAGGTCATCTGAGGTGTGTGAATTTGGGGGCTTGAAAGTTACCCAACTTGCATCAAACTTTTGCCCAAGAAGGATGATTCCTATGAACTTTTGGTCAACATGAATGTTGTTCCTTATCTTCTTATATTTATAGATAGTACTAGAAGTACTTGATAGGATTTGTAGAACTCAAGTTATGGCTTTGACAAGTCAAGGGCATTTTGGTCATTTGGAGATTACAGGTCATTTCAACCATAAGGCCATAACTCCCATTTCGAAGCTTCAAATGGGAAAATGTTCAACATAAAACTTGTTCAAAATGATGTTTTAAGGCTAGTAAAGAGGTCATGAGATGTTGGAAATGCTTGTATCTCAAAGTTGCAAAAATGACCTAAAATAAGGGTATAAGTTAAATAAACCAAAGTTGAAAAGTGATATTTTTGATCTACACATCCAAACCAAGGCATGTAATATATCATTTTGACTCTAGAAAACATTTTAAGAACATTGGTTTAGCCACATTTTTTATTTGAGGTCTAATTTGTGGACTTGCTTTGAAAAGTAGTTACTTGCATATTAAGTAACATTTGCAAAACACATGAGAGATCAATACACAAGCTTCCAAGGCCTTGTAACACATCTAATATCTCACTTGGAGAGATTTTGGGATCATAACAAGCTGCTGCAACAAGTAAAACCAGAATTGGGGTGAGTATGGCATGAGATCAGATTTTGGATGACATGATAAATTCAACATCTCCTTGGATGATTCCAGAAGGTTCTAGAGAGGTCCAACATCATCTACATATTGATTAGAAGGGGTTCAAGTGCAGGGTTGGTTAGAATTGAGGGAGAGAAGAGAGTTTTCAACTTCACATTGTTCATTGCAACTTGAGATCGGTTTCTGCATTCTACACCATCTTCTTCCTTTCTTTTGATTTCAACAACTTCTATGGAGGATACTGAATGATTCCAGATCAATTCCATAGCCAAATCCTTGAAGGATCGTGTATGAGCAACTGAATTTCAGCACCTACAAGTCACTATCAGATTTGGAGTTCCAGGCATTTTCCATCAGTTCTCTTGCATACAGAAGCAAGAACTTGGTACATTGAATGATTTCGGAGCTGTAGAAGGGTTGGAGTGAAGAATTGCTACATCTGTTACTCAAGAATTCACAGGTTGGTAAATTTCATCCCTCACCTTAATTTAAGAAGAATTAAGCCAATTTGTTAGGATAGATTGATAGTATGTGGTTAGGAGATCGTTTCTGGAAACTTAGAGAGGATTTCGTGATGATCAATGAGGGGACACAATTTCTGTTTGGTTCAAGAACATGCTGGATATTGAGAGATAATATGAGTATTATAGCAAGAAATGATCAGGGTAATGTGGTGAACATTTTGAACCTTTCAATTTGAAGAATGGTGACAATTGAGGTCTGAGCATAATTTTGATTCTTGATCGTGTTTTAGGTTAGAGGTTGATTCAATGAATTCTGAGGCTAGGGTTAGATTCAGTGTTCATTTTAGAGTGATTTAGTGTTTTAGATCATGGATTTTGATGGAGATTTGGTGAGATGCGAATGTGATGAAGATGAGCATGAGAGCTCTATTTCAATGGCGTTCCTCCCTCCATTTTTGGTTCAAACGAAGAAGATGATGTTAGCACCATTGGATCAACATGAGGACTTTGACTAAACCATGTATCCCACGACCAGGATTAATTTGAATTCATGAGAGAGTCTGGGTAAGTGAAACGATGCGTTTCACTTACTAGTTGGTTTTGGGCTTAGTTGAAACTTTGCTACCCGCACCCCCCTGATGGCCCAATTGTCATAATGAACTGAGCGTGTTTACTATCTGCACCATGGTTTTATTATTTTACTTGGATTTTCTTTTATTTTTTCATTTTATACATGGTTATTGATTAATTCATAATAAATTGAAAAATGATCCAATTAACCCCATTCTTTTGCATTATATTCATGATTGAGTCTAGAATTTTTTAGATAAAAAATATTTTTAGTTCATGTATTTTCTGATTTATGGGAATTTTACATTTTAATTGATATTAAAATGGTTATGTTTGATCCTTAATTTTGTGGAATTTTGTGTGATCATGTGGTGATGACTTTGATCCTGATTTTTTGTGAGTTGTTAGCTTAGACATGTATGCTCCCATAGCATTTTTCTCACATTTTTGTGATGAAAATAGGTGTGTTTTCTAGATAGAGCGTTAGGTGCTTCCTTTTAGGGTTTAGATTTAGTACCTTATAGTGTAGAATTTATTTCTAGGTCTTATTTGATGACTTGATCTCTGGAATTAATATGGTAGAGTCATGATTGACCTAGGTTCCCATATTTATTTTTGTAGGATTTTACAATTGGTTTTAGTTTTTTAGTTAGGACTAACTTTAGTACTAGGTTTTAGGTGATCCTAACTTACTAACTCAAATAGATTAGCTTCTTTAGTCCCCTTAGATTAGGGTTTTGCTTTGTTTGCCTTTGGTTGAGATTGAAGACAAGGTGAAGATGCTTGAAGTTGCTTGAAGTTGCTTGGAGTTTGGAGTTGCTTGTGCCTGAAGGTGTCTGATGAAGATTTAGGAGGTAGGAGACATAGGGAGAGCCTTAAAATTAGAATGATTTCTTTCACAAATATGGAAAGCCTCTTGTGCTTCCATTCCTCCCAATGACTAAAAGTCCTTCTAAGATATTCACATCCCTCCTTTGGAGGGATGAGTGGCTTTATCTGGGAATTAGAACTTTGAGGGAACCAATCTCTCATAATGATGAACCCTTACAGGCTTCCTTTGGTTGTCAATAAGCTGTTTATCATTTCCACTCATTCTGTTAAATCAATTGCCTTCTGGTTTGAGTATCTTGAAAGATGTTGGACTTGAGTTTGAAGATGAGGACTTCATTGAAGAGTGTGGAAGAGGATGATTCCTTGAGCATTGCCATTGCAGCTGAAGCCTGAAGAGCAAGAAGAACAAGTTGATACTTGTGAAGAAGATCCAATGGAGATTGAGTGAAGAGCTGAGGCTTGAAAAAGAATTGAAGGATGAAGTTGACACTTCCAGGTGATTGAAGACTACTCTGAGAAGCTGAGGCTTGTAGGAGAAGAGGACCAAGTTGATACTGGTAAAGCAAAGAGAGCTGAAGCTTGAAGAAACAAGTTGATACTTGTGCATTGATGCATTGAGAGCCTGAAGGAGTCAAGTTGATACTTGTAGTTAAGAGTGAAGCCTGAAGGTGGAACTGACTGAGGAGCTGAAGCTTGGAGAAGAGAGAATAAGTTGAAACTTATGTTGATGGGTTGAAACCTGGAGAAGCAGGTTGATACTTGTCATGAAGGATGAAAGCCTTGAAGGGTGGTTGAAGTCTGGAGACTGGATTGCTGTCAGAAGAGCTGAAGCTTGAAAGAGAAAGAGGGAGCTGGTGATCTGCTTTCTTTCTTATCTGTTTTCTTTTCTGTGTTGATGTGACTTGTTTGAGTTGCTTGATGGATTAGAATAAGTTCATATCTAGACTGACTTTAAGCTAGGAGCATGATTGCACTAGAGGTTGAGTTGCTCCCTCTGCTTGTATTTTTACTGTATGGCTTTGCTTGCGTGTATTCGGTAGAGCCCTGCTCCCTTGCCCATGTGGTTTCTATTTGCTTGATAGCATTTTATTTCTTCTGTATGATTGCAGTTGCTCATTATTGTCTTGCTTGATAGCATATTTTATTTTCTGTATGATTGCAGTTATTCATATCTGGCTTGAGGTTGAGATGAGCTTGTGGAGGCTGATGCCCCACACACATTTCCTCCCTCACTTGCATTGCATGCATTTTACAGTCGTTTACTGTTTACTGTTTAAGCTGATGCTTTATCTGTTTCTGTTTACCATTGACATGATCCCTTAGGAATCTCACTTCCTTTGATAAGGAAGTGATGATAGAACTTTAGGTTGAAACCTATGCATGACAACTTCTAGGAGTTCCCTGTTTAAAACTTCAACCATAGGATGAATCCTTGGCATGACAACATTAGGACTTGATAGTCTCCCCGTAGTTGAGCCCCTTCTCTTCTCATCTCAAAACAGCTTAAGATACAGTAATTATGAATGATTTCTTTCGTACGTTATGAGCCTTAAGCTATCTGAGAAAGGATTTTTGGAGAGCTTCTTTTCAACAGTCTGGATGTTTAGTATGGCACCCTTTGGGTGACATGCGACACATTCACTCTCAGGTCATAGTCTTTAGTGCGATTGAAATTGCAAACACAATAAAAAACAGTTCTTTCGTAAAAGACAGAAAACAAACTTCAAACCTTTTTGCCCCGTGGGCCCATAATTCAAAGGAAAGCTTTTCTGAAGAAAAGAGTGTCGTTAAACTTCAGCGCCACCGCAAACAGGCTTTGTCCCTAACTGCTGGAACTGCTGTTTAACCCTACTCGATAAAACAGACGAATCTGAATTCCCGTAATCCGTATTAACCCGAACTACGTAAGCTCTAACCTCTCATATCTGCTGAGAGTACGTAGGCACAATACTAATGTATTGGCGAGCCACCTTCCCCGTAACCCGTTGTAGGCCGAACTACGTTGACTCTGATTTCTCATTCTCTGATGAGAATACGTAGGCATAAAGTGCAACGCTTTGCCGAGTCATTTCTTTTCTTTTTCAATCCAGCCTTGATAGGTAGATAGATAAACCAACTCGTCCAGTAAACACAACAAGCGTGGATCCCGTCGAGTACGACGGACGTGAGGGGTGCTAATACCTTCCCCTTGCGTAACCGACTCCCGAACCCAGGCAATGGTTGCGATGACCTTGTCTTATACCTTTTCTTCAGGTTTTTCCGATTGTTTCCTTTCCCGTTCCGAGGGATAAATAACGAAAGGTGGTGACTCTTCTGTTTTGCCGACACCTTATTTTCGCGGAAGCGACAGCTGGCGACTCTGCTGGTGACTTGATAGTTTCCTGGGATCCAACGTCCCGTATGCGAGTCAGTTTGGGGATTCAACGTCCCCTGCGAGAGTCAATCCTAGCGCTTGTATGATTACTTGTTAGGTTGTGTTTATTTATCGCATTTTATTTTCAGTATGATATGATTATCTATGCTGTTGTGGGAGGGGCATTCTGATGAGTGAGAGGCCAGACCCAGGCTTGAGTGAACATAGCATTAGTTGTGGAAATTAGTGGGCGCGTGCTTGCTTGGCAGGCACTAGTGTCTCATGAAATCCACGCTCAGACGAGGTTCTCCTGATTGACTTCTTTTTCAACCCTTTGGGTTGAGGGGGTTGTTGGTTTGGAGGATTGTCGACTCTGGGGACCGATCATTTGGGATTCAGCCGAGTGAGGCCACTTCATGAGCTGGTGATGCCACACCTTCTGGGTATCGTATCACCCCTATTGAATGTCTGTGACGCTGATGACCGCATAGGATGCCGAACTTGAGTCAGTTTAGGTCCATACCTGTGAGCAGGGTTGGGTTTGTTGTAGGAAACTTTAACCTTCAGACTACCTGGTTTTCTTGATAGTGAATCAGTTTTGTTGGTACCGGAGGTTCTCATCATCAGATATATGATTGTTCTTGACAAAGCAGAGTTATGGTCCTATATCAGAGGACCTTATCTTCAGAGATGTGTATTTGTTCTTGATAGAGCAGGTTTTTTGGATCAGAGGATCTCATTAGCGGATGTGTATTTGTTCTTGATAGAGCAGGTTTATGATTGGGATCTGAGGATCTCATCAGCAGATGTATGGTTGTTCTAGACAGAGCAGATTTATGGTCCGATACCGGGGTTTTCTTATTATCATATATAGTGGTTGTTCTTGACAGAGCAGCATCATGGTTTTGTTGATACAAAATCTCCTCAACAGCACAATTGCCTTGATCTCCTGCTGCATGATTGCATTTTACATTGCTTTGCATACCCATTTGCATTTCATTAACATGTTTCTGTGTTGCAGGTACCGTTTCCCCCGATTCAGGATTTCTTGCCTTCTATTGTGTTATTATGGGTTCTCTGAGGAAGACCGTGGCATACAAGCTCCCTGCTCCTGATGTTGTTCAGCTGATTGGTTTGATTGCTTTAGCAGATGATTCTGTGAGAGATGAGTTCAGAAAATCTTACGGCAAATTGCTCAGTTTGGTTCGTAAACCCTCTGTGTTTGAGTTGAATGGGTTGCACGCCCTGCTCAGGTTCTACGATCCTCCGTTGAGATGCTTTACTTTCCAAGACTTCGTTCTCGCACCCACGCTAGAGGAGTATGTTGATCTGTTAGGTGTGCCTATCAAGAGTCAGATGCCCTTTGTCCATATGGATGCGGAGCCTAATCTGGCTAGTCTAGCCCCTTCACTTCATCTGGATGCCTCCGAGTTGGTATTGTCTAGTTGGAACAAGGTTCCCGGTTTCTCCTTGCAGTTCTTAGTGGGAAAAGCGCAGCAGTGCGCCAAAGACGGATGTTGGGTCGTGTTCAACGCTATCCTTGCTCTGTGCATATATGGCATCATTCTGTTCCCCAATATGCCCGACTTTGTGGACTTCGACGCCTTTCACATCTTTGCATCTGGGAATCCAGTCCCCACCTTGATAGGAGATGTCTACCATTCCGTCCACTACAAAAACGAGAACAGAAGGGGTAAGAATGTCTCGTGCTGTGTGCCCTTGCTCTATAAATGGATTGATAGTCATCTACCCAAGAAGGGTCCCTTTGCTTCGTCTGCAGCCACAGCTGAGTGGTCCGAGCGTTTGATGAGTCTATCAGCGGAGGATATTGATTGGTTTGACAGAGATAGGTTGGGCGCTGAGATTATCTTCAGCTGCAGCGGGTTTCCGAACGTGCCTTTGATAGGCAGGAAGGGCGGTATAAACTATAATCCATCTCTGCTGGTCCGACAGTTTTCTTATGCTTTGAGAGCTCCGTCGAAGGATGAAGAGGTGCAGGAATCTCTGTACCTCATTGGTCTTCTAGAAGGGGATGTGTTATCTAGGCTTCAGCGCGCTTGGAATGGTATCAGTAAGAGGGGAAAACCATTGCTGGGAAAAAGTAATAGCCAGGCCTACGCTCCGTATGTGACTTGGATCAGAGCCAGAGAAGATGCTATAGGGATGCCGTTTCTTCATGCCAATCCAGAAAGCCCTCCGGTGATCGAAGAGCCTACCACCGTGCCTGTTCAGCAGCATAATCAGGTGTTAGTTGAGAGAGATGAGCTGAAAAAGGCAAATGAAGAATTGGAGAAAGAATTGGCTCAGCTCCGAAGCGAGGGAAACGAAGCCGTTCATTCCTTCAAGAGGCAGACCGAGCTGGTGAACCAGTTGGGGACAGATTTGACTAAGCAGATAGCTGAGCGTGAGCGCATGGGTCGAGACTTCAAAGCTGTCAACGATGTACTGGCCACGAAGAAGCAACACTTGGATGAAGCGTATCGGAGGATATCCAAGTTTAACCAGCACTGGAAGGCCTCTCTAGCCAACAGGAAAGAGCAGGAGGATAAGCTGATCCAACAGATCTCCAAGCTGAAAGCCTAGGTGAAGGCTAGTGAGAAGTGGTTTGATGAAGAAACCGCTCGCAGATATGCCGCTGAAGGCCAGCTCAACAGAGCTCTCACTAACCTGAAGGAGCGCAAACTGACGTTTGAGTCCAAGTAGCGGAAGCTAGAAGATTGTTTCGGCGAAGGAGCATGGGAAGATTCGGTCGAAGGTCTTCAATACACCATTGTGCAGAGAGAGTTACTCGTCGAAGGGTTGCTCACTCGGCCTGATCATCCAGAAACGAAGGGGTTGTTAGAAGAGTTTCGCGCCCGTGGCCGTGCTTGACTATTTGTATTCCTTTTGTCTGATCATTGTTGGACGCTGACCATCACCAGGCCTGTTGGCTGAGGTCATGCTGTTGATTCATCTTGTACTCACTGACGTTGTGTACCGCCTTGATGGGCTTTCTATATATGAGATGTTATTTCCATGACTGGACTCGGACTTCTTATTATCAGCACTGGCACTCAAGCACTAGGATCGGGGGAAATCTCCCTAACGCACATACACACGTTTGCATTTGCATGAAGCATTTTCATAACGAGCACTTTGTCATTTTTCCTAACCCTCTTGTGTTTACAGGTTGTTTCAGGTTGTTCCAGGATTGATCAGAGACCAATCCACCGCTATCCGACTAGAGCAAATCAAACCAGAATCATGGAGCAAGTGCAAACTGATGTTCAGGAACTCCGCGAAAGGATGGACCGTTTCATGGAGCTCATGCAAGCGGTCGCCAATGGCCAGGATCAACTCAGAACCTTGGTTCAGCCTCTGATTTCAAGGGTCGATAGCAATGGCGTACTCCATGGTGGGACCGTGCCTACCCCTCCACCAGTTGAAACTCCTCAGAATGGCGTCCCCATGACCGGGGGGAATGGCAGTGCCAACGGTAATGTGATAGCTAACATGGGACTCAATGGTAATACGACGGGTATCGGTAATGGGAATTTTGAAGCTAACGTCAATGTTGGGCTGGGCAACGGCAATGCAGGTGTTGGAAATCTGTTTGGGCCTCAGCCATGGTTAGAAGACCGTCAAGACGATGTGTTCTCTTAGAGACGTGCTGAAGGGGAGCTGACTACTGAAGCACGGCTAAGGTTCAAGGCCCTCGAGGACAAGATGAGGAATATCGAGAACCAGAACACCCTGGGCGTTGATATGTCCAAGTTGGGACTGATTGCTGATTTCAAGGTACCTCCCAAGTTCAAGGTACATGACTTTGAAAAGTACAAGAGCACCACTTGCCCTCGCGTCCACCTGAGATCATACTACCGGAAAATGTCAGCTCATTCTGAGGACGAGAAGTTGCTGATGCACTTCTTTCAGGACAGTCTGTCTGGGCCATCGCTCGAATGGTACATGAGTCTGGAACCTACCAGTGTGCGCACGTGGAAGGACCTTGCTGAAGCATTCGTGCACCACTACCAATATAATAGCGACTTGGCCCCGAACCGAGTCCAATTGCAGAATCTGTCGCAAAGGAACAACGAAGGGTTTGAGGAATACGCCCAGCGGTGGCGTGAGTTGGCAGCCAGGGTTCAGCCACCGATGGTTGAACGTGAGCTTGTGCAGATGTTCGTAGCCACCCTCCCAGGGGTTTATTATGAGAAATTGGTCAGCGGCATGTATGGAACCTTCTCAGATCTCATTATCACGGGTGAGCACATCGAAAATGGGATCAAACTGGGGAAAATTCAAGGTGAGTCATCCTCAGCTGGAGGAGGCGGAAAGAAACCTTATAGTGGCAAAAGACGGGAAGGAGAAGCGAGCGCCGTGACCAACGCTCGAAGGAAAGGTAAAGGCCCTCACCAACAGGTGGCCAGCATAACTATCCTGGCAGTTCAACAGGCACAACAACAGCAGCAGCAGCAACCGAATCAACGAGGGTACAGAAAGTATCAGAATCGGGCACCTCTGTTGAGTCGTCACCTCGAGACACCGCCCATGTCTTACGCACAACTATTGCAGACTTTGCTTCAGCTATAGTTGATCCAGAAGAGAACCCTGGCTCCCTTGACAGGGGCACCTCCGCCAGGTTATGATGCGAATGCGACTTGCGAATTTCATTCAGGGGCACCAGGCCACACAATAGAGAATTGTAAAGCCTTCAAGCATAAGGTGCAGGACATGGTGGACGCTAAGATCATCAACTTCTCCGATAATGTGCCAAACGTCACGAAGAACCCTATGCTGAATCATAGGGGAGGTGGAGTAAACGCCATTATTGAAGACGAGAGCTTGGATTTGTTGACTGACGTCAGAGATCTGAAGACACCGCTTAGCTTCATTAAAGCTAAGCTGATGAAAAGAGGTTTCTTTCCAGGTTGCGGAGAGCTGTGTATGGGTTGTGCAACGAGTCCTGATGGATGTGAACAGTTGATAGAGGGGATCCAAAGTCTGATGACTGAGGGAATCTTACAGTTTAGCCTGAGGGCTGAAAGCAGATCGGGAGAGGTAATGCTGAAGCAAGATGATGAGGTTGCCACCATCACCATCCCTCGTCGAACGATAACTATTTCTGCACCCAGGCCGCCCACAATTACCATCACTAAAGTTGGGCCGATACCTTTCGAAAGCACTAACGTTGTCCCATGGCATTTTGGGGCAGAGGTCTACTGCAACGGACAGAAGTTAAAACTGGAACCATCAGGGTCATGTGCGGAGAACCTAGCGGGTGTTAGCGGAATTACTCGCAGCGAAAGAGTATTTGCACCACCTGAGGTCGTGGCAGACAAAGCGGACAGAGCTGATGCAACTGATAAAGGGAAGAGTAAAGTTGCTGAAGAGATCCCTTGTGGGGTAGAAAAAGACTTACTTGTTAAAGACGCTGAAGAGTTTATGAGGTTGATTAAGAAGAGTGACTACAAGATCGTCGATCACCTCCATCAGACACCCTCGAAAATTTCCATCCTGAATTTGTTGTGGTGTTCTGAAGCACACCGCAACGCGCTGCTGAAGGTGTTGAACACCGCATATGTACCGCAAGAAATATCGCTCAACCAGTTGGAAGGGGTCGTAGCCCACGTGAATGCTGGAAATGGGTTAGGGTTCACCGACCTAGAGCTGGCGCCGAAGGGAAGGAATCACAATAGCACCCTGCACATCTCGATAGAGTGTATGGGAACGATTATGTCTCACGTGTTAGTGAACCCGGGGTCGTCGCTCAATGTTCTTCCGAAGAAAGCATTGATGAAGTTAGATACTCGCGGAGTGATTTGCACACCCAGTGATCTGGTTGTGAAAGCGTTCGATGGAACCAAACGCTATGTTTTCGGGGAGGTGACCCTACCAATCCAAGTCGGGTCGGAAACGTTCGACGCAATCTTTTACATTATGGACATCATGCCTGCCTACAGCTATCTCTTAGGCCGGCCATGGATCCATTCGGCGGGTGTCGTGACCTCGACGTTGCACTAGAAGCTCAAGTATGCTGTCGGAGGTAGCATCGTGACTGTATGTGGCGAGGAAGACATAATGGTGAGCCATTTGTCGTCCTTCAAATATGTTGAGATGGATGGGGAGATCCACAAAACCCTATGCCAAGCGTTCGGAGCTGTTAAAGTCAAGGACGTAGCGCCTGTAGTCGCTGAGAAGCCAGAGATGACTCTCTCTTCATTCAAGGAAGCCCGGGCCGTTGTCCAGGCCGGATCTACCCCAGGCTAGGGGCGAATTTTGGAGATGCCTAACAAGCAAGACAAGTTTGGGTTGGGATATTCTCCTGCGGCTGAAGCCTCCTCTTCTAGCAGTGCGTCGCGAGGTAAAGGGCCGATCCAGTTTACCAGTGGCGGGGTGATATTTGAAAGCATCAACGCGGTGTCTGAAGACAGCGGCGATAGCGACTGTGACTTAGACTCTTGGATCCAGCCAAGCAAGCTAGGCGAGAGCCTCAATAATTGGTCCGTCAAGGATATCATCCAGATGACAAGCAAAGAGTAATGATTTACTTTTTCCAATCATTGTACAACCCTATGTCCTACCCGGGGCATAGTGGTTTTATTGTCAGGGCCTCATTTGATTATGTACATGCATTCTTTCAATAAATCAAAAGGCGTTTTCCTTTGTATTCAAATATTGTGATCTTTGTTATTCCTGTTTTATATTTGTTTTGAAAAACAATAAAATGGCAACGGGGTTCGTGCTAACCTGCATATCCTTGTCTTAAGCTTAACCCTTGTTATTGCAGGATCCACATAGCAGATGACATCGACTCTGGACCTTCTACGACTCACTTCGACTTCGATTGCCCGATCTATCAAGCCGAAGAAGAGATTGATGACGATGAAGACCTTCCCGAAGAGTTGGCCCGCTTGTTGAAACAAGAAGAGAAAGTTATTCTGCCTCATGAAGAGGAGATCGAGATTGTGAATCTGGGTTCTGAAGAACTTGTCAGGAATGTCAGGATAGGGGCTGCATTGCAAAGCGATGTCAAGCAGAGATTGGTCGAGATGCTGAGAGAGTATAGTGACGTCTTTGCTTGGTCATACGAGAATATGCCCGAACTTGATACTGACATTGTGGTCCACCACTTGCCGCTGCGAGAAGATTGTCCTCCCGTTAAGCAGAAGCTTAGAAGGACACAACCAGATATGGCCGTTAAGATCAAAGAAGTGCAGAAACAGCTTGATGCTGGCTTCTTGGCGGTCACTACTTACCCTCCGTGGGTCGCCAACATAGTGCCTGTACCGAAGAAGGACGGTAAGGTACGAATGTGCGTCGATTATCGGGATTTGAATAGGGCGAGCCCTAAGGATGATTTCTCGCTCCCCCATATTGATGTGTTGGTCGACAATACAACTCAGTTCTCCGTATTTTCGTTCATGGATGGCTTCTCCGGTTACAATCAGATCAAGATGGCGCCGGAGGACATGGAGAAAACTACGTTTATCACACCTTGGGGAACATTTTGCTATAAGGTAATGCCTTTCGGTCTGAAGAACGCAGGGGCCACTTACCAACGAGCAATGGTTACTTTGTTTCATGACATGATTCATCATGAGATTGAAGTCTATGTTGATGACATGATTGCGAAGTCCCAAACGGAGGAAGGACATCTAGTCAATTTGCTGAAGCTTTTTGAGAGGCTTAGGAAGTTCAGGTTGAGGCTGAATCCTAACAAGTGTACTTTTGGAGTACGGTCCGGAAAGTTACTGGGGTTTATCGTGAGTGAAAGAGGCATCGAGGTTGATCCTGCGAAGATTAAAGCGATACAAGAAATGCCAGTGCCAAAAACAGAAAAAGAAGTTCGTGGTTTCATGGGCAGAATAAACTACAATGAGAGGTTTATCTCTCAGCTCACGATCACGTGTGAACCGATGTTCAAACTACTAAAGAAAGATCAGGCGATTATCTGGAACGAGGATTTCCAGAAGGCATTCGACAAGATGAAACAGTATCTGCAGGAACCTCCGATCTTGATACCCCTAGTGGCTGGACAGCCTCTAATCATGTACTTGACAGTTCTTGAGAATAGTATGGGGTGTGTTCTCGGTTAGCACGACGAGACGGGCAGAAAGGAGCATGCCATTTACTATTTGAGTAAAAAGTTCACAGATTGTGAATCTCGTTACTCGATGCTGGAGAAGACGTGTTGTGCGCTAGCCTGGGCTGCCAAACGTTTACGACAGTACATACTCAATCACACGACCATGCTAATTTCGAAGATGGATCCGATCAAGTACGTCTTCGAGAAGCAAGCGCTTTCGGGCAGGATTGCCAGATGGCAAATGGTGTTGACGGAATATGACATTCAGTACGTTTCCCAGAAGGCCATCAAGGGCAGCGTATTGTCTGAATACCTGGCCGAACAGCCGATCGAGGATTATCAGCCTATGAAATTTGAATTCCCTGATGAGGATATCATGATTCTCAAAGCGAAAGATTGCGATGAACCGTTGCCCGACAGAGGCCAGATAGGAAATCCCAGTGGAAATTGATATTTGACGGGGCGGTTAATTCCTACGGAAGTGGCATTGGGGCGATCATCACGACTCCCCACGGATCCCACATCCCGTTCACTGCGAGACTGACGTTTCCAGTCACCAATAATGAAGCGGAGTACGAAGCATGCATCATGGGTCTAGAAGAGGCAATTGATTTGAGAATCAAGAACCTAGATGTATATGGTGACTCGGCGCTTGTGATCAACCAGATTAAAGGGGAGTGGGAGACTTGTCAATCGAATTTGGTGTCGTACATGAACTACGCCAGAAGGCTGCTTCCGTTCTTTGATCGAGTGGAACTCCATCATGTGCCCAGAGCCGAGAACCAGATGGCTGATGCCTTAGCCACGTTGGCTTCAATGTATAAAGTCAATTTTTGGAATGAAGCTCCAAGAATTGTCCTTTCTCGTCTTGATAGACCTGCATTCGTCTTTGCGATCGAGGAAGCCTCCGACGGCAAGCCATGGTTCCATGACATCTAGACCTTCCTTACGACTAAGGAGTATTCGGCGGCAGTGTCAACCCAGGATAAGAAGACTCTGAGGAGGCTGTCTGGAAATTTTTATCTCAATCCTGATGGAGTTTTGTATAAAAGAAACCACGATCTCGTGCTGCTCAGATGTGTAGATGAGAAAGAAGCGAGTATGCTCATGGAAGAAGTCCATGAAGGCACATTTGGTACGCACGCCGGCGGGCATGCTATGACGAGAAAGATCCTGAGAGCAGGATATTACTGGCTGACGATGGAGTCGGATTGCTTTAAATTCGCGAAGAGATGTCATAAATGCCAGATTTATGCTGATAAGATTCATGTGCCGCCATGCCCGTTAAATGTCATGTCCTCCCCGTGGCCGTTCTCCATGTGGGGCATCGACATGATAGGCAAGATTGAGCCCACTGCATCTAACAGTCATCGCTTCATTCTAGTAGCCATCGACTACTTCACCAAGTGGGTGGAGGCAGCCTCGTACGCTAATGTGACCAAGCAGGTGGTGGCTAAATTCATAAATAGGGACATCATCTGTCGTTACGGAATTCCCGAGCGGATCATTACCGATAATGGTTCGAATCTGAATAACAAGATGATGAAGGAGCTGTGCCAGAGTTTCAAGATTGAACACCACAACTCATCTCCTTACCGGCCGAAGATGAATGGCGCTGTTGAAGCGGCCAATAAGAACATCAAGAAAATTGTACAGAAGATGGTTGTGACCTACAAAGATTGGCACGAGATGCTGCCATTTGAACTGCACGGTTAACGTACGACGGTGCGTACGTCAACCGGGGCGACTCCTTTCTCCTTAGTGTACGGTATGGAAGTTGTCCTACCGTTAGAAGTGGAGATCCCTTCTTTACGAGTTTTGGTTGACGTGAAACTCGACGAGGCAGAATGGATTAAGAACCGACTAAACCAACTCAGCCTGATGGACGAGAAGAGGTTAGCATCGATTGCGCATGGTCGTTTATACCAAAGCCGAATGAAGAAAGCTTATGATAAGAAGGTGCGTCCTAGAAGCTTTCAGACGGGTGATCTCGTCCTGAAGAAGATTCTTCCTCCATACTCCGATCACCGGGGCAAGTGGACTCCTAATTACGAAGGTCCGTACGTCATCAGCAAGGTCTTCTCGGGAGGAGCTTTGTTGTTATCCAAGATGGATGGCAAATATTTTGCATCCCCGGTGAACGCGGATGCAGTTAAAAAATACTTTGCATAAAAATGACCCGCTGGAAAGAAAAAGAATATCCAGGCAAAAATGGGGCATCCCGGCGAACCACAAAAAAGGAAAAAGGTTCGGGCAAAAATTAGGGATATAAAGAAAAGAATGTACACCCGCAAATTCGAAAACCCGGAAGGGCGACTTTGGCAAAAAAGGGTATCCCGGTGAATCGAAAACCCGGAGGGGTGATTCAGGAAAAAGTTAGGGATTTGAAAAAGCAAATGACTGCGTTCCGCGTGTGGACTTTCATTGTTAGTGGTTTGGAAGACCTGAGGGCCGTTTATCTGAATCAATCTCTTCTGAAGCTGAAGCGCCGGAGAAGTATCAAAGTCGAGTGGGTCATAGAGGGATCAACTCATGGTGTTCATCTACGCCTCGTTACCGACATTTGTGTATATACTGATGTATATTTATGTTTTTATATTTGCGCAGCTTCCTCATTCCAGGAGCTTGCATCTGTTGTAAAACATTTTTACCCATTCAGGGGTTCGTTATCAATAAAATGTATACTATTCAGCAATTCTGTTTGTTTGTTTAGCAGTTACCTGTTTGTTTGCGAAAAAGAACGCCAACGTTTTTGATAAAATGTGCAAACATAAACTTACTGGCCTGGGCCACTGATTGTTGAAACAATGAATTACTTGAACATTGCCACAAGATGATAACCTTGATAGGTCCCTTTTGAGAAGGGTATCTTGTCTGTTTGTTTGTATTGTTGCAGGTGTAGCATATACCGGGTAGTACGCCGTGCGCATCCCCAAGCAGGATGATTCCTTCTTTTCCGACAAAGTTCAGCAGCCTCTCCCCGCAGAGTCTGAACTTGACATCATAAAGCATTGATATGTTTCCCCAAGCAGAGAAGATTCTCTCCCCAATCAGATGCATCCTGAAGGGTCGTCATCTCCCTAGCTGAGTCACATACTGAAGTGTGCAGCAATCGATAGTTCCAGACTGAAGTCTCCAGGAGAACTGATATTCCCCGCAGAGTCGTACTCTCCCTAGTAAGCAGGACGATTCCTTCTTCCCCAGCCGAGTATGCAAATCCCCCAAGAGAGCCGAGTCCTTGGAAAGCAGTTCAGGCCATGATTGGTTTTCCCCAGTAGAGTGTTGAATAGTTGATGCTGCATTTCCCCGCCAGAGTCGTTACCTCCGGGGAAGTAGTCGCGAAGGCCGTGCAGTTTGTTTCTGCGATTGACGTCGCTTTCCTCAGCAGGTCCAGGTTCTTGTGGAGCTTCATTCCCCTGCAGCAGTCGACTGAAGTTCGTTTCCCTAGGCGGAGTCCGATTGAGATTGGCGTGACTTCTTCTCCTCGGCAGGATGATTCCTTCCTCCACCAGAGTGGTCCTTTTTCCTTGACAGGAGGATTCTCCCTTCGGCATTTATTTTGTTGATGGGGTCGTAGCATTTTGCATGATTGCATAGCATCTACCCTAGACGCATAGCATTTCCATCGTGTGGAGCATTGCGTCGTTGCCTAAGCATATGCATATGAAACATGGGCTAGGTCGTTACCGTTCTTGTTTTGCAGGTGTTCCTCCGCAGAGTCGCTTGCTCAAGATGATTCTTGAATTCCCCAGCAAATTCGTTTGCTCAAGATGATTCTTGAATTCTCCAGCGAAGGTGCTTGTTTAAGATGATTCTTAAAATCCCCTGTGAGGTCGCCAGAGTTGGTTGCTCAAGTTGATGCTTAGAGTCCCCGGCAGAGTGAGTGCTCGAGATGATTCCCGAAATCTCCAGCAGAGTTATTGGTTCAGGATGATCCTTGAAGTCCCCACGGAGTTATTTGTTCAAGATGATTCTTGATGTCCTCAGCAGAGTTGATTCACCCAGAATGATTGTTGGACCCCCGAAGCAGAGTTACTTGATAGTTCTCCAGAATCCCCAGCGGAGATGCGTCATCCCCAGCAGGTTTCTGAACAGCGAAGTTGAAACTTCACTTGAAGACTTGATGATTGAAGTCCGACCGTATTAACGAAGCAGTTCTCCCAGCTGATGCGGAGTGCCTGACGGCAAAAGTTTGGATATCCCCAATTGGCTGATGATTGACTGAGAATTCTATTCCCGACTTACTGACGAAGGTCGGCTGACGCCCAGATATTTCTTTGAATGCCCGAAGGCATGATTAACTTGATTGTTGACCTGATGAGTCCCAAGGAGTCCTGATGCCTGACGGCGTGATCAACCATTTCACCGGTTACCGTGTGACCAATTCCCCAGCTAGCTGCCGTGCAGCTATTATTTCAGTTTCCGAAGATTTATTCCCATCAGAGTACCGTGTACTTGTGCAGTTGGCAAATTATCGGGTCTGTCGGTATTCAACCGTCTCGCACCTTGATTGGTTGAGAGTCGTTCGCTTCTCACCCAGTCAGGTTCAAGCCGTTTGAATAGGGGCAACTGTTGCACCCCAAAATTTGCGCAACTTTTCTTTACCTGGCTTATGTTTCATTTCATTCACATTAGCATTATCATTTGCATTTCATTGACATGTATGCAGGAGATCAAGAGGTATAATTACCAATCAAGGGCTACACAAGAGTGTGAAGCTATCTAAGAAGGTTATTCAAGTGTTCAAGGGTTGATATCTTTGTCAGAGAAGTTAGAAGATCCTCAGAGAGAATGGTTGAAACCAAGAGTGTGTGCCTCCTAACTTGAAAGTTGTGGGAGCTCCTCAGATGATTCTGAAGCCATGAAGTTAGAATTGAGGTCTTGAGAGAGCTCATGAGAAGTGTTGAAGATCACTTTGAGGCCTAGACAGGTCATTGTGCAAGATTAAGAAGCCTTAGCCATGAGTGGTGCAATTAGGGTTTGACTGAGTCAACCCTAGGTCAACTGATGATTTGAACAAGGTTGAGGCCTAATTCAAAGGCCATGTGATCATGGATTGATACATTGAGATGTTATAAGGAATATTCCAAGGTCAACTCATCATGATTGAAGAGTTTGAGAAGTTTCAAGCTAGGGTTTCTAAGGCTTGACAGTGTAAAATCCCCTAGTTTGACCCCTATCTTCAAGGAAATTTAGCTCAAGATGTGATTGTCATCTCATCTTGCCCCCAACATGAATGTTTTAGAGCATGATCTTAGCTTTTATTGGAGTTCTAGAAGTCCTTGATAGGATTTGTAGAACTCAAGTTATGACTTTGACAAGTTACAGGTCATCTAAGGTGTGTGAATTTGGGGGCTTGAAAGTTACCCAACTTGCATCAAACTTTTGCCTAAGAAGGATGATTCCTATGAACTTTTGGTCAACATTAATGTTGTTCCTTATCTTCTTATCTTTCTAGAGAGTACTAGAAGTCCTTTATAGGATTTGTAGAACTCAAGTTATGGTTTGACAAGTCAAGGGCATTTTGGTCATTTGGAGATTATAGGTCATTTCAACCATAAGGCCATAACTTCCATTTCCAAGCTTCAAATGGGAAAATGTTCAACATAAAACTTGTTCAAAATGATGTTTTAAGGCTAATAAAGAGGTCATGAGATGTTCGAAATGCTTGTATCTCAAAGTTGCAAAAATGACCTAAAATAAGGGTATAAGTTAAATAAACCAAAGTTGAAAAGTGATATTTTTGATCTACACATCCAAACCAAGGCATGTAATATATCATTTTGACTCTAGAAAACATTTTAAGAACATTGGTTTAGCCACATTTTTGATTTAAGGTCTAATTTGTGGACTTGCTTTGAAAAGTAGTTACTTGCATATTAAGTAACATTTGCAAAACACATGAGAGATCAATACACAAGCTTCCAAGGCCTTGTAACACATCTAATATCTCACTTGGAGAGATTTTGGGATCATAACAAGCTGCTGCAACAAGTAAAACCAGAATTGGGGTGAGTATGGCATGAGATGAGATTTTGGATGACATGATAAATTCAACATCTCCTTGGATGATTCCAGAAGGTTCTAGAGAGGTCCAACATCATCTATATATTGATTAGAAGAGGTTCAAGTGCAGGGTTGGTGAGAATTGATGGAGAGAAGAGAGTTTGCAACTTCACATTGTTCATTGCAACTTGAGATCGGTTTCTGCATTCTACACCATCTTCTTCCTTTCTTTTGATTTCAACAACTTCTATGGAGGATACTGAATGATTCCAGATCAATTCCATAGCCAAAGCCTTGAAGGATCGTGTATGAGCAACTGAATTTCAGCACCTGCAAGTCACTATCGGATTTGGAGTTCCAGGCATTTTCCATCAATTCTCTTGCATACAGAAGCAAGAACTTGGTACATTGAATAATTTTGGAGCTGTAGAAGGGTTGAAGTGAAGAATTGCTACATCTGTTACTCAAGAATTCACAGGTTGGTAACTTTCATCCCTCACCTTAATTTAAGAAGAATTAAGCCAATTTGTTAGGATAGATTGATAGTATGTGGTTAGTGTTAGAACACATATTGGTTCTTAATAATTACTCTTTGTTTTGATGATAACTGTTAGGAAATTTATATTTAAGAATTATATACTCTAAAATTTGTTTGAGAGTTTTACTGCAGATTGTAATTATATTAACTCTCTAGAAGCAAATCTGCATTAAATACAAGAATTTATTCTGACTCTGAAGCGCCAGATGCACCTTACAGAAGAATCTGTTTGCTCCTCACAGACGATCCTGAGCGTAGTCTCCAGAAGGATCTGAAGAAAGAAGCTCCAGAACATTCTGAGTCAGAAGCATCTGAAGATAATCAGAAGCATCTGAAGCTGAAGCATCTGAAGTATAGAAGAATATTAATTGAAGAGTTTCTCAAAGCATTAGTCTACAGAAGTTTCTGAAAGTACCAACGCTGCCTAGTACTGAAGTTCTGTGTCAAAATGCTCTGATGATCAACACGCTAGAAGCACACATGATGCAGAAGACTCTGATACAGCATAGTTCTGAATCTCATTAGAAGAGTCTGATCCATTCAGACTCTGAAGAACTTGCTAAAACTGAAGAAGTATTTTCAAGAATATATCCGTTGGAACTATTCAACGTCTCTTTCCTTATTTGTGCTAGACACACTTACACAGACAAAAAGGATTTTTCTGTGCCATCTATTTCAAGGAAAGGTCAGTTGATGTGAAGACAAAAAGGCTCAGATCTTTTGGGACTCTCTTTTCAACATTCAGCTTGCATGGTTCAGCTGCCTATAAAAGGAGATCTTCACTTCATTCTTCAGTTACACACTTGCTGAAAAGAAATCATAATATTCCAAAAGCTCTCATTCTTATTCTTCATAGAATCTCATTGTACTTAAACTTAAGAGAAAAATCACTGTTGTGATAAAAGCTTTATAGAAGCATTAAAAACTCTTGTATTTAATTTACATTGATTGTAAAGGATATTCCTTAAGAGGATTCAGTTAGAATCAGTAGCTCTTGAGAAGACTAAGAACTGTTGTTCTTAGGTGATACTATTGTAATCAGTTTGATTTAATAGTGGATTAAGTCCTTGTTGAGAAAGGAAAATCACTCTGGAAGGGTGGACTGGAGTAGTTGTTAAACGAACCAGGATATAAATAATTGTGTGATTATTTTCAAGTCTTAATTTTCCATACTTATTCAACCCCCCCCCCTTCTAAGTATTATCTCACCTTCAGTTGGCATCAGAGCTCCGGTTCTGAGTGTGCTACCACTTAACAGTGTCAGTAAAGATCCAGAGAGATATACTTTGATATTTATATTTATTTGTTATCATGGCTGATAATTCAATGTCCAATATTAACAATAAATATGAAGAGAGGGATAGGATCAGCACCAAACCTCCAATGTTTGATGGAGAAAAATTTGATTACTTGAAAGACAGAATTGAGAGTTTTTTCCTAGGATATGATGCTGATCTATGGGATCTTGTCATAGATGGATATGTACATCCCACAGATGAGGATGGCAAAAAGATTGACAGAAAATCTATGACAGATTCTCAGAAGAAAGACTTCAGAAATTACCATAAAGCCAGAACCATATTACTGAATGCTATTTCACATACAGAGTATGAGAAAATCACAAACAGGGAGACAGCTTTTGATATGTTTGAATCCCTTAAAATGACTCATGAAGGAAATTCTCAAGTTAAGGAGACAAAAGCTCTGGCTCTGATCCAGAAGTATGAGGCTTTCAAAATGGAAGACTCTGAATCTGTGGAAGCCATGTTCTCCAGATTCCAGATACTCATTGTTGGGCTGAAAGTTCTGGACAAGGGATATTCCACGTCAGATCATGTAAAGAAAATCATCAAAAGTCTGCCCATCAGATGGAGACCAATGGTGACTGCCCTGAAGATGGCCAAAGATCTGAACAAGATCTCTCTAGAAGAACTCATCAGCTCACTGAGGAGCCATGAGATTGAGCTTGAGGAAGATGAACCTCAGAAGAAAGATAAAGGTAAATCTGTAGCATTAAAATCTAATAAAACTGCTAAAGCTTTGCAGGTCATTCAAGAAAGCTCTGAAGAATCTTCTTCTGAAGAAGAAGATGAGTTATCCATGCTGTCCAGAAGGATTAACAAACTCTGGAAGCACAAAGGAAAGAAGTTCAACAACTTCAGAAGATCTGACAACAGAAAGGAATCTTCTAGTCACAGAAGATCTGCCAAGAAAGAAGTTGTGTGCTATGAGTGCAAAGAACCTGGGCACTACAAGAATGACTGCCCCAAACTTCTGAAAGAAAAACCTAAGAAGAAGTTCAACAAAAAGAAGAAGGTTCTGATGGCAACATGGGATGACTCAGATAAGTGTGAGTCATCTTCTGAATCAGAAGAAGAATGTGCAAACGTTGCACTGATGGCCAGGACAGAAGATCAAGAGGAAGGTACCTCAGGATATGAATCAGAATTTGAATCTGATGATGATGCAGAAAAGGTAATGGCTAAACTTACCAAAGAAGAACTCATTAAAGTTTTAACAGAAGTTCTCAAAAGTTACAACAACATCAAACTCAAATACAAGAAGCTGAAAAGCAATCTTGAATCTGAGATTGATCTTCTGAAAACAGAACTTGTTGAGCAGAAAGAAATAAATTTAAAAATCAAAAATGACTTTGATAGAACTCAACAAGAATCTGAATCTGAGACTAAGTCATGTGAAAATATTTTAGAAAAATATGACTCTAGTTTTCAGAGATTTCTCACTAAGAGCATAGACAGAAGCAAGATGGCTTCCATGATCTATGGTGTTAGTGGAAACAACAGAAGAGGCATTGGATATGAGTCTTCATCTGGAAGCAATCCAAAACCTGTTGACAAACTTTTCATCAGGAAGACACCTCTGTATTCTCAATTCAAATTTGGTCACTTGAATGACATTAAACACACAAGCTCTGAGAAGAGTACTTATGTGTTTAAACCTAAGGCAAGTCAGAATAAACATTATGTTGCAAAACAGAAGTTTAGACAAACCTACAAACCAACTAATCCCAAAGGACCCAAGAAGATCTGGGTACCTAAAAACAAAATAATTCCTGTTGCAGATGTTCTTAGCAGCAAGGTCAGGACACCAATCATGGTACCTGGACTCTGGATGCTCACGACACATGACAGGAGAAAAGTCTATGTTCCAAAGCCTGGAACTTAGATCTGGAGGGGACGTGAAGTTTGGAGGGAACCAGAAGGGCAAGATCATTGGATCTGGCACTATTGGAAATGGTAAACTTCCCTCTATTACTAATGTTTTACTTGTTGAAGGGTTAAAACATAACTTATTGTCCATAAGCCAATTAAGTGACAATGGTTATGATATAACTTTTAATCAAAAATGTTGTAAAGCTATTAGTCAGAAGGATGGCTCTATCCTGTTTAGTGGTAAGAGGAAAAACAACATTTACAAAATAAATCTTTCAGAACTTAAAGTTCAAAATGTTAAATGCCTTTTGTCTGTTAATGAAGAGCAATGGGTCTGGCACAGAAGATTGGGCCATATTAATATGAGACGTATATCTCAGATTAATAAACTTAATCTTGTCAGAGGACTCCCTAATCTGAAGTTCACTTCAGATGCTCTTTGTGAAGCATGCCAGAAAGGGAAGTTTTCAAAAACATCTTTCAAATCAAAAAATGTTGTTTCTACCTCTAAACCATTAGAACTACTTCATATTGATCTGTTTGGACCAGTGAAAACTGCATCCATCAGAGGCAAGAAGTATGGATTGGTCATTGTTGATGACTTTAGCATATGGACATGGGTAAAGTTCTTAAAACACAAGGATGAGTCACATTCTGTGTTCTTTGACTTCTACAAGCAAGTCCAGAATGAAAAGAATTTCAAAATTATAAAAGTCAGAAGTGATCATGGTGGTGAATTTGAAAATAAATATTTTGAAAAATATTTTTCTGAAAATGGCATTGCTCATGATTTTTCCTGTCCTAGAACTCCACAACAGAATGGGGTTGTAGAGAGGAAAAACAGAACTTTGCAAGAAATGGCCAGAACCATGATCAATGAGACAAATCTGGCAAAACATTTTTGGGCAGAAGCAATCAATACAGCATGCTACATTCAGAATAGAGTATCTGTTAGACCTCTTCTGAAGAAGACTCCTTATGAATTGTGGAAGAACAAAAAGCCCAACATTTCTTATTTTCATCCTTTTGGATGTATCTGTTATATGTTAAACACTAAGGAAAATCTGGGCAAGTTTGATTCCAAAGCACAGAAGTGTTTCATGCTTGGATATTCTGAACGCTCTAAAGGCTACAGAGTATACAACACTGAGACTCAGATTGTGGAAGAATCCATTCATGTCAGATTTGATGATAAGCTTGGCTCTGAAAAGCCAAAGCAGGTTGATAACTCTGCAGATAGGGAAGTAGTCTTTATTGACTCTGAAGTTCCAGAAGCAGACAAACTTCAAGTGAAGGAACCAGAAGCAAATCCAGATGCTACTCCCTTAACTTCTCAGATGAATAATCTAAAAATTTCTGAAGAGTCAACTATCAGAGGATCATCATCCAGAATTAAAGCCTCTCATCTAGAGGATGTCATTATTGGAAAGAAGGATGATCCCATCAGAACAAGATCTTTTCTTAGATCATCTGAAGCATCACTATTTGGACTAGTATCAGAAATTGAACCATCTTCTGTAGAAGAAGCTCTGCAAGACAATGATTGGATTATTGCCATGCAAGAAGAGCTTAACCAATTCAGCAGAAATGATGTACGGGATCTAGTTCAAAGACCTCAAGGATTTAATATTATTGGTACAAAATGGGTCTTCAGAAATAAACTAAATGAGAAAGGAGAAGTTGAGAGGAATAAGGCAAGGCTGGTTGCTCAAGGGTACAGTCAGCAAGAAAGTATTAATTACACTGAGACATATGCTCCAGTGGCAAGGTTAGAATCTATACGCCTTCTTATTTCTTTTGCTGCACAAAATAACATCACTCTGTATCAGATGGATGTTAAAAGTGCCTTTCTTAATGGTATTATAGAAGAAGAAGTTTATGTCCACCAACCTCCTGGTTTTGAAAATGAAAAATTTTCAGATCATGTTTTCAAATTAAAGAAATCTCTATATGGATTAAAACAAGCTCCCAGAGCTTGGTATGAGAGATTGAGTAATTTTCTTCTGGAGAAGAATTTTATCAGAGGCAAAGTGGATACAACTCTATTCTGTAAAACAATAAAGAAAGATCTTCTAATTTGCCAAATTTATGTAGATGATATTATTTTTGGATCAACAAATATTATGCTTGGAAAGGAGTTTGCTACATGTATGCAGGCAGAATTTGAAATGAGCATGATGGGAGAACTCAGATTCTTTTTAGGAATCCAAGTTAATCAAACTCCAGAATGCAGCTACATACATCAGACAAAGTATGTTAAAGAACTTCTGAAGAAATTCAACATGTCTGACAGCAAGGTGGCAAAGACTCCAATGCATCCTACTAGCTCACTTGGCAAAGAAGAGGTAAGTAAGAAAGTAGACCAGAAGCTCTACAGAGGTATGATTGGCTCTCTTCTCTATCTTACTGCTTCTAGACCTGACATATTGTTCAGTGTTTGTCTGTGTGCTAGATTCCAATCAGATCCTAGAGAATCACACTTGACAGCTGTCAAGAGGATTCTAAGGTATCTGAAAGGTACTTCTAATGTGGGTTTGTGTTACAGAAAATCTGATGATTTCAAATTAGTTGGATTCTGTGATGCTGACTATGCTGGAGACAGAGTGGAAAGAAAAAGTACTTCTGGAAGTTGTCAATTTCTAGGAAGAAATCTAATCTCCTGGTACAACAAGAAGCAACCCACAATTGCACTTTCAACCACAGAGGCTGAATACATTGCTGCTGCTGGATGTAGCACGCAGATGCTCTGGATGAAAAGTCAACTAGAAGATTATCAAATTTTTGAGAGTAACATTTCTATCTTTTGTGATAATACTTCTGCTATATGTTTGTCCAAGAATCCCATTTTACATTCTAAGGCAAAACATATAGAAATTAAGCATCACTTCATCAGAGACTATGTTCAGAAGGGAATCATAAATTTAGCCTTTGTTGATACAGATCATCAATGGGCAGATATTTTTACAAAACCCCTTGTTGAAGATAGATTCAATTTTATTCTGAAAAATATTGGTATGGATTTTTGTCCAGAATGATATTTATCAGAAGCAAATTGTTCCAGCTGCAAAAAAAAATGCTTAATTCATCTGAAGTATTTCTTCTGTTCATTCATTCTATTCTGATTAATATTTCTGATGTGAAAATCTGAACTAATCATCTTTAGAAGATCTGAACGTTGGCTAACGTTTCATTTCTTGAGAGAATTCAGAACAGCATGCAGGCAAACACGTGTCACACAAAATCTGAAGAGGTGGCGTGTTCACAACTGAAAAGACGTTTGAGGTGAAATTTGAATAGTAAATATCTTGGTTTTCCCCCCAAAATTGTCAGAAGCATTTATTATTTGAAATGATTTTATTCTCTTCATTTAATGCTGCTCAAACGTGCGTTCTTTCTGTCTTTTGATGTGCCTATGTGATTAGTATAAATACTTGTTGTGTATTCACTTTCACACTTTTCACTCTCAGAATTTACATGCGTTTTCATCTATTGTTCTCTCTGCATAAAAACTCAAAACCTAAGTGTGTTAAAAAGCATTCTTCAATGGCGTCTTCTTCATCAACCACTGCACAATTTCAATCTACAATGGCTGCTGTGACTTCAGATAACCTAGGTGCTGCTCCATATTCTCCTCCAAAGAGAACTCTTCTCACACCTATTGATAAATTAGAAGTGTTGTGTGAATCCATGGTTGAATTTGATTCTCTGGCTGACAATGGGTTTGATTTTCGCTCCATTGTTAGAGCTCAAGGTTGGGTGAAATACTTTGATAGATTGTTTGGACCAGTTTACCCTCTACTTGTTAAGGAATTCTGGATTCATGCATCTGTGTATCCCAAGTTTATTTTATCATCTGTGCTGGGAAAGGAGATTATCATCACAGAGGATCTGATCAGAAGATTGATTGGTTATGAAGAAACAGATGGTGTTTCCCACCTGCCAGCTGGGCGTGTGGATATGGATGAAGTATATGAGGAAGTTATGACTGCTGGACAAGCCTCTAACAGATTCAAAGATCTGAAGCCTGATTACAAGATCTGGGCCAAGATCTTCATGGGATGCATTCATCACAGAAAGTCAACAAATTCCCCAGATTATGTCAACAATGAACAGATCTATTTTATGTACTGCCTTAGTCAGAGCAACAAGGTAGATCTTCCCTACATTTTGTTCATGCATCTGTGGAATCACATCAATGCATCTAGAGAATCTGTAAAAGAAAAAGGCCAGAAGATCAGGACTTGGATACCTTTTGGAAGGTTGCTCTCAGATCTTCTCACTGAAAATGGTTTAGTGGTTGCTCTGTATGATGCTGGTGTTACAGAGGAACTAGAGTTCATTATGGGAAAGCCTCTGAACGCTAAAAGCCTTCTGAGAATCAAGATTGTAGATGAACTCACTACTGCTCCAAAGAGGTTAAATATGTCTGATTTGAATAAGAGGGTTCCAGTATCTGACTTTCCTCTATTCTTTGCTGAAGAACCTAGACATATAGTTCTGATGTATATAGAGGAATGCAAAAAGGAAGGAGTTCCTGTACCAGCCAATGTGTTTCAACTTGTCAAGCAACCACTACCAGATGCAGGAGAAGAAGAAGAAGAAGAAGAAGAAGTTCCACTTCAGAGGAGAAGATCTCAGCCTGCAGCAGAATCTAAACCTGTCCAGAAGAAGGCTAAGATTGCTGAGAAACCCAAGGATCTTTTAAAGAGAAAGGATTCTGGAGAAGCTGCCTCTGCATCTGCTAAGAGGATTAAACTCAAAGGTACTAAAACTTCTGTTATTTCTAAAAATGTTGTTATTAATGATTCATCTATTAAGTCTGTTCCCAAACCACCTGTCACTCAAACAACATCTGTTGCTGCCCCTTGTTCTGTCTCACCTCAAAAACAAACCACTGCCTCTGTATCAAAACCACCTCAACCCAAAATACACATCAAACACTTCACTCCACGTCCATCACCATCAGCCTCACAACCAACAGGACCACAACCAGCAGAACCACCACAAACAGAACCACAACCATCAGAACTACAACAAACTTCTGATAAACAAAACTCTGCTCAACCACAAACAGAAAATCAACCAAAAACTTCTGATCATCCAGAAAAACAAACCACAGAAGATCAACCAGAAAAAGACTATGTCATACCACCATCAAACATTCCATCTTCTGAACCTGTAGCACCTGTTTCATCTGAACCACCTTCTCAACAATCTGATATTCCTTCAGAACCTTCTCATAATCCTGAGACAGAAGTTCTTGATATCACTCCATTAAAAACAGTGTTTCAAGTTTCTTCTACCTCTTGTACACCTACAACATCCTCCAACTCATCAGAATCAGAAATTCATCCTGATTTTCTAATTAATCCATCTGACAAATACCCTGTGCATGAACCTGAACCTGAATCAACCTTACCTGCTAAAACTACCATTCCAGACCCTATGCCTCCACCTGCAACTTCATCTGAGATGATTGTTCCCACTTCCAATCCATCATCATCTGGAATATCTTGTGCCCAAGTGTCTTCTCTTTATCATAATTTATCTTATGGTTTCAAACTGAAAGATTTTTATGATAGAGTTGAGCCTTCTGATCCTTTGAAACCTCTGAAACCAAAACTCAGACAGGCCCTTCAATCTGTAATCCTTTCATATATTCAATCTATGAACAATGAAGGATCCTTAGCCACCATATCTGCTACATCTGGTAAAGTTGTTGTTTCAGCTCTGCAACCTGCATCTGATAACACAGTTGCATCTGATAAACCATCAAACTCTGCTTTCATACCATATTCTAATGCATCCTTTGATGTTGTTTACCCACGCACAAGACCTCAACCAAATCTGCTTAATGCTTTAAACAGATCCTTACCTCAAAAACCAGAAATTCCATTCATTCCATATGTTCCCCCTCCTCTGATTTCCATCTCAAAATCACTAATACCACCAACTCCCAAACCTAAACAGATGACTCTGGAAACCTTGCTTAAACCACCACCCAGACTTAATATTGATCATTTATTTCAAACGTTTTTGCAAGAAATACAGATGTCTTTAGGTACTATTCAGAAGAGATGCTCTGAAACTATGGATGCAAATGAGACTGACATCATCTGGAAAAGTTTTATCAATAGATTCAACACTGTAGCTTCTAATCTGAAGAACATCTGTTCTGATGATGCCAAGCTCAGAGCTGAAAGAACTCAATTCTGGATTGTCAACAAGACTGAACCTCTGCTTTGTTTGGATGCTCCTCCTCCTCCTCCACCAGAACCAACTGCCAATGCATTGACTATGACTCTGGTAGAACCCTCTTCAGGATCTCCAGAACCTATGGCAATTGACTCTGTTTAGGATGCAGAACCTCCATCTTCTTCATCAGAGATAAAGACAGAAAATCCAGATCTTGGAGACAAGATTGCTGCTCTGGAGACTGGTCAATCTGAAATAAAATCTTGGATGGCGAAGCAAGACAAGAAATCTGAGGACATGTCAGAGTGGATGTCTAAACAAGATGAGAAGAATGAGACAATGACTAAGTGGATGTCAAAGCAAGAGCAATCATCATCTGAGATCACAGACCTATTGAAGATGCTTTTGTCAAAACACTCTTAGATTTTTTTTCTCATGTTTGTGCATCTGTTGTTTTGCATCTGAATTTTATTGTTATATCTTCTGATATTCTCCAATGTACTCTTGCTCTGTTATGTTAAATGAATCAGTTTGTTATTCTCCATTGAATTATCTATTTATTGTTCCTTTTATTTGTCTTTATTAAAAGTTTTTACTTTTTGCTTATGACAAAAAAGGGGGAGAAAATAAAGATCTGAACTATTTAATATAATTTCACTAGAATGAATCTTCAGACATATGTATTCTTTCTAATATCTAAATTGACCATTTCAGAACATTTGATAAGAACACTCTATAAGAGAATCTCTGAGTTTCTCAGATCATTTGCTTTTTTATCAAACTCTGAATCTCATATCTGCAAGATATTCTGACCCTTAATTATTACAAAGACAAACAAGATCTGACTCTGAAGATTACCCAAGATAAAAAGGGAAGTTTCTATTCTTTTTTCATATTCAACTCAGGGGGAGATTCATCATCTCAGGGGGAGTTATAATTCTTTATGTTCAATTAAATAAAATTTCTGATACTTTTTGTCATCATCAAAAAGGGGGAGATTGTTAGAACACAGATTGGTTCTTAATAATTACTCTTTGTTTTGATGATAACTGTTAGGAAATTTATATTTAAGAATTATATACTCTAAAATTTGTTTGAGAGTTTTACTGCAGATTGTAATTATATTAACTCTCTAGAAGCAAATCTGCATTAAATACAAGAAGTTATTCTGACTCTGAAGCGCCAGATGCACCTTACAGAAGAATTTGTTTACTCCTCACAGAAGATCCTGAGCGTAGTCTCCAGAAGGATCTGAAGAAAGAAGCTCCAGAACATTCTGAGTCAGAAGCATCTGAAGCTGAAGCATCTGAAGTATAGAAGAATATTAATTGAAGAGTTTCTCAAAGCATTAGTCTACAGAAGTTTCTGAAAGTACCAACGCTGCCTAGTACTGAAGTTCTGTGTCAAAATGCTCTGATGATCAACACGCTAGAAGCACACATGCTGCAGAAGACTCTGATACATCATAGTTCTGAATCTCATTAGAAGACTCTGATCCATTCAGACTCTGAAGTACTTGCTAAAACTGAAGAAGTATTTTCAAGAATATATCCGTTGGAACTATTCAACGTCTCTTTCCTTATTTGTGCTAGACACACTTACACAGACAAAAAGGATTTTTATGTGCCATCTATTTCAAGGAAAGGTCAGTTGATGTGAAGACAAAAAGGCTCAAACCTTTTGGGACTCTCTTTTCAACGTTCAGCTTGCATGGTTCAGCTGCCTATAAAAGGAGATCTTCACTTCATTCTTCAGTTACACACTTGCTGAAAAGAAATCATAATATTCTAAAAGCTCTCATTCTTATTCTTCATAGAATCTCATTGTACTTAAACTTAAGAGAAAAATCACTGTTGTGATAAAAGCTTTATAGAAGCATTAAAAACTCTTGTATTTAATTTACATTGATTGTAAAGGATATTCCTTAAGAGGATTCAGTTAGAATCAGTAGCTCTTGAGAAGACTAAGAACTGTTGTTCTTAGGTGATACTATTGTAATCAATTTGATTTAATAGTGGATTAAGTCCTTGTTGAGAAAGGCAAATCACTCTGGAAGGGTGGACTGGAGTAGTTGTTAAACGAACCAGGATAAAAATAATTGTGTGATTATTTTCAAGTCTTAATTTTCCATACTTATTCAACCCCCCCCCCCCTTCTAAGTATTATCTCACCTTCAGTTAGGAGATCATTTCTGGAAACTTAGAGAGGATTTCGTGATGATCAATGAGGGGACACAATTTCTGTTTGGATCAAGAACATGCTGGATATTGAGAGATAATATGAGTATTATAGCAAGAACTGATCAGGGTAATGTGGTGAACATTTTGAACCTTTCAATTTGAAGAATGGTGACAATTGAGGTCTGAGCATAATTTTGATTCTTGATCATGTTTTAGGTTAGAGGTTGATTCAATGAATTCTGAGGCTAGGGTTAGATTCAGTGTTCATTTTAGAGTGATTTAGTGTTTTAGATCATGGATTTTGATGGAGATTTGGTGAGATGCGAATGTGATGAAGATGAGCATGAGAGCTCTATTTCAATGGTGTTCCTCCCTCCATTTTTGGTTCAAACGAAGAAGATGATGTTAGCACCATTGGATCAACATGAGGACTTTGACTAAACCATGTATCCCACGACCAGGATTAATTTAAATTCATGAGAGAGTCTGAGTAAGTGAAACGATGCGTTTCACTTACTAGTTGGTTTTGGGCTTAGTTGAAACTTTGCTACCCGCACCCCCCTGATGGCCCAATTGTCATAATGAACTGAGCGTGTTTACTATCTGCACCATGGTTTTATTATTTTACTTGGATTTTCTTTTATTTTTTCATTTTATACATGGTTATTGATTAATTCATAATAAATTGAAAAATGATCCAATTAACCTCATTCTTTTTGCATTATATTCATGATTGAGTCTAGTATTTTTTAGATAAAAAATATCTTTAGTTCATGAATTTTCTGATTTTATGGGAATTTTACATTTTAATTGATATTAAAATGGTTATGTTTGATCCTTAATTTTGTGGAATTTTGTGTGATCATGTGGTGATGACTTTGATCCTGATTTTTTGTGAGTTGTTAGCTTAGACATGTATGCTCCCATAGGATTTTTATCACATTTTTGTGATGAAAATAGGTGTGTTTTCTAGATAGAGCTTTAGGTGCTTCCTTTTAGGGTTTAGATTTAGTACCTTATAGTATAGAATTTATTTCTAGGTCTTATTTGATGATTTGATCTCTGGAATTAATATGGTAGAGTCATGATTGACCTAGGTTCCCATAGTTATTTTTGTAGGATTTTACAATTGGTTTTAGTATTTTAGTTAGGACTAACTTTAGTACTAGGTTTTAGGTGATCCTAACTTACTAACTCAAATAGATTAGCTTCTTTAGTCCCCTTAGATTAGGGTTTTGCTTTGTTTGCCTTTGGTTGAGATTGAAGACAAGTTGAAGACAAGGTGAAGATGCTTGAAGTTGCTTAAAGTTGCTTGGAGTTTGGAGTTGCTTGTGCCTGAAGGTGTCTAATGAAGATTTAGGAGGTAGGAGACATAGGGAGAGCCTTAGAATTAGAATGATTTCTTTCACAAATATGGAAAGCCTCATGTGCTTCCATTCCTCCCAATGACTAAAAGTCCTTCTAAGATATTCACATCCCTCCTTTGGAGGGATAAGTGGCTTTATCTGGGAAGTATAACTTTGAGGGAACCAGTCTCTCATAATGATGAACCCTTACAGGCTTCCTTTGGTTGTCAATAAGCTGTTTATCATTTCCACTCATTCTGTTAAATCAATTGCCTTCTGGTTTGAGTATCTTGAAAGATGTTGGACTTGAGTTTGAAGATGAGGACTTCATTGAAGAGTGTGGAAGAGGATGATTCCTTGAGCATTGCCATTGCAGCTGAAGCCTGAAGAGCAAGAAGAACAAGTTGATACTTTTGTAGAAGATCCAATGGAGATTAAGTGAAGAGATGAGGCTTGAAAAAGAATTGAAGGATGAAGTTGACACTTCCAGGTGATTGAAGACTACTCTGAGAAGCTGAGGCTTGTAGGAGAAGAGGACCAAGTTGATACTGGTAAAGCAAAGAGAGCTGAAGCTTGAAGAAACAAGTTGATACTTGTGCATTGCTGCATTGAGAGCCTGAAGGAGTCAAGTTGATACTTGTAGTTAAGAGTGAAGCCTGAAGGTGGAACTGACTGAGGAGCTGAAGCTTGGAGAAGAGAGAATAAGTTGAAACTTATGTTGATGGGTTGAAACCTGGAGAAGCAGGTTGATACTTGTCATGAAGGATGATAGCCTTGAAGGGTGGTTGAAGTCTGAAGACTGGATTGCTGTCAGAAGAGCTGAAGCTTGAAAGGGAAAGAGAGAGCTGGTGATCTGCTTTCTTTCTTGTCTGTTTTCTTTTCTGTGTTGATGTGACTTGTTTGATTTGCTTGATGCATTAGAATAAGTTCATATCTAGACTGACTTTAAGCTAGGAGCATGATTGCACTAGAGGTTGAGTTGCTCCCTCTGCTTGTATTTTTACTGTATGGCTTTGCTTGCGGGTATTCGGTAGAGCTTTGCTCCCTTGCCCATGTTGTTTCTATTTGCTTGATAGCATTTTATTTCTTCTGTATGATTGCAGTTGCTCATTATTGTCTTGCTTGATAGCATATTTTATTTTCTGTATGATTGCAGTTATTCATATCTGGCTTGAGGTTGAGATGAGCTTGTGGAGGCTGATGCCCCACACACATTTCCTCCCTCACTTGCATTGCATGCATTTTACAGTCGTTTACTGATTACTGTTTAAGCTGATGCTTTATCTGTTTCTGTTTACCATTGACATGATCCTTTTGGAATCTCACTTCCTTTGATAAGGAAGTGATGATAGAACTTTAGGTTGAAACCTATGCGTGACAACTTCTAGGAGTTCCCTGTTTCAAACTTCAACCATAGGATGAATCCTTGGCATGATAACATTAGGACTTGATAGTCTCCCCATAGTTGAGCCCCTTCTCTTCTCATCTCAAAACAGCTTAAGATACAGTAATCATGAATGATTTCTTTCGTACGTTATGAGCCTTAAGCTATCTGAGAAAGGATTGTTGGAGAGCTTCTTTTCAACAGTCTGGATGTTTAGTATGGCACCCTTTGGGTGACATGCGACGCATTCACTCTCAGGTCATAGTCTTTAGTGCGATTGAAATTGCAAACACAATAAAAAACAGTTCTTTCGTAAAAGACAGAAAACAAACTTCAAACCTTTTTGCCCCGTGGGCCCATAATTCAAAGGAAAGCTTTTCTGAAGAAAAGAGTGTCGTTAAACTTCAGCGCCACCGCAAACAGGCTTTGTCCCTAACTGCTGGAACTGCTATTTAACCCTACTCGATAAAACAGACGAATCTGAATTCCCGTAATCCGTATTAACCCGAACTACGTAAGCTCTGATCTCTCATATCTGTTGAGAGTATGTAGGCACAATACTGATGTATTGGCGAGCCACCTTCCCCGTAACCCGTCGTAGGCCGAACTACGTTGACTCTGATTTCTCATTCTCTGATGAGAATACGTAGGCATAAAGTGCGACGCTTTGCCGAGTCATTTCTTTTCTTTTTCAAGCCAGCCTTGATAGGTAGATAGATAAACCAACTCGTCCAGTAAACACAACAAGCGTGGATCCCGTCGAGTATGACGGACGTGAGGGGTGCTAATACCTTCCCCTTGCGTAACCGACTCCCGAACCTAAACAATGGTTGTGATGACCTTGTCTTATACCTTTTCGTCAGGTTTTTCCGATCGTTTCCTTTCCCGTTCCGAGGGATAAATAACGAAAGGTGGCGACTCTTCTGTTTTTCCGGCACCTTATTTTCGTGGAAGCGACACTATGTTATGATATGCCAATGATTGAACTATGTACATGATGTAACTATGCTAATGAAGTGCAATGAACATTAATCAGGCAAGAAAAGGTTGAGCAAATTTTGGGGTGCAACAGATACTCATGATTTTCAAATTGAAAGGTTGCAAAATACAAACTTCCTCATTTTTGTAACCATTAAGGAAATCACTTTTCACGTCCATTTGAAATAATTTTAAGTCTTTGTAGCATGCAAAATCTGGTGAAAGGTGTATAGCCACGAGGCGAACAACATGAGCATAAGTTTCCTCATAGTCTATGCCATCCTCTTGGTTATATCCTTGAGCCACTAGTCGGGCTTTATTCCGAGTTATCACTCCAGTTTTGTCTAATTTATTTATAAAACCCCACTTAGTACCAATGATTTGGTGATCTCGCGGAGGTGGGAGAAGGTCCCATACATCATTTCTTTTAAATTGATTTGACTCATCTTGTATGGTTATTAACCAATGCTCATCAATCAATGCATCTTTGGCATTTTTAGCTTCAACTTGTGAAACAAATGCAAAGTGATAACAAAAATTACTTAACTTAGAGCATGTTGTCACGCCTTTGGTGATGTCTCCAAGAATATTGTCGATTTGATGTTCTCTGGAAGACCTCAAAGCCAAAGGAATATCATCCATTTTAGTTGGACTTTCTTCCTTCTTCTTTTCAAAATCATCATCTTCGTTCTCCTAAGGTTTCACCACTTCAGGCTGATCAATTCCCTTTTCGATGTACTTGAGTTTGTCTTTTGAATATACACCTTCATCATGAAAAGAAATACATTTCCCAACATTTCTAGGATAAAATTCATCAAACGTGACATGCATAGACTCTTCAGTAATAATTAATATCTTATTGTTCATTCTATAAGTCTTGCTTGATTGAGAATATCCAAGAAAGATACCTTCGTCAGCTTTTGCATTAAACTTTCCAAGGTTATCCTTACCATTATTTAAGACAAAAAATTTGCATCCAAATACATGAAGATGTGATAAATCTGGCTTCCTACCTTTCAAGAGTTCATAAGGTTTTTATTAAAAATAGGAAAATTAAGTATCCTAATTAAAACATAACACATTGTGCTAGTAGCATCGGCCCAAAAATATTTTGGTAGACTACTCTCATTGATCATAGTTCTTGCCAACTCCTCTAAAGTTCTATTTTTGTACTCTACAACACCATTATTTGTGGAGTTCTTGGAGCGGAAAAATTATGTTTAATGCCATGTTTATCACAATAATCCTCAAAGAGGTTATTTTCAAATTCACCTCCATGATCGCTTCGAATAGAAAATATGTTTGAACTTAGTTTATTTTGGGATAACTTTTCTAAAGATGTGAAACCTGAAAAAGTCTCATCTTTACTATGTAAAAAGATAGTCCAACAAAATCTACAATAATAGTATAACAAAACCATAGTAATTTCCACCTAAATTTTTTGTCTTAGAAGTCTCATCTTGTTTGCTTTTCCATTTGACATTCATCGCATAGGTGGTCTTTTGAAAATTTAATTTAATTGGCATAAATTCAATGAATAGGAAAATGTCACATGTCATATGCCTTGGGCATCCACTATCAAGAAACCACATTCTCTCTATGGAGTCAAGAAATTCAACCTACAAGATCAAACAAAAGTGATAGGTACACAATTTTCATTGGGTCCTTGAGAGTGAGTGGAAATATTGTTGCATTTGAGAAACCATTGAAATACACCTTTATGAACTAGGTATCTCCTAAATTTTCATTTAGCAATGGTATGGTCTTTCTTGTAACAATAGTGACAAGTAAAGTGATGATGAGAATGGATTTTGCTATTTGATTCTTTTTCATAACTAAACCAAGAAGATTTCTTTTCCTTAACATCAAACTTTGAAGCATCTAACATGGATTACTTAAGAGCTTCCATTTTTTGTCTGTTTCTAAAACTTTGTCTTCTAAGTATGAAAATATTCTTTTATTTAAAGCCAACATTGAATAAGCATCTACGACTTGATCATATAGATTTTCAAAAGCAATTTGTAATTCAGAATATGACATTTCATCAATAGCTTCATATTGTGAATGACTTACTTTTATCCTCTTATGATGATGGGCCATAAGACAAAAATTTATCTCTTCATCACTTTCACTCGAGCTACCTTCACTTGTAGATTCATTATCACTTTCCCAAGCTATGTATGCTCTTCTAGGCTTGTTGGACTTCTTGTACTGTCCTTTACCTTAAAGTTGATGAGATTGTTGTTAGAGTGCTTTACTCCATTTCTCTTAATGTATTTATGACACTATTTAACAAACAATCTCATTTCTTCATCATCTGAGTTCTCATTATCACTAGTTCCACCTTTATCATGCTCTTTTGTTGAGGACTTGGAACTACAAGCCACAAGAGCGATTGAATTTTTTTTCACCTCCTTTTCCTTGTTCCTTTCTTTCTTAACCTTCTTCTCATGCTTCTCATGTTTCTCTAAGCTAATGAGCTTTTGCTCATATTCTTCAAGCTTACCAAACAAAGTATTAGTGTCCAAAGTCAATAGTTTGTTTGCTTCTTGATTGCGACTTTATGAGTCTATCAGATTATCTAACTGCAAGTATATTGTCTATCGTGTAGTTTTAAAATATATCGAACTCACATGGACTATTAATGAATCTAATGTTATCTATTGATAATGTGTAAACCTAAGGCTAATGAATTCTTTTTGGATTTGGGGAAACTAAAATTAAAATTAAAACTAAAATAAGATTTAAGAAATATATCAGACAAGAGAGATCGGAATGTTGATTCCATGCATCGTGGGGACTTTGTAATTCATTGGCGTTAGTTTACGGTTAAATTGCTTTCAGTAGAAAATACAAGTTTAAAAACTTCATCTCATAGTCTCGCGCTATTGATTAAAGTTATCTTCTCTGACCATGAGATTTTTCTCTTGCTCACCCATTTCAATCAAAAAGTATTTTTTGAAAACTAAATAAGTCCTAATTGATACCTAAAGTGCTCTCGTTGTATTACGATCAATGCCTAATTTTCACTATCTGGTTCAATCCCCACAATCTCATGTTATCGGCTCGAACCACTATTTGTTTTCGCTCTCGTGCAAAACATTTTGAATTAAGATTGAAAATTAAATCAAGAAGAGAAGTTTATGAAAAGTTAACGCCAATTTTATGATTGAGTTCATGCCGAACTCAAAGAGGTATAGCCGGACATGTTTCGAAACTTAAACATAAAATTCATGGTAATTGAAATTAAGGACAACATGATGAATAAACTAAAAAGCGATAAACAAAAATTAATAGCAATGATATAAAAATCTGTAAAAACTTGAATTAAATTCAGAATACTTTGAGTGCAAGGATTCGAAACAAAATAAATTCAAATATTTCGGTAGGATTACGATCCAAGAGTATAATACAAAGCTTAAAACTACTGGTGTGATAACCTGTTAATGTAAGAGATTATCACTTTGAAAGTAAATATTTTCCTAAAACTAACTTGACAGAGCTTCCGCACATAAACTTGGATGCTTAAAACTAAGAAAAACCGCTCTTATATAGTGGTCCAATGCGGCAGAACTACTTCCCAAAACGTGTAGAAACTGTTGAGAGAATGTAGGGAAATGGAGGAGAATGAGTCTAGTTTATTTTTCATGATCTACTGATTCTGCGCATTCATGGAGCACGCCAAGAGCTTAAGTTACTTATGACATTGTTGAGGTGTATGGCGAACACTATGAGGTGGTGGCAAACGCCATACACCAAAAACCAGTAAATTCTACGAAAAACTTCCTTTCTTACTCTTTTTCCAGTTTTGTCGCATGGACACTCTATATTTTATAAGTACCTGAAATATAAAAAAAACACAGTATAATACTATGAAAACATAATAAAAAGACACTAACTAGCATGTGAATCAGGTTGGAATATACGATACCTTTTCACATTATCACTTCCTTGATGGTTGTAACACCCCACTTCCCAAAATTTAAAATAAAATACGATTAATTCAAATAAACATCAGAGTTCTCCACTAAAGTGGGATATCACATCACATAACTCCACATACTCTTCATTAGAAGGTTTTCAAAATAAAACAGCGGAAAATATTCATTGGTTCATCAACCTCGGCCATCTGCCAATACATGAAAATATTCATTAATAAAACTCACCAACACATGATACGTCACAGGAAAGTAAAACAAGTTCAACTAAATCAAAAGAAAACGCCCAAGTCCCGTGCTACGTATCAGAGCATCCTAAGACTCGACTCGCACACCTCTATCCAAGCTAGCTAAGTACCTGGATTATCTGTACTTCCGAAGAAGCACAGACCACAACAACAACAAAGGGGTGAGAAAACATGATCAAAATTATCGGTAATACAGTACATGAAATAAAGATAGTAATCATATAATTCATCATCCAACATTCATCAAACACGACCTACTGTCCAACATCAACACAACACACCATAATGCAATTATGCAACTCAACACCATGCATGTGGTACCGACTCATTGGTTCATTCAATCGAACCCCGGATAGATCATATACACCCTTCCTTGGCCATGATCTGTCCCCACCATTCTCCATAAAGGAGTACGGATGAATCACATACACTCCTCCTGAGCAATGATTCGTCCCACCAAACACCATGATATGCATAACACCAAATGCACAAAAAATGAACTCAAGCACACAAGGTGCACACGATCCCCTGATCACATCACCATACATCATACATACGTATTGTTCATCAATTAATTAATTTAATTAAAGTCACACGATCCCCCTGATCCCATCCCCAGACCCCATACATATCTCACACCCCAATCTACTTATTTCAATTAACTTCAATCACTACATAATTTCACCTTTTAATTTTAAGTATAGATTCTTCACCACTAATCACCATATCTATACTGGTCACACTCAAGGGATACTACAAAACGAGGTCACAAGGCAAAAAAGCACTATGTCACTTTCTGTCACGCTCGTTGGCTCGTTCGCTTAGCGAAGCCCTAGCAAACGCTCGTTAGCTGCTCGCTTAGCGAACTCCCTAGCGAAGGCAGACAGTAGCTACTGAAAGGGTTCGCTACCCCATTCACCTAGCAAACCTGCTAGCGAATACTCGCTACTAGCTCGCCTAGCAAAGGTGCTAGCGAGCTTCTGCGATCTCTCAAAACCCTCACTGTCCAACAATGTCATCTTGCTCAATTCCAAGCCTATCACTCTACTTCCATATCCCATCCTATCACCACTACAACCAGTACACACTACTCTAGTCATTATTCTATCAATTTATCTCCAGAACCCACATCTATGTCCATCAACAGAACTGCAGAAGTTACTCAGAACCTCACCAAATCACACAATATGTACACCCATTCATCAATGGCAGCAACAAAATTATAACACATCAACATGCACACGAAATTCATCATAATCAACAACAATCAAAGACATATCAACATAACAAACATATTCATCAAATCCCTACGGGGTTAAGGAATCCCCTCTACCCAATTTCATGTAAACACCAATCCCAATCGGTTTCTCCCCCCTTACCTCGATTAATGCTCCGATTGACGAAGAAGCTGAAGAATCGTTAGCCCTAGCCTTCTTCTCTTCCTCCTTGTTCTTCCTCTTTACTCTTCTCTCTAAAACTGGTTTATCGTGTTCTGTTCCTCTTCCTCTCCCCAAACTCTTCTAATACCCCCTTAAATCCTTATTTTACTTATTCCAATAATAATAATAATAATAAAAATAATCATAATAATAATACTAATAATAATAATAATAATATTACTAATTATTAGATTATTATAATTATTAATTATATTATATTATTATTAAACTCTATATTTTATTAAATGACTCCTATAAATTATAGACACTCACTCACGCGCTCAGACACACTCCCCCACAAAGGACACACCTAAAATAAAATAACACCAAAAGACTAAATAATTAAAATGGGTGTTACAACTCTCGCCCACTTTAATTATTTTCGTCCTCGAAAATTACCTGATGGAAACAATTCCGGATACGCTTCCCGCATCCTGCTTTCCAATTCTCAGGTCACATTGCCTCCTGCAGCACCTCCCCAAGCTACTTTCGTCAAGGATATCTCCTTCCCTCGGAGTTGTTTGATTTTACAATCTTCGATCCTCAACGGCATCGCATCAATAGTAAGATTCTCATGGACTTGAACTTCATCTCTCGGAATCACATGAGATGGGTCCGAGACATATTTTCAAAGTTGCGACACATGAAACACGTCATGCAAATTCGACAATTAAGGAGGTAACGCCACTCGATAAGCTACAACACCAATTCTCTGCAAATTTTGATACGGTCCAATAAACTTAGGATCCAACTTCTTGGATTTCAACGCACGACCCATACCGTTCACTGGGTTAACTCTTAGAAACACATGATCACCTTCACTGAATTCTAGTTCTTTCCTTCGGTTATCATGATAACTTTTCTGCCTACTCTGAGACGCTTTCATTTTCTCACAAATCATCTGAATGGTCTCAGTAGTCTGTTGCATAATCTCTGGTCCTAAGACCACATTCTCACCTATTTCATACCAACACAGAGGAGTTCTGCATCTCCTATCATATAAAGCCTCAAACAGTGCCATTCCGATGCTAGAATGGTAACTGTTGTTGTACGTGAACTCTATCAACGGTAAATGAGTATCCCACGCACCACTCTTTTCCAACACACAAGCTCTTAGCAAATCTTCCAACGACTGAATAGTCCTCTTTGACTGACCATCAGTTTGCGGATGGTAAGCTGAACTTAACTTCAACTTAGTACCCAAAGCGTCCTGTAAACTCCTCCAAAATTTTGAAGTAAACCTCGGATCTCTATCCGACACGATACTCGATGGAACACCATGCAGCTTCACAATTACCCGAATATAAATCTCTGCCAGCTTCACCAATGAAAAACTGATATTAATCGGCACAAAATGTGCAGACTTCGTAAGTCGATCCACAATTACCCAAATCACATCAAATCCTCTCGCCGTGTTCGGCAAACCCGTAACAAAATCCATGGTTATACAATCCCATTTCCAAACCGGAACTTCCAACGGTTGCATAAATCCAGAAGGTCTCTGATGTTCCACTTTCGACTTCTGATATATCAAACAGGCGTAAACAAATTGAGCTATATCTCTTTTCATACCAGACCACCAAAATAACTTCCTTAAATCATGGTACATCTTCGTAGCTCCCGGATGGATACTCAGACTACTACGATGTCCTTCGCTCAGAAATGACTTTTTCAGTTCTTCATTATCCGGCACACAAATCCTGCCTCTGGATCTCAACACACCTGTACTATCCAACTTAAAATCACTACTGGGTTCGCTCTCGACTCCAGGCATCAAATCTACTAATTTCACATCTAGCTTTTGGCTTTCTCTAATCACATCCAAGAAATCGTTGTTCACCTGCAACTTTCCCAACATCACACCATCAGCCGTAGTCTCACAAACCATGCTCAGATCTCTGAACTTCTCAATTAGTTCCATCTCTTTCACCATTAAAGCCGACATATGAATTGCTTTCCTGCTCAAGGCATCTGCTACTACATTCGCCTTTCCTGGATGATAACTTAAGTTGAAATCATAATCTTTCAAGAATTCCAACCATCTTCTTTGTCTCATATTTAGCTCCTTCTGATCGAACAGATATTTCAGGCTCTTATGGTCACTGAACACCTCAAACCTCGAACCATACAAATAGTGCCTCCAGATCTTCAACACGAAAACTACCGCAGCCAACTCAAGGTCATGAGTAGGGTAATTCCTTTCATGCATCCTCAGTTGCCACGAAGCATACGCTACCACATTACCATCTTGCATAAGAACTCCGCCTAGTCCCATCTTAGACGCATCACAGTACACCACAAAAGGTTCACTCAGAGTCGGCAACACTAACATCAGTGCCGTAGTCAATTTCTTTTTCATGTCTTCAAAGCTTTCTTCACAAGCAGAATCCCACATGAAAACTTGATTCTTTCTCGTCAACTGAGTCAATGGCAACGCCAAATTAGAAAACCCTTCAACAAACCTTCGGTAGTATCCTGCCAAACACAAAAAGCTTCTAATTTCCGTCGCTGTCTTCGGCGGTTCCCACTGCAACACTGCACTCACTTTCAATGGGTCCACCGATATACAATCAACGGATATTACATGCCCCAAGAAGCTCACTGTCTTCAACCAGAACTCACACTTCGATAGCTTAGCAAACAACTTATTATCTTTCAGCACCTGTAAAGCAATCTTCAAATGTCTGGCATGTTCTTCCTCAGACTTAGAATAAATCAGTATGTCGTCAATAAACACAACAATGAACTGATCCAAATAAGAATGGAAAATTCGGTTCATATACTCTATAAACACTCCCGGCGCATTAGACACTCCAAAAGGCACTATAGCATATTCGTAATGTCTATATCGAGTCTTAAATGTCGTCTTCTGAATATCACCTTCTTTCACACTGATCTGATGGTAACCCGACCTCAAGTCAATTTTATTGAACACCCTATCTCCCACCAACTAATCCATCAAATCGTCAATCCTTGGAAGAGGATATTTATTCATAATGGTCACTTTATTCAACTGACGGTAGTCGGTGCACAGACGCATACTTCCGTCCTTCTTCTTTACCAACAGCACTGGAGCTCCCCACGGCGACACACTCGGTCTGATAAACTTTCTATCCAACAATTCTCCAATCTGAGATTTCAATTTGGCCAATTCCACTACCGGAATCCTGTACGGCGCCATAGATATAGGTCTCGTACCAGGAACAAGGTCAATGCTAAATTCAACTTCCCTCGTCGGAGGTAATTCCGTAATGTCATCAGGAAATACTTCAGGAAATTCATTCACCACTGCCAACTCTTTCACTGATGTCTTTCTGTCAACATACAATGACGCAAATAAAGCAAACATCTTAGCTTCGTCCTCCAACAGGGTCCTCAATTCCCTATTAGACAAGGAATTCGCCAACACTTCCTCTTCTGGATTAAGAAACAACAACACCTTCCGAAAACAATTGATGTAGACTCGGTTGAACTCCAACCCGTTCATACCCAGAATAACATCCAAATTACCAAGTGGTAGACAAATCAGGTCTACTCCAAAGTCTCTACCGAAAATATTCAATGGACACTTCAAACACACTAAAGAAGTAGTCACTGGACCAATAGAGGGAGTCTCAATAGTCATCCGTCGATCAAGAGTAGACAACACCAATCCTAACCTCTTCACGCAATCAACAAAAATGAACGAGTGGGTTGCACCCGTATCAACAATAGTAGTCAAAGGAATATTATTGCTAAAACAAGTACCTTTGATAGAATGCTCTTCACTGGCAGCTTGAGTTCCCACTACAGCAAACACTTTACCACTGGCCTGAGACGCCTGAGACTTCTTTGGCTTCTCGCAATGCGTACTGATATGACCTTTCTCACCACAGTTATAACAGGTAGGCATAGTGGCCTTGAAATCCTCTATTACATGGCCTGGCTTACCACACCCGAAGCACTTCTTTACTTCAATAGGACATTCATTAGCACGGTGACCCGCGCCGCCGCACCGGAAACATTTCAAATCAACAGATGCTTTCCCCTTTCTGGGCTTCTTATCAGTAGCAGCCTTATGTTTTCCTTTATCAGTAGGAACACCGTAAGGAGTACCACTAAACCTCTGCTTACCTTTACGGTCATTCATAGCCTTATATTGCGCAATCCTGGCCCTATTATCATTATCGTAACTCCTGCTCCTGCTCACCAGCTCCGGATAGTTCCTGATCTTCTGACAAGCAATCCCCAACTTAACTTCCATACGTAGCCCATTATTAAATTTCAAACACATAGAGGTCATCGCATCTTCAGTATTATAATGAGGACAATACTGCACCAGCTCTTCAAATTTCGCAGCATATCCTGCTACGGTTAGATTACCCTGCTTCAGCTCTAGGAACTCTACCTCCTTAGCACTTCGTATGTCTTCTGGAAAGTATTTCTCCAGAAAACCCTTTCGAACTACATCCCAAGTGATCGCAGTTCCTGCAGTCACCCATCTCTGGCGACTGTTGTCCCACCAAGCCTCAGCTTCACCTTCCAGCATGTGAGTACCAAACCTCACCTTTTGCTCATCACTACAACCCATTGTCAGGAAAAAAAATTTCTCAATCGCCTTCAGCCACTTCTGCATAGCTTTAGGATCCAAATTTCCTCCTTCAAACGTCGGCAACTTGTTACTTTGAAACTGTGCCAAATCCCCAAATTGCGCACCCGCCGCTTGGTTCTGATTAGCAACCAACTGTGCCATCAATTGCATAGCAGCAACCAAAGCAGCATCATTCCTTCCTGCCATACTACTCAACATTAACAACACCAGGTTAAAAGATACACAATCTCTATCCTAAGGACAGACTCAACAACTACACAGGACGGACGAACCAACCTGCTCTGATACCAATTGTAACACCCCACTTCCCAAAATTTAAAATAAAATACGATTGATTCAAATAAACATCAGAGTTCTCCACTAAAGTGGGATATCACATCACATAACTCCACATACTCTTCATTAGAAGGTTTTCAAAATAAAACAGCGGAAAATATTCATTGGTTCATCAACCTCGGCCATCCGCCAATACATGAAAATATTCATTAATAAAACTCACCAACACATGATACGTCACGGGAAAGTAAAACAAGTTCAACTAAATCAAAATAAAACGCCCAAGTCCCGTGCTACGTATCAGAGCATCCTAAGACTCGACTCGCACACCTCTATCCAAGCTAGCTAAGTACCTGGATTATTTGTACTCCCGAAGAAGCACAGACCACAACAACAACAAAGGGGTGAGAAAACATGATCAAAATTATCGGTAATACAGTACATGAAATAAAGGTAGTAATCATATAATTCATCACCCAACATTCATCAAACACGACCTACTGTCCAACATCAACACAACACACCATAATGCAATTATGCAACTCAACACCATGCATGCGGTACCGACTCATTGGTTCATTCAATCGAACCCCGGATAGATCACATACACCCTTCCTTGTCCATGATCTGTCCCCACCATTCTCCATAAAGGAGTACGGATGAATCACACACACTCCTCCTGAGCAATGATTCGTCCCACCAAACACCATGATATGCATAACACCAAATGCACAACAAATGAACTCAAGCACACAAGGTGCACACGATCCCCTGATCACATCACCATACATCATACATATGTATTGTTCATCAATTAATTAATTTAATTAAAGTCACATGATCCCCCTGATCCCATCACCAGACCCATATCTCACACCCCAATCTACTTATTTCAATTAACTTCAATCACTACATAATTTCACCTTTTAATGTAAAGTCTACATTCTTCACCACTAATCACCATATCTATACTAGTCACACTCAAGGGATACTACAAAACGAGGTCACAAGGCAAAACAGCACAACATCACTTTCTGTCACGCTCGCTGGCTCGTTCGCTTAGCGAAGCCCTAGCGAACGCTCGCTAGCTACTCGCTTAGCGAACTCCCTAGCGAAGGCAGGCAGTAGCTACTGGAAGGGTTCGCTACCCCACTCGCCTAGCGAATACTCGCTACTAGCTCGCCTAGCGAAGGTGCTAGTGAGCGTCTGCGATCTCTCAAAACCCTCACTATCCAACAATGTCATCTTGCTCAATTCCAAGCCTATCACTCTACTTCCATCTCTCATCCTATCACCACTACAACCAGTACACACTACTCTAGTCATTATTCTATCAATTTATCTCCATAACCCACATCTATGTCCATCAACAGAACTGTAGAAGTTACTCAGAACCTCACCAAATCACACAATATGTGCACCCATTCATCAATGGCAGCAACAATCATAACACATCAACATGCACACCAAATTCATCATAATCAACAACAATCAAAGACATATCAACATAACAAACATATTCATCAAATCCCTACGGGGTTAAGGAATCCCCTCTACCCAATTTCATGTAAACACCAATCCCAATCGGTTTCTCCCCCCTTACCTCGATTAATGCTCCGATTGACAAAGAACTTGAAGAATCGTTAGCCCTAGCCTTCTTCTCTTCCTCCTTGTTCTTCCTCTTTACTCTTCTCTCTAAAACTGGTTTATCGTGTTCTGTTCCTCTTCATCTCCCTAAACTCTTCTAATACCCCTTAAATCCTTATTTTACTTATTCCAATAATAATAATAATAATAATAATAATAATAATAATAATAATTAGATTATCATCATTATTAATGGTAAGGGGAATCTTGGCAAGTTTGACTCCAAGGAAGATGAAAGTATCCTTCTTGGATTATCTCATTCAAGTAAAGCATATAGGGTATATAATAAGAGGTTACTTATTGTTGAGGAATCTATTCACGTTACTTTTGATGAAACTTATCCGAAAAATGTCGGAAAAGGTATTTATTTTCATGGTGCAGGTGTATCTTCAGAAGACATACTCAAGGACACTGAAAAAGGGATTAATCAACCTGAAGCAGTGAAAGTTGAGGAGGAAAAATATCACCATTATGAGGAGATTGGGGAGGATCATTCGAATAACAACGATGACCTTCCTCTAGCTGGAAGTCCTCTAAAGACCCTCCTATCAACAACATTCTCAGTGACATTTCAAAGGGAGTGACTACTAGATCCAAGCTAAGTAACTTTTGTTATCACTTTGCTTTTGTCTCTCAGATTGAGCCTAAAACCCTAAAGAGGCGTTACTCGATAAACATTGGTTCTCAGGGACCCATACTACGAGACACATCAACATTGGGTTCTAGACAGGGATTTCAGAGTCATGGACTTTCTTGACTGTTTGTTACGTATGTCAGTCATTGCCAGGCAACAACTCCATCAAGAAAGTCTCTTCTGAACGAAGTCTTCGTATCGATCCACACGAGAAGAGCTTCTCGAGAACCCATACTACGCGACCATCAATCTTAGTTAGCCAATGGTTTAGGGTTCTAAAAAGTCCTTAGAGTAATGAATTCCCAAGAAAACATTGATCAAACACGCCAAGAGCTTGACGGTTCTCATCATTCTCAAAGGAATCTACTCTAAGCGAGGTTCTCGTATCGACTATCACGAGACGAGCATCTGGAAGCCCATACTACTCAACCTCTCCTATCTCAAATTTTAACACTCTAGACTCGGGTATAGAGTCTTTCCCTCAAGGTTTGGCACCAAAGTATCCAATCCATACCACAATGAATGAAACCAAATACGGTGACATACAATTGAATATAGGAAAGCAATAAACAAGCATATAAAAAAGAGAACCCAAACACGCAAAAATGACCTAGGTTAGGCTTGACTTGCTTAGGAAAATTTCCCCAGCAGAGTCTCCATTTGTCGCTACGCGAAAAATGACACAGAGTCGCCACCGGATTTTATTTATCCCAAGGAGGGAAAGGGAAATAGCGATAAAACCTTTGGGAAAAGAGCATGGTCATCGCAACCAAGTCTTAGGGTTCGGGATTCGGTTATGCGAGGGGAAGGTGTTAGCACCCCCTCGTATCCATCATACTCGATGGGAACCTTCTAGGTAGTTTAGCATGAATGGGTGTTTTTATTATTGAAAGTGTGCTTGCTTAAGGGAAAAGAGGGGGTTGGTTTTTATTTTAATGCTCGGCAAGGATTGTGGTCCTTGTGCCTACGTATCCTCACTTAAAAGAAGTGAAGAATCAGAGCTCCGTAGTTCGGAGGCTTGTGAAACAGTTGTTTGTTGGTTGATTTTACATTTAAAAAAAGGGTTTCCAGATTGATCCCCTAAGGCGAAAAATAGTTTGATGAGTTTGTGTTTGTAATACCCCAAATTTTACCCTTATATTTAGTCAGTCATTTCGCATAGCATCTCATCTGTGCATCTGCTAACCACTATCAAGTCATGGGGGTGTTTGTTTTGAGGGATTGGTTCCAGGGGTATTTTGGTCATTTTACGTGGATTCCGTTAATCCTTTGAAGACGGGCTGTTACTAAGCTTTGAGACACTTGAGACACTATTTCTGAGGCATGGTTCGATTATATCAAGGCGTCATTACTACTGGAAAATTGGTCAGAAACATATTTGAATGTGGGCCATCAGTTGCCCATGTTTCGTTCTAAGACCGTTTGAGCAGTTTTTTGTGTTCATCAATAAAGCATTTCGAACATACAATAAGTGGGATTATTTTGAATTTATTTGGAGTTAATCAGGTTGCGGTTAAAATGGTCAAAGTATCGTTCATAATACTGTCTAAATACGGAAAGGGAAGTGGAAGTCTAATATTTGTGAATATCATTCGCGAATGTTTATACTTTACAATTAGGAAGTGAATTCACATATTTGTGGATTTTTTATTCATAAATATTTATAATTTACAACTAAGAAGTAAATATAAATAATTTCAAAATTTGGTATTCATAAGTATTTGAGATTTCCATCAAGAAGTAAATAAATATTTGTGGAATGTTATTTCATAAGTACTTAATTTACAATTGAAAGGGATAAATAACCTTTGAATTTCATTCATGAATATGCATTTTTGTTTACAAGAAGTTTCATTTACACGGAACATCTACTCTAAAAAGGTCCTAAGTCCTAAAGATCCTATTGTGCCTTCATGATGTTCATCCACTGGACATTACTTCGTGCTTCTCCGATTAACCTGCACAACCAAAGAAGAACAAACAGAAGCAAGAAAGGGTTAGAAGTTATATTTGACACTCTCAGAACATCGTCATCATCGAGTGCCGGGAGTGGCACAACCGAAGCTGCGTCCTACCCCCGTTACCGATCCGCGCCATTGGCGTCAGATCAGGCGATCCCTGTTCTTATCGTACGGGGCAACCGAGAGATGAAGAGTAAAAAGAAGTTTCGGGTCGAAATGGATTTTGCCGAAAGATTGCTTCGAAACCAATACGTAATTGGAATCTATCAAGTAAATCCGGATGCCAACAGATTGCTAATTAGATCCATGGATAATCCACAACTGAATGTAGAAAATCCAAACCATACGGATGTCCCAGATCAGAGAGAGGACTTGTCTGCAAAAATCCAACAGATAATATCAGAATCAAAGTCCATATCAGAAAACTGAATCCACAGACAAACCAAATCTGAAAATGAGCCAATAAGTCCACAAAAGGCACAGCATATAAATCACAAGCTGCATAGAATTGGAAGAAGCAATTTAATTCACAAATATTAGAACCAAATCAGTATCAACAATTCAGGTCAAAAGTGAACCAGCACTTCTACAGACGTGGTTGCCACAAAACACCAAAGCCAGGGCTCAGTCGAAACATCATGGCCCAACACACAGGTTCTGGTTCAGTCAAGTGAGCATTACCCTCGCACCGAAAATGAGTATCAATGGAAAGCATATTTGGGCAACACATGCCGTAATCCCGCTCAACTACACAAGAAAGTCGAATGTTAAAAGTTGATAGTATCAGTAAACAGTTGGTTCGAAAACCAGAAAGGTCGAAGTAACATCCACGGCAGCGAAACCATGCCCTTACCAGAAGAGTCAAGTTCAAACAGAACAGAAAAATGAAATACAAACCAAACTGCATCAGACAACTAGTGTCAGCACAAGAAACAGCACAAATCATACCAGAAAAAGCGAGGTAGGTTCATAATCATGCTCGCGCGTCAATTTAAATGTAAACCTCAACCAAATGTGGTCATATTGGAAAACCAAAATGCGAAGCCGAGGCTCAGCTACGAACATCATTGCCCCAAACTCGTAGCCACTATCAAGTAAATGTCTCGAGGCAACATTAAGCAAAATCCGGATTCACAATTGGACACGAATGTCCAAGTCCGAAACTGGTTCAGAAAATTGCAGCACCTGAAAATCAGAGAACCAAGTCCGTTAAAATCAGAAGTGACACCAGAAGGTTCAGACCAATGGTCATCATCACCATATGACCATCCTCGGCGGCGTTTGACTCGACCAAAGCCGTAGTACCAATTCTGAAAGAAGAAGAAGAAAAGTTAACGTGTTCGAAACAGTTAATCCAGAAGCACAAGTCAAATTGGATACCCAGATACATGACAAAACTGGATTGTATCAATAAAACCAAATCGTATCAGAAACGGATATCCAAATATATGAGTTCCCCAAATGCAATCAAATCTACATCTGCAAATATCCAGAAAAATCCAATCAAATCGAATCAGAACTACCACAAAACAAAATCAAATCAAGTTTGGAAAAGGAAGGAAACAATATCAGAAGAATTACAAATCACAATCAAATCCGCACAAATCAAATTGTATCACAAAATCGCGATCCAATCTCAGAAAAATAACGCAAATCCACTGTTATCAAAGGCCCAAAAGAGAATCATAAATTATAAAAGGGACAATCTCACCATGTTGAAACCCTAACGGGCTAACGGCGAAAACAAAGGGACAACCGAGAGAGAAGACGGAAATCGCGAACAAAATCGCGAACAAAACCCTAGCGGCCGCGAGAGAGAAAGAGGAGAAGGATTTCGTCAAAAGTGATCATCAGAGTGCAAACCGAGAGGTTGAGGAAGGTTCACCAACGCCGCCTCCATCCACGACGGGCAAACCTTCCTCGGAGGCTCAGTTCACCATCATCGCCTCCGTTCATCACCGATTGCGAACGAAAATGTAAGCCAGGAACATATAATACCGTCACTTTTAATGCTGTTTGGTTTAATTTCAGAATCGCAACATGATCGAAGAGAATCGCAGCAAAACGAAGAGAGAATCGAAGCAAAGAAGACGAAGCAAAGAAACCGGCGCCGCGAGACACATTAGGGTTCTGAAACCCTAAGCCCCTTTTTACATTTTACACCAACCGGGTTGGGTCCGGAGGTGAATACCGGCCCAACCCCTTTTATTTTTCTTTTTTTATTTTTATAATTAGTTAGTTTGAATTTTTATAAAACTTTTTTTAACAAAATATTAAACTTGTTTTTCATATAATAAAATTAAAAACCCTTTTTTTCATACAATAAAATTAAAAACCTTTTTTTTCATATAATAAAATCAAAAACCTTTTTTTTTTAAGTAACTTAAAATCTTTTTTTAAAAAATATATAAATTAAAACTTTTTTAAGATTAAATTTAAAATATTTTTTTAAAAATTAACATTACTCTTTCTTTTTATAAATTCAATTAACGTCTTTTTTTCAAAACAACAAAAATCTCCAATATTGCACTTTTGTCTCATGACCCGTCCAATTACCGTCTGACTTTGCCTACTAACGGGTGTTCATCTTTTGCAGCTCATGTTGACTATTATTGCATTGTGTTTTTAAGTTTCATTATTATTGTAACTGCTTCTCATCTGTAACTCCGCGAATCCTAACAATCGCGCTTTAGTTTCTGTCTTTAAGTTTCTGCTTGTATGCCTTACTGTCTGCATTTTATTTCTGCTTGCATGATTCAAGTCTCACACATTCATCAATACTCCTGTCACATTACACACATCCGAAGGTTAGGTCTAGCTTTTGGTCGCCGCGCCAATAGTCCTCAACTTCTAACCCTACAACCTCAAAACTACAAATTACAAACCCTAATTTGCACAAATGCCTCGCCACAGGCAAAATTACAATTTTACCCCTAGCATTAGGTCAAAGAGCCGCCGCGCTCATTTTAGGGTTTCCCGCCGTGGAATCCCTAATTTAACCCTAATTACAACTTAACATTTCAACGTAGAAATTTGGAGTTTCTACACTCCGCGTAAGCGTGTCCCTAAGATACGTTTATTCCCCTTGAGACCTTGACCACAGTCAAGAAGTCTCTAACCTCCCTTTTGAGAGGAACTACGATTACTCTGATTCCACTCCCGTAAGGATACGTAGGCACAAGATGCGATGTCTTGCCGAGTAAATTTAGAATTAACCCCTTAGGTCTCTTTTCTCACTTTTAATCCTTTGTACATATACCTTAAGCAAATGAATAAAGCAAAATAGTAAACATCTGAACAAAAGGTTCCTGTAGAGTACTACAGAAGTTTAGGGTGCTAATACCTTCCCTAAATTTAACCAACCCCCGAACCCTAGATCTTTCCCCGAATTGTGTTTACGATGCAAAATAGGTTTTCCCTCTTTTGACCTTTTTCTTCGGATAAATCAAAGAGCGGTTGTGAACTGAATTGCGATTCAAACTCATTAATAATTTGTGATCCTATTTCCACTGCAACAGTGTTGTTGTTAGGTTTTTGAAGAGAAAATTTTTTTTGACTAAGATTACACAAAAGGCTTTGGATGGAGATGAATGTCTCGAATAACCAAGTCGAGCACCTTGTATTTAAAACATTCAGAATGAGTGTAGGAGAGTTCCATTCTCATTCCTTCTCCATCACTTTAAAGCCCATGGTGTATAACCCTAATCATATGTTTATTGTATTTTGGATTTTCATGAGGTAAAAAGTATCACTTGATGTTGGATCAAGGTTTATTGTTTGTAAAAATGTTTGAAGCGATACGAACAAGGTCGATGGAGATGCACAAAGCAATCAACTTACAAGGTTGAAAATGGCTCGATAAAATCGAGAGTTCGCTTTTGAAAATGGTTTTTGGCAACAAAGGTCATAAATGACCAACAATATCCACATTCAAATGGCTATACAATCACATAGGGTTAGATGTCTTGAACAAGGCAAAAACACAACAACAACAACAAACGGGAGTTCGCTGTGCGAACTCCTTGAAAATAAATTTTTAACGTAAAAATAGAAAAAAAACGTGAAAATAGGGGGCCTGACACGGTTGGCCGTGTTGGATGACATGACCCGTGTCAAAAAGTGCCTACAAAATGAGTTTTTGAGGCAAAACAGCGGGCTGACACGGCCGCCCATGTCATACGACACGGCCCGTGTCAAAAAGTGCCTAGAAAAAATGATTTTTGAGGTAAACAGCAAGCTGACACGGCCGCCCGTGTTAGCACACCTGGGGGGCACGCAAAGAAAAATCAAACAGCGGGCTGACACGGTCGCCCGTGTCAACCCTTCTGGGTGAAAATTTTGAACTTTTTTCTTTATTCTTTTTTGTTCTTAAGGTTCTTACAGAGGTTCCTTGGTTCCACTTAGGATCTTATACAATATACTCAGAACAATAACATTCAAAAGAAGAAAACAAAAGACAAATGCAAGATATAAAGAGGGAAAAGTTTGAAGAAATGGATACCAAAGAGTTTGTTCTTCTTCTTGCAAGACCCCCACTGATTTTTGTTGGGTGTTTTCTTCACTCTCCACTCTATGTCTTGGATAGTTCTGCTCCTCAATGGTCCTCTTGTGTTTCTATGTGACTCTCTTGGTTTTTACTAGTTTTCTTCTTGCTCTCTATTTTTTGGTTTTTCTTCCTCTCTATTTTCTGGTTTTTTATGGTTATATTGTTCTCTCTAACTCTCTTGATATTTTTCTGGTTTTTGTTCTCTCTTACTCTTTACTCTTAATCTCTTCTCTCTCAATGTGTGTGTGTCTTGTTTGCAGCCCCTTATCCTCTCTTATTTGCCTTTTTCTGCTGTACCAAATCAATGGCTCTTGCACATGCTTTAATTTTCAGAATTTTCATTCTTGGCAATACTTATTACCACTTTCTTGGTGCAGCCCCACTTCTTTCCATTTCTAGCATACTGCTTTTCAGCTTTTGCTACTTTTTCTGATTTGCTGTTTTTTCTGCTGCACTATTGCTGGATTTTGCAGCCCTTTTGCATTGCTCTCCTTTATTCACTTGCTCTTGGGCTGTCCTTGTGGTCCATGTTACTACCCTTTGACAGATTTTGAAAATTCTGATATTTAACATGTAGATGCATCATTGTAGGTTCATTTCCTTGGTATTGTGACATGTAATGGTTTTGTGATATAATGCAAATTGTCACTTCTTGCATGGGGCTGTTTTGGATCACATTAAAATTACCCATGGCTAAGCAAACATAGTCTTGACATTGACATGTTCCAATATTGAGTTAACTCCTAATTATTTTGCTTGGATGTTTGTGGGTTATGAATTATATGTAGCACATGGAGATTTGATGAGGCGTGAAAGGTACCATAACATGAAATTAGTTAGAAACTTGAATTAAGGCTAGAAATAGCTTAATTTTCTAAGCATTGCTTAGAGTTAGAAACTTTTGTAACAAATGTGACATTCTTGCAAATGTCATAAAATTTCCCTTTATAAAATTCTAGCCTTGAATTCATGAATCTTGAATTTTGAATGATGGATTTCCCTTATACAATTGAATTTGAAATAAATGGAGTCTTGAATTATGCACTTGTGATCTTGACTCATGCTTTTCAAATTTGAACTCCACTAGACCATAGAAACAAACATGGATGAAAAAGTCTTGAATTTGGCTTGCATTTCATGTTCATTAAGAATATTTATCTTGAATATCCCAATATTTTTCAAATAACTTCTTGAAGAAATCTACATGAGTGGACTTTCCAAGTTGAATCAAACCTTATGTGATGAACCTTTTCTTCCATGTAGCCCAGGATAAGCAATTTATCTTATTTGGAACGAAAATAAACGAATTGAACCAAACCTTACCTCGTGAACCCTTATGCTCGATATGGAATAGGACAATGTACGATATGGCGAATGTAGGGTATGAAAGGCTAAGGGTGAAAATGAGGGTGTGACAGTTGCCCCTATTTAATCCTCTTGAACCTGAATGTCTGGAGGATAAAGGTGCTCGGACATTCATGGTAGAAGAGAATTAAATACTAGAATACCCGGGATTTTCAACTGGAGAGGTGTGGAATGAAAGTAGACAGTCAGCGAGATGGCTTGAAAAAGGTGTCTTGTTAGTGAAGAAGGGGTATACGGAATATGATGATATGCTTGAGATGCAATGCAGAATGAACATGAGTGCTTTGCCAGGCGGAAGAGGAGACACCTCGTAACAGGGAATCATAATTGGCCAAGAGATATTCCTTCTACAAAAGATAGAGAGGACTCGGAAATATAGAAATGTGAGATATCCCTTCTACAAAAAGTAGATAGGACTCTAGAAATGACAATGAGATATTCCTTCCATGAAAGGTAGAGAGGACTCTAGAAATTGGTTTTCCTCTTACAAAAGGCAAGGAGGACTCCCGAACAAAAGGTTTGGAGAAAATGTTTCCTTCTACAAAAGGTAGAGAGGACTCCGAAACAAAAGGTTTGAAGACAATATTCCTTCTACAAAAGGCAGAGAGGACTTCAAAACGAAAGGTTTAAAGATATGATAACTCCTTTTACATCAAATAGAGGAGACTCCCTTGGGAGAATATGATCGTATTTCCTTCTGTAAAGGCAGAAAGGACTCCAGAACAAAAGGTTTGGAGAAAATGTTTCCTTCTACAAAAGGTAGAGAGGACTCCGAAACAAAAGATTTGAAGACAATATTCCTTCTACAAAAGGCAGAGAGGGCTTTAAAACGAAAGGTTTGAAGATATGATAACTCCTTCTACATCAAATAGAGGAAACTCCCTTGGGAGAATACGACCGTATTTCCTTCTGTAAAGGCATAAAGGACTCCAGAACAAAAGGTTAGGAGAAAAGGTTCCTTCTACAAAAGGTATATAAGATACTTATGAAAGGTAAGCTGACAAGAACCTGAACAAAAGGTACGGGAGGCCTTACTAAAAGTAGGTTCAATCTGTTGCGAAAGGCAAGGTGTATATACCTCGTGAAAGAGACACGAAAAGACTCATAAAAGGTAAGCTGAGGGTAAAAACCATCTTTCTGCAAAAGGAGGGGAAATTTGAATAGGGTATTAGAACATAATTTGACCTCACAGGCACAACGGCGGAGATGACATTCTTTAAGTATGACGACTATTCAGTTCTTGGCCACACAGGCATCAAGCATCCAAATTGATCGAAGATACCCAAAACAATGTTTTGTCGCGTGTAAAAGACAGCGAGAAACGGTTACAGAAGGAAAGCGAAGGGAAAAGATTTCACGCGAAAGGAAATGAAATCCCTTACGAAAGGTAAGGTGGGAAAATAATCTCATGTAAAAGGCTCAAAAGGACTTACAACAGGTAAGTGAATAAGGGGTTAAATATCATGCCAGAATCCGGACAAGACATTCATAAAAACTCACATCTTCGAGGACGACTCGCTAAGCACATGTAATGATGCGACATGTATGCAAAAATGTCCGGGACATAAGGATATGGAGGTTAGGGATGATTTATGCCAAGTAATTGGGCTTTGGTTTGGGGCGTCAAGGTTGACTTCCCAACATCCTTGTGACAAATTTTGGATCATTTCCAGATGGTCATAACAAGCTGTGCTGATTGGCTAGATTGCCCTTGACTTGGTCAAGTACCGGTGAACTTTATGATCAGACGATGCTTCTTGCACACGTGTGTCACATTTACCTTTCATTCATCTTAATTGGAGAGCAACCTTGTGATTTCTTCTGTCATTACTGTCATCCCATAATTCTCAATGCAATATTTATTAAAAATGAAAATTCCACTCTTTGCAAACAAACATAAAAAGTAAAGTAAATGTGAAGCACAAATTGATGAAAGAAATTTTATTGATGATAAAGTGGCCCATAAATGGGTAATTTTACATAAGGACACAATTCCTAAAAGAGGTAATTACAAAACAAATATGACAAAAAGTACAGTGGTAATGCGAAGAAAAACGGATTTCCACTGAGTTCCAATTCTACTATGATCCCTATGGACTTCGAGGTTTCTCGTACGTTCCCTCTGAGGAAGGTGGTTGGATTGATCGTTCCCGTGTGTAGCTCTTTTTATTCTGATGATGAGCTCACAGACTCTTCGTGTAACACCCCCTTCTATACCCCCAAATAAACAATAATATATATGGGCACATATAAATTTTATCAGAGTATGATTTAAAATACGGTATAGAAGAAGTATGTCACATTATTACCAATAAAACACTCAACACTTGCTCTATAAAAATATGCAACAGTGATATAGTTTTCAAAGTAGAGGAACTTAGTCCTTAAACCCACGTCTCAATATTTAAAATTAAAGCGGAAGATTAAAACATTTAAATTGCCTCGAAACATTTGATCACATAAGTACATGTTATCCAGTTGTTCATCAATCATTCATGTTTCAAAACATCATCAACTGATACATCAAAAATGTATCACAAAAGAATGTTATACAAGCCTAACTACCCGGTGTTACATAATCAGAGCAATCTAACTCAAAAGAATGAAGCTATACTTCACAAAAGAAACCTCCAGCAACCTAATCTGCAATGCCTCATAGAGCATTATAAAATAGAAGAAGGGTGAGAAATATTACCATAATAATCAATGCATAAGATTATATATATACAAGTAACAATTACATATAATCCACATTTCTCACCACAATTCATTTTCGTAGTCATATACATCTCATCATACATATGAACAAATATGGATATTCATCAAGCATATCTCATCATGCACAATTCACAATTGTCCAATACACATTCACTCACAAGCATATTTCATATATCAATGACATTTATGCTATGTGACTCTAAAACAACTCAATGCAACTCAATGCAATGTGGTACCAACACTTGTTATTATTTTTCGGTTTTTACATTTAAAGCGGGTCCACCCTTCTAGACCGATAACAACAAAGCCCTTCCCCTAGGCTTCAAATCCACCCTTCTAGGTTTGGGACAAGCCACTAGTCTCCACGAAACTAGCAAACATTGCCTCTTGACTAAATGATGCATATGCAATCAACCAACAAAAATGCACTTAAGACCGTTCCCGCATCTTAATCCCATGCATTCAAATAATTAATCCCTTCAAGAATTACAACATGATTGCACACACAACATATTCATAACAATTTAAGGCATTCACATTCAATACCATCATCACATTCATCAAAACAATGCACACATATTCATGATATGTTCCCATGCATTACATACATTAGCATACAACAATATGCATTCATATACTTATTAGACAATACACACATATTCACTAATATGTTCTCATGTATCCCTAATCAATTCAAATAATACACATATCACAATCTAGGATTCACGCCCAAAGGCTACCCACAGCTCATTGTTGCACCCTAAAATTTGACCAACCGATTCTCCTATCTGACTCATGGTTTAATTTCATATTCACAGCTCAGATGTATGATTTTTATGCACAATCAGGGGATATCAGAGTTTACAGCTTGACTTTCGTCTATCAGATATGGCAGACCCAGTCCAGATCACCAGAGTTTTATTTTCAGGAAATTGTGCGCTCCTCGGTGATTTTTAGCTTGCACAGTAATTTTGGGGATATTCTGATGCCCGGGGATCTCTGTTCGATTCGATCTGGTCTCGTAGGCGCTTTTATGGCAGTCATTTGCATTCATCTGCATTTTTAGGGTTTTAATAGGCTTTTGTGAAATTTTAACAGGCTTTATAGATTTTTCTGGAATTTAAATAGGGTTTTTGAATATTTTAATAGCTTAATGCTCTTTTTAGGATTTTATAGAATTTTTAAAAGGTTTTTTAGAATATAAATAAGATTTTAATTGGTTTTATCTTTTTTTAGAATAATATAGCTTTTCTTTTATTAATAATAATAGATTTTAATAGACATTAAATAATATTAGAAGTTTAATAGAGTTAGTAGAGATATAGAATTAATTAGACTTTTAATCTTTTTTTTAGAGTTTAATTAGGTTAATTGATAATTTTTAGAGTTAATTAGATCTTAATTGATTTTTAGGTTTAATTAGGATAATATGAGTTTTAATCACCTTTTTAGAGTTAATTAGGTTCTTAATTGTTTTCAGATTTAATTAGGTTGATAAAGAGTTAATTAGGGTTTTAATTTTTGTTTAGAGTTTATTAGTTAATCATTAGATTAATTAGTGGTAATTAGGCATTAATCAAACTCAGTTAATTGGTTTTTATGCAGTTTTTTTACAGTTTTTTACTCATTTTTTCGTATGGGCCCAGGGGTGCTTTTTTTGAGGCCCAACTCTCATTGTTGCAAATCAGCAAAAAAGTCCAAAAATGGTCCACAGTCCAAACTTGCCCAGCAATTCTCAGAGTTCTCCAGAATCTTCTAGAAGGATCCACGCGTCTCCAGTGGTATAAATAGGCACGCCACGTGTTGGCCAAGCAGAGGGCCCACGCGTTTCGCCTTGAGAACGCCACCACAACTCAGAATTGCCCCAGACGCTCACACGTGTTTGCCAACTGTCCTCCACTCCCTCTCTCTCTGCGCATGCGCGCCACCTGTCCTCCCCTCACTTCCTCACCGGAGATTCACCTGGAAACTCACCGGCGGCCATGCATCAGCCGTAACTACCCACCGCCGGCAACCCAACCAACTCCGGCCACCACCTGAACATCCAAAATTTCCAGAAATCATCCTATCTTCTTCTTTCTCCCCAGATCTCCTCCGTCACCTTCATAATCCCTTCGCCGGAAAATTCATAGGCACGCCGGAAACTTCATCCATTTTTTCCCAGAAACACATCAATCTTCAACCTCTTCCCCAGAATCCATCCAATCCTCTCCTCTTTCTTCTCCGTTCTTCATCCACCACTCAAATCGCCAACAATCTTCATCCAATTTTTCCAGACATTCATCAACCTTCAAGCAGATTTCCAGAATCCACTCAGACGTTCATCCTCCTCCATCAATTTTCCAGAACGCCATCTCCAGAACCATCGCCTTCATCAGTTCTTGCTTCCACAAACTACTTCAGCAGTTAGGAATACATCAAGATCTTGCTCTCTCGCGACGATCTTCATCAAGCCTTCAGAGAATTCCAGCAAGTCCATCGTCTCAGGTTTGTCTTCTTCATCGCCTCCATTATTGGTTTGTTCTTTTAGATCATGAGATTCGTTTTGAGGCTTGTATGTTAGATCCAGATTAGGTAGTTGATTGTGAGTTAGGGTTGATTCATCGTGAGAGAGGTGAAGTTCGTTGAGGTCTTTTTTTTCTTCTGGGAATGAGGTGTGAGTGAAAAGATGAAGTGCAGAGAGAGTGAGTTGGGGGAGACGAGTGAACGGCTAGGGTTTAGGAGTGTGAACAGTACCAGAGGAATTAGGAGGAAGATGTTTTGATTAGGGTTCGTATTGGATTAGGGTTTGGACGTTGGGCTAAGCCCAAACGTGTTTCGCTGCCAACACCCCCTCAATTGTTCATTCCCCCCAGTGTGTGTGAGAGTCTGAACGATTGGAGTTGGGCCTTAGGCCCTATTTCCTTTCTGCACCCCCTTGTCCAAGCCCATAATGAAAACAACTGGAGAATCTGCTAGCTGCACCCCCTTTATGTTTTTTTTTCTGGCTATTTGATTTCTCCAACCTGGGCCCTGCGCCTCATGCTGTTGGCACCCCCCAATCAGGGCCCAGCTAGAATAGCATAGAATAACCCTTGCTGTTTGCACCCCCCATTGTGTTTCTTTTATTTTTTCTTTTATATTTTTCTTTGCATATTAAATAATTCATAAAAAATGTAAATAATTGTTTTTTTAATTCTTCTTTTTTTTACCATTACATCATAATGTCTAAAAAAATTAAATAAAAATAAAAATGACATTTTATTTTTGTTTGCTATTTTTTTTTTGCATATTTTCCAATTAATTGATTTTGTTTAATATTTTCAATGCATGCATATCATTAGAAAATTCATAAAAAATGGTAGATTTAGTCAAATAATTCCGTTCTTTTTTCTATAAACTCGTGATTCAGTGTAGAATTTTATAATACCAAAATATTAGCTTAATCATGCATTTTCACTTTAATTGCATTTTTTCACTGTTATTGATGTTGAATAATTGGTCTGTGGATATGTCTGTGTTGCTGATATTGATTCTTTCATCCGGTATTGAATTTTGTTCTGATTTTTCAGTATGTTGCCCTAGAGCCATGTAGGTCTCCCATTAGATTTTTGATAGATTTTTGTAGGGTGTCCTGATGTGATTTGTCTGAGCCTGAAGATAGGGGAAGTCTTGATGACTTCTGACTTCGAAGTTCAACTGTGGTTGAACTTCAGAGATAGTCTCTTGTGGTTTGTTAGCCTGTGGGTTCTTCTTGAAGGTGGAAGCTGATGGAAGTCCTGTTGGAGCTTGCAGAGATGCAGTGGATTGAGGCTTAGTCTAGGAGCTTGTTGTCTGTTTGTGAGGTTCGAGATCCTGAAGTTTGAAGGGATTTCATGGTACTTTCCTGGGGAAGGCACTATGAATGACTTTCATTCTTTCTTCTCACCTCTTTCGTAAGTATCCAATGATGTCGGAGCCGACTTGTGAGTTTAATTTCTCCCGAGGAGGAATGTAAACTGATCACATGTTGTTGAGCCACATGGGATACGATTCCTAAGTGGAAGTCCCCTAGTACTTTCCTGAGGAAGGTCCTATGGGTCTATTCACTTAGTTCCATTAGTTTATCTAGGATTTCTTAAGTATCCAGTGATGTTGGAGCCGACTTGTGAGTTTAATTTCTCCTGAGGAGGAATGTAAACTGATCACAGTTGTTGAGCCACGTAGGGTACGATTCCTAAGTGTCAGCCTCCTAGTACTTTCCTGAGGAAGGTCCTATGAGTCTGCTCACTTAGTTCCCCTAGTGCATATAGGTTTCTTAAGTATCCCGTGATGCCGGAGCCTTCATGTGAGTTTAATTTCTCCTGAGGAGGAATATAAACTGATCACAGTTGTCGAGCCGCATAGGATATGACTCCTGAGTAGTAACCTCCTGGTACTTTCCTGAGGAAGGCACTATGAGCTTGTCTGCTTAGCTTCCTTTCTCTGGTAAGCTTGTTCTGAAGCTTGGAGACTGGGATTGATTCCTCTTGCTTAGGTTTAGATTAGAGTTGTTGCTTAGATCTTTGCTTAAGGTGTTGTATAGAGTTCTGTTTAGAGATAGATTAAGAGTTGTCTCAGGTGTGTTAGGGGCCTGGCCCAGGAGTAGATTCTTGTTTTGTAGATTGAGGCCCTGCTCAGGGTTAGTCTCTTTGTATTGTTTGACTTGTGTGATGTTGTGTTGCATTAGACTTAGATATTCATCTAGATAGTTCTGAGTTAGGTGCATCTTAGAAGTAGACTTTGTGTGCATGAGAAGTTGAGGTGGTCCTCCTTCTGCTTGTTTGTTATTGCGTGGCTTTGCTTGTTGGTATTTGGTAGAGCTGAGCTCCCTTGCCTTTGTGGTTTGCGGCCTCTGTGCCTTGTTTGTTTAGTTGTTGCATTCATGCATATTTTCAGTATCCCTTTACTGTGCAGTTTCTTGTTTGTAGTTTAATCCTGTTGCCATGATCCCATAGGAGCTCTGACTTCTCCGCTGCGGAGTTGTTATGATAGACATCAGGATGGTCAACCAGGTGTGATAGCAGTAGATAGATTCCCCTGTTTCTCAGCTATAGTTTTAGGGTTTCCCTTTCCTTTCTGTAGGAGCTTTTGAGTAGCTTGACCCGTAGTTAGCTGAACTACAGCTGCTCTGATTCTTCGTTCCAGACGAAGATATGTAGGCATAGGATGTGATATCCTAGCGAGCACACTAACGACTAACCTTTGCTCTCTCGCGGCTGTGCGATCGAGACTTTCCCGCTAACGACTAATTGTTATCCCTTTCTCTTGCCCGAGCGCATTTGAGACCAGATCATAGTTGTAGGTTCCCGAGCCTTTAGGACCAGTTTGTTTTCTCACTGCTGTGTGAGAGCCCCTGTTTACCTGTAGTGAGCCGAACTACGTTTGCTCTGATCTTTCATTCCAGATGAAAGTACGTAGGCACAGGACGCGATGTCCTGGCGAGCAACCTTTCCCCCGTTTAGACGTAGGAGGTCGAACTACGTTGACTCTGACTTTCCCATTGCACGAGGGAATACGTAGGCCCAGAACACCGTATGTTCTGTCGAGTCCTGTCCTTTTATTTTCTTTTCAGACCAGCCATTAGCGTAGATAGATAACACACCCTTTTACCTATAAACACCAAGCGTGGATCCCATCGAGTACGATGGACGTGAGGGGTGCTAATACCTTCCCCTTGCGTAACCGACTCCCGAATCCAGGTTTTGGTTGCGATGACCATACCTTTTTCCCGTCTTTGCGAGGTTTACTTCGAGCGTTTCCTTTCCCGCTCTGAGGGATAAATAACGCACGGTGGCGACTCTCCTGTCAAGCCGGCGCCGATTTTCGCAGTAGCGACAGCTGGCGACTCTGCTGGGGATCCATAGCATCTAGGGACTTTTCCCATCCCTTATGCTGGGACCGTTTCCCATCCCCTACGCGAGTCAATCCTAGCGCTTGGGTGTTTATTGGTTGGGTGTTGTGCATATTGTGTTTTACTTTTCTGCACTTTACTTTTCTGTACCTTTACCTTTCCGCATTTATTTTCCAGCATTATATTGTTATGATTATTGCTGCGGGCAAAGGGAGGTTACTGTGAGTAAAAGCCGGACCTGGGCTTGAGTACACACCTAGATATAGTTGCGGAGAAGTAGTAGACGAACCTGTCTGCTGAGCAGGCACAGTTCCCTACGAAAATCTGCGCTCAGACGAGATTCTTGCAGAGGTGCTCCTTTCCGGTCCTGAGGATCTGAGGGGAGTCCAGACGTGAGGGTTGTCGACTCTGGGGACCGATCATTTGGAAGTCAGCTAAGTGAGGCCTCTTCATGACTTGATGATGCCACTCCTTCTGGGAATCGTATCGTCACTCATGAAAGTCTGTGACGCTGACGACCGCATAGGATGCCGTACCTTTGTCCGTGGATTAGGTCTATCCTACCTGTGAGAGGGACTGGGCTATTGCAGGAAAACTGGCCGTCAGAAACCATGATTCAATACTTTTGTCAGATGGTGTTCTTGATTCATCTCCAGGTGTGTTGTATGGGTCAGATGGATTTCTTATCTGAGGTTGAGGCTATTATCAGATGGTATTCTCGTCAGATACAGAGGGTCAGATGGTTTTCTTACCAGGGGATTGATATTTTGAGTATCAGATGATAGTTAGTGGCATGAGGTTCTGATGACCGTGTTGGTTTTCTGTTCTTGATCACAGAGATATTCCTCTTCAGGCTACAGCATAGCCCCTGTGTTCACAGATTGCATTATTTATCATATTGCATCATTGCATTACCATATGCATTCAACTAACGTGTGTGTATTGCAGGTATATATTTTCCCTTCCAGTTCTGGTGTTTGTTCCTAGCAAGACATGGAAAACCTGAAGAGAGTATTGCCCTATAAGTTTCCGTCGCCGAATATCAGTCTATTGTTAGAGTTGATTGCTATTGCTAAGAAGAGGGGAATGGGTGACTTCAGAAAGAGATATGGGAGGATTCTGACCTACGTTTATCAGCCATCTGCCTACGAGACTAGCGGCATCTATACTCTGTTACAGTTCTACGACGCGGAGCTCATGTGTTTTGTATTTCCCGACTTCGTTTTGGCTCCTACCCTGGAGGAGTACTCTGCACTTCTGGATATACCGATCCGTGAGCAGATGCCTTTTTATCGTACGGACGCTGAGCCTAAGCTGGCTGAGCTTTCTGCCATCCTGTGTTTGAAAGAGTCTGAGCTGTCTGGGAAGATGATCAGAAGAGGAGACGTATGGGGATTTCCGTTAGATGTCTTAGTGGAGAAGGCTCGAGAGTATGCCCAGAAGGGTAGCTGGGGTGTTTTTGACGTCATCCTTGCTGTATGTGTGTATGGCATCGTATTGTTCCCGAACATTCCTGATTTTGTTGATTCTGATGCCTTCTATATTTTGGCTGCGGGAAACCCAGTTCCTACTTTGCTGGGAGATATCCACCACTCGACCCATTACCAGAATGAAAAGCGACGAGGAAGGAATGTGTCTTGCTGTGTACCTCTCCTATGCAGGTGGTTCACCAGTCATATGCCTAAGTCAGGCCCTTTTGTCACCTCTATCAATTCTCTAGGATGGCCCGAGCGCTTAATGGGATTGACTGCTGAGAACGTGGTATGGACCAATAAAGAGGTATTTGGAGCTGAAGTCATACTCAAAGGCGAAGGATTCCCGAATGTTCCGTTAATAGGAAGGAAAGGTTGTGTCAACTATAGCCCTTCCTTATTGATCAAGCAATTTGGGTACATACCTCATGGAGCGCCAAAGCCCGAGGAGATACAGGAATCTCTGTATCTCACCGGGGCAATAGGGAAAGAAATGCTGACCAAACTTGAGAAAGCCTGGAAAAACTTGCACAAGAGAGGGAAGCTTTCAGGTAGCAGAGGGGATACTCAAGGTCCTAGCCCATATGTAGAATGGATTCGCGAGCGAGCTGTGAAGTTCCTTATGCCGTATCCAACAGTTCAGCCATTGCATCCTTCTCCGGTAGAGGAGCCCACCACTGTGGACGTTCAGGTCTACAAGCAGCTGATGGCGGAGAAAGAAGAGCTAGCCAGGGCTAAAGAGGCTTTAGAGCAGGAGAATGCCCAGCTTCGGCATGAAAAGATTGAAACAGGATATATTTCTAAGCAACAGGCCAAAACTCTGAAACATCTGAAGACTACGCTATTGGAATTGACTGAAACCAAGAAGCGTCTAGAGTTAGATGTAGACTCAGTTAGTAGTGTGTTGGCCACCAAGAAGCAAGAGCTGGAAAGGGCCTACACAAAGCTAGCCAAGTTCAGAGAACACTGGGATCTCACTATGACCAAGCGCAAGGAGCGAGAAGAAGAGCTGAAGACACGGATTGCTCAGTTAGAAGAACAGGTTAAAGTGAAGAACGAAGAGCTTGAAGAAGAAGCCTGTCGCCGATACGAAGCCGAGCGCAAGTTGACAGATGCCATGAAGAATTTGGAAGATTTCCAGCATAGAGCAGATGCCAAGAGACCCAAACCTGGGGGCGGTGCCAATGATAAGGCTTGGGAAGACTTTGTCAGGGACATCCAGGGGACGGTCAGGAAGAGGGATCGACTGATAGAAGGTTTGATTTATCAACCGGATCACGCAGAGACAAAGAAGATGGTCGAGGACTTCCGCAACCGTACCCGTATTTGATTTCTCTTGTATTCTGTATGTTGAGATCACCACCAGGCATGTTGGTTGGGATCCTCCTTTATCGTATCAGCTGTATGGAGCATAGTTATGTAACTTCTTGACAAGACAGTTATTCTAATCAATATATGAGGGATTTTCCAAATATTGTCTTTTATGGTTTATCTCGCCTTGCTACCACTGACACTGGAATTGGAGGGAAAATATCTCCAATGCACACATGCACGTTAGCATTTTTGTATTTCTGTTTGCATAAATCATACTGCATAGCATTTCTCTAGCAGGTCAGAGCACTTATCCAACCTTTGTTTTCACCAGAAAGTGATTCTCGGGGAATTGTTTGAAGCAAGAGTGGAGTGTTGAAGACAACCAAGGGGCTGAAGCAGATTTGAGCAGAATCGAGCAGTGTAGTCCGTTACAGGTAATTGGTGGCTATGTCTGAAGGCAATTTCCAGGCTCCTAACACCTTGGCAGGGTTCGCCACGGCGCCCAACCATCAGTATGATTCTATGGAAGGCTTCCCGCAAGCAAACAATCTTACTGCAGCCCAAGTTGTGCAGCCTGCTGTTGAGAACAGAGATCGGCATGAGCAGTTTGTTGCCCGTAATGAACATTATCCTCCTGTTAACAATCAATGTGTTGCTTTCCCTGTGATGAATTACCGGAGAGATATTCCAATGACCGGGGTGGTAGATCCAAGAAGACTCCGAGTGTTGGAAGAGCAAATGAAAGCCTTGGAAGCGAAAGATGCCGTTAACCTGGATGCTGTAGCCATGTGCTTGGTCCCTGACCTCGTGTTGCCGTACAAGTTCAAAGTGCCGGAATTTGAAAAATACACAGGAGATAGCTGTCCGAAGTTGCATTTGATGATGTTCTGCCGAAGGATGACTTCGTTTGTGCGAAATGACAAATTGATGATCCATTGCTTTCAGTATAGCCTGACTGGGGCATCCCTGAGATGGTATGTGCAATTGGAAAGTAATCAGATTCGATCATGGGTAGATTTAGCCAGAGCTTTCATGAAGCAGTATGATTACAACCTGGATTTGACTCCTAGTCTCGTAGATCTGCAAGAATTGTCTCAGGCGGAGAATGAATCGTTCAGAGCGTATTTGCGAAGATGGAAGGAATTGGCTGCTAGTGTTAGACCACCGCTTCCGGAAAGAGAACTGGTTGACATCTTCTTGGGTACTCTGAAAGGCCATTATTTTGACAAATTGTTCAGTTGCACAAACTTTGTGGGCCTGATGAGGCTGGGAGAGATTGTTGAGAGAGGACTCAAGAGTGGAAAGTTTCGAGGTGTTCCTTACGTCCCAGTTAATAAGATTGAGTCAGTTGTCAGTTCTCAAGAAGAGTGGGAAGTAGGAGATGATGCCACCTCAGAATCTCTAGCATCTCAGGATCAGTTTTCAGACACTTCAAGTCAACGATCATCCTATCGCCGATCGCGTCAGCATGCTCCACGAAGACCAAGGAAACCTGAAAGGCAGTTTACTCAGCTACCGGTGTCGTACGGTCAGTTGTTGCCAGATCTGGTCAGAAGTGGATTGATAGTGCCGAAAGAGACTAAGCCGGTGATTCCACCATATCCTCCAGGTTTTGATGCCAGCGCCCGCTGTGAGTACCATGTTGGGGCACAGGGGCATTCAACAAATGATTGTAAGGTGCTTAGAAGTCAGATTCAGGATCTGTTAGACTCTAACCGTATTTGCATCACGCCTCAGGGTTTTGTTCAGATTAATGATTTTCCATCTTCCAGTTGTGGGGGTTCGTCAGTTAATGTCATGGAAGACTCCACAGGAAGTGTGTGCTCTGAAGATTGTCCATCAGAGAGTTCAGTTGAATATAGGGAGAAATTTCTAGAGGTTTTCGCGTCGGATGCCGCATCTGTTTTCTCTGCTTAATCCGTTTAGCTTTTTGTGCATCAGTACTTGTCGACCACCACCAGGATTGTTGGCTGGGGTCGTTATATTCATACTCATTTGTGCTCACCTGCTGATTTTGTTGGTTGTACATGTGTGGGAGATGTTCATCTGTTTGCTTATAGCTTGGGTTTCTCTTTATCTCGTTATGAATATGTGTTTGCTTTCTACGTTGCATTATCATTTAGCAGGTATATCAGAACCGTGGGCCTTATTTCCTCATCATCCAGTTTATTGCAGGAACTCCTTCAGAGATATGGAACAGAATCAGTGTGAATTGATCGAAGTCCGAAGCCAGCTGGGGCAGATGATGAGAGACATGCAAGAGATGCGCCTGGAGCAGAAGATTCTCAAGGAGGAGAACAGTCAGCTGAAGACCCAAATGAGCTTGATCATGGAGGTAGTCAAGAATGTGCTTAGGAAAGAGGACGACCAGCTATTTGAAGCCGCAATGAAGAAGCTCGCGCCACCTGTGCATGTGGAACTTGAGCAGCAACAACAGAAGATACATCCGGCTCAACAGAGGATCCAGGAAGGGAAGCCAAAGAGAATATTTGAGGCACCACCTATGACCTATGCGGAGCTCTTGCAAATCTTATTGAGGTTTAATCTGGTTGAGAAGAGAACGTTGACACCACCAACGAGAGCGTTTCCTCAAGGGTACGATGCCAGTAAACAATGTGAGTTTCATTCCGGGGCATTCGGACATGACATCGAGGGTTGTCATGCTTTCAAACACAATGTTCAAGACCTGATTGACTCGCACAATATTGAATTCACGCCGGGCGGCGTAGCTGTGCATATTGCTCCTGTCTCGATCGATGCTAAGATGACAGACGTTTCTAAAGCTGCAGTGGGTCAGAAGCGTATCCTGGACTCCATGGTGTCAGAATCTCCAGGCCCACAACTGTTGCCTATTCCTGGGGCAGATCTAAGAAAGAAAATGGTTAAGCATAAGGAGAGCGTTAATCAGTACATTGAAGGTCAAGAAACTGATGTTGCATTTGCTACAAAGGGTGTTCAAGGGTCAACCCGATACCAGCAGCAGCAGCCTCAGCAGGGGGCACAGCATGCTCAACGAAGATTCCAGGGTGGTAAACCGAGAAGAGTGTTCGAGAAGCCTCCCTCAACGTATGCCGCGTTGTTGCAGACATTGTTGGGATTGAATCTGGTAGAGAAAAGGACTCTGGCACCAATAACGGGAGCTCCCCCGTTTGGTTATGATGCAAGCAAGCACTGTGAGTTTCATTCTGGAGCCCCGGGTCATGATATAGAAGGTTGCCATGCTTTTAAGCACCAAGTGCAGGATTTGCTTGATAGTGCAGCAATCAGCTTCGGGCCAAGAGGTCCTAGAATCATCTGAATGAAGGAGGAGAGGCTCTATAATTTGGCTGGGTCGTGGAAAGCAGATCAGGACAACGTCGAATTGCCTCTAGTAAAGATAGCTGGTTCAGCAGCAGGGCAGATGTGAAAGCCCGGTTCTCGGGAGCTAGCATATTTTCTTTGTTTTAGCTTGTCATTTCTTTACATTTGTAGTTGCTTTCCTGTTTGAATTTGTAAGCTTGTTTGTAAAACTCGTTGTTTTCATTCAAATTGATGATAATGAAATAAATATGCATGTTTTGATTGAATCCAATCGTGTTCACTAACTGTTTTGCAAATGTCCAACGCTTGGTTAAGAGGAATTTGGGGAGGATGACGAAAATGATCGACATGCAAATTCCGATTGTATGCTTTTGAAATAAAACCTGCTGATGATGTACAGGCATTGTTTCAAATCCCTAAACACCGGAGATATAAGGAAGATAATCCCTTGTTAACCCCTTTGAGCCTAGTAGTAGGAGTTCTTTCTGAAAACGAAAAAACCTCAATCATAACCTGGGGCAGGGTAGGTGTTAGCTAATTTGACCGAGCGTCCAAATTGCCAAAGGGAGTGTCCGTTCAAGGATCAATCACACCCCTAGAGGTCGTGCCTAAAAGACCACAATGGTTCAATCAAGAGTGGGACAGCCACGTCACTTCCCAAAGAGTCAGACAACCAGTGTCACACGACCTGTTCGAAAAAAATGAAAAAAAAGAATCAAAAGCCTGCTAAGTCAAGAAAACTTCAAAACAAATGACTTAGGCAAAAATGAGGGCATCCCGCTGGACTTAAAAAAATCAAAAGAAACTCAAAAGGAGGCAGTCCAGGCAAAAGTTAGGGATATGAAAAGAAAAGATGAAAAGGATCAAAAGAAAAATCCTCGATGGAAATACGAGTCGTGTGACCACAAATGTCAAAGACGAAAGAGTGAGTGGCTGTCACTCCAAAATCCCAAAAGTTTCTCGAACTATCATTCCTATCTTTCAACCTCTGAGAGGTGAGCGCTAAGGTCAAATTAGCTGAACGTAGGATGGGAGAACATCAAGGAGAACGGGTGGGTTAAAGTAAACTTTGAGCCTTTATCCTTTCGTTCGAAACCATGAACCCGACCACGTTACAACCTTCAAAAGTCCTAATTGAAGCAGGTTGTTTCGAAAGCATACTCCGGTAAAGGTCGTGTCGATTCTGACTCTTAAAAGGTTCCTCTTACCATGTTGGTACTGATGTTGATAAATGTTTTGTGCATTATATGCTATAAACTTTTCCCAGTGAACAGATTGGATGTCAAAGCTGTCATATGTGTTGCATTAATACATCTTTTATGCAGAACAACTTGTTTTACTTGCGAGTAAGCGCTGGACAGCAGAAAAGCTTCCTACAATGGAAAGTATGGTCAAGATAGAATGCAGAATGCCCGAATGTTCCGAGAGCAGGGGCAGGCTTTATTGTGATCCCCAGTCAGGTCAGCTTTTCGAAGTCAGTTATTCTGGGGCAATCAGGTTGAGATTCAGGCGAATACGGTCAAGAGCGCTACTCTGAATCAGATAATCAGGGGCAGATCATCTTAAGCACGCAAAGGCTGTGCGAGAAGCATGTGAGGTGAAGTGTCTCTCAGAAGTTCAGAACGCTGAGGCATGTTGTATCAGACCATCGAGGCAACAGATTTGCAGATTTCCTTTCAGGGACTATCCCCACAGATGTCCTATAAGCTGGGGCATATCAGAAGCAAAAGGATTGTTGTTCTCCGTACCTACAGGGTCATTCAGAGTTATTCAAGCAGACGCAGTCGATTTTCGAGAGCGAGATGAATGCGGGAAGTTGTGTCACTATCCCTTGACTCTTCACTGAAAGGCTGTGTATTCAGGAAGAATATTTTCCAGCGTCAGTTGTATCTGACCCAGTAAGATAAGCTTAAGAGTTCAAATCCATGTTTGCGATTACTGTGAAACACATCCGCGTTGGCGCATCAATTTCCAGATCCGAGCTTCATCAGAGCGCAGGAGGACTCCCTCCATTTTGCCAGCAAAGACCAATTTGCCATTGGTACGGGTAAGCTATCCCTAGAGGAGTCTAATCATATTCAGCACGTCTGCTATTTCACAGCGGAGTTATATTCCCCAGCAGGGTATTACTTCGTCGAGGTGTTCGGTTAAGTTCCCAATATCCCCAGCAGAGTTGATTTCACTCTCCCAGCATTCATTTTGCTAGGACGATTCAGTGATATCCAGTTTATCCCCCAGCAGAGTTGGCCTCGCCTTCAGCATTTATTTTGCTGAAGTGGTTTTCTGTACCTGGCTCTCTCCGACAACTCGAGCCTGCATTAGCATATTGCATGCATCGTCATATTTGCATCATACTTGCATATCATGGTCAAAATGCGTAGCATTTCCATCCAGAATGGAGCATTACGCCGAAGAAAGATTAAAGCATTTGCATATGCATACGAAGCATAAGTCAGATTTTCTATTAGCCTCATATGGCGCGTGAATTACTCTGTGATCAGTTCAGAGGCATTTATCCAGCAACAACATTCAGACAGTTCAGCAGATTATTTGTATCTCAGATCTTACAACAATTATGCTTTGATCAGTCAGTCATCTGATGTTGACAAGCTTTTCTTCCCGTCAATTCATATTGACGATATGTTCCTCCAATAAGTGGATTTCTCCGTCTAGCATTAGACGTCTTGAGTACGAGTGTGGTTTTCTTTCCGTCTATCCATAGACGATGTAAAGTTGCGGGTGATCACAGTAGGACTTCAAGAAGGGGTTTCCCCCAGGATATGCTTTTCTTCCCGTCTATCAGTAGACGATGTGAAGTTTTGATGGATTTTCAATAGGGTTCAAAATAGAACTTTTCTAGCAAGTGGCTTTCCTTTCCGTCTGTCAGCAGACGATGTGAAGTTTCGAGCTATTGTTCAGCGGGTTTCTTATTGCCAGATCATACATATGATGAGGTGTTTCCCCAGCGAGTCTTCTCCGGCTATCCTTGGTTGTTGAGGGGGTTTCAAAATGATTTTGGATATTGGTTCTCTTTCTGGTTATTGGATGAGATGACGTTTCAAGAGGTACTTTTCTGACCATCAATCCCTATTGATGTCGAGGCTCTTCGAAGAATGTTCAGTCTTCGTGATTGTCGATTCTTATTGACGACATGGTTCCTTAAAAGGTGGTTTTCTTCCCGTCAGTCCATACTGACGATGTGGCCCCTTTAAGGATATTGACTTTTCCATCAATTCCCGTAGACAGAAGAATTCTGAAATTCAAGGGATGGTGTTGAATTGCGCAATAGTTTCTTTCCGTCTATCTTTAGACGATGTGAATGTGGAGATTACTTCTTCCCGTCTACCCGTAGACGATGTGAATTTGGAGAGTATTTCTTCCCGTCTACCCTTAGACGATGAGAATATTGATTTTGTTCATCAGTCAGGATGTTCCCGTCTACTCTTAGACGATGAGAATGTTGATTTGTTTCATCAATCAGGATGATCCCGTCTACTCTTAGACGATGTGAATATTGATTTGTTTTATCAATCAGGATAATGCCGTCTACCCTTAGACGATGTGAATATGGAGATTATGGTGGCTTCCCGTCTACCCGTAGACGATGTGAATTTGGAGAGTATTTCTTCCCGTCTACCCTTAGACGATGTGGATATTGATTTGTTCATCAATCAGGATGATGCCGTCTACCCTTAGACGATGTGAATTCAGAGATTATTTCTTCCCGTCTACTCTTAGACGATGAGAATATTGGTTTGATCAAGATGATGCCGTCTACCCTTAGACGATGTGGATATTGATTTGTTCATCAATCAGGATGATGCCGTCTACCCTTAGACGATGTGAATTTGGAGAGTATTTCTTCCCGTCTACCCTTAGACGATGTGGATATTGATTTGTTCATCAATCAGGATGATGCCGTCTACCCTTAGACGATGTGAATTCAGAGATTATTTCTTCCCGTCTACTCTTAGACGATGAGAATATTGATTTGATCAAGATGATGCCGTCTACCCTTAGACGATGTGGATATTGATTTGTTCATCAATCAGGATGATGCCGTCTACCCTTAGACGATGTGAATTCAGAGATTATTTCTTCCCGTCTACTCTTAGACGATGAGAATATTGATTTGATCAAGATGATGCCGTCTACCCTTAGACGATGTGAATATTGATTTGTTCATCAATCAGGATGATCCCGTCTACCCTTAGACGATGTGAATTTGGAGAGTTATTTCTTCCCGTCTATCTTTAGACGATGTGAGTATGGAGATTCAGGCTTTGTATCCGTCTATCATTAGACGAGGTGAGTATTCAATCAGGGTGTCTTCCCGTCCATCTTTGGGCGATGTGAGTATATTTCTCTTCCTGCCTATCAGTAGGCAATGTGAAAGAATCAGGTATTTTGTTGCAGTCCTCAGGGTTTGTTATACGGGGTATCACAAGCAACGGGTATTCAATCAGGAGTTCTTTATCAGATGATTAATCAGTTTGGTGCCGTAATGACTGGACTCGGTTTTCTGGACTTTATTCCCCAAGCAGTTTACAGTATATGCTCGCGGTTGGCAAATTTTCGGGTTTTATTTGTATTCAACCGTCTCGTACCTTTGAATGTTTGAAGGCTGAGCGCTCTTCAAACCCTTCAGGTCCAAGTCGCTTGAATAGGGGCAGCTGTTGCACCCTAAAATTTGACCAACCGATTCTCCTATCTGACTCATGGTTTAATTTCATATTCACAGCTCAGATGTATGATTTTTATGCACAATCAGGGGATATCAGAGTTTACAGCTTGACTTTCGTCTATCAGATATGGCAGACCCAGTCCAGATCACCAGAGTTTTATTTTCAGGAAATTGTGCGCTCCTCGGTGATTTTTAGCTTGCACAGTAATTTTGGGGATATTCTGATGCCCGGGGATCTCTGTTCGATTCGATCTGGTCTCGTAGGCGCTTTTATGGCAGTCATTTGCATTCATCTGCATTTTTAGGGTTTTAATAGGCTTTTGTGAAATTTTAACAGGCTTTATAGATTTTTCTGGAATTTAAATAGGGTTTTTGAATATTTTAATAGCTTAATGCTCTTTTTAGGATTTTATAGAATTTTTAAAAGGTTTTTTAGAATATAAATAAGATTTTAATTGGTTTTATCTTTTTTTAGAATAATATAGCTTTTCTTTTATTAATAATAATAGATTTTAATAGACATTAAATAATATTAGAAGTTTAATAGAGTTAGTAGAGATATAGAATTAATTAGACTTTTAATCTTTTTTTTAGAGTTTAATTAGGTTAATTGATAATTTTTAGAGTTAATTAGATCTTAATTGATTTTTAGGTTTAATTAGGATAATATGAGTTTTAATCACCTTTTTAGAGTTAATTAGGTTCTTAATTGTTTTCAGATTTAATTAGGTTGATAAAGAGTTAATTAGGGTTTTAATTTTTGTTTAGAGTTTATTAGTTAATCATTAGATTAATTAGTGGTAATTAGGCATTAATCAAACTCAGTTAATTGGTTTTTATGCAGTTTTTTTACAGTTTTTTACTCATTTTTTCGTATGGGCCCAGGGGTGCTTTTTTTGAGGCCCAACTCTCATTGTTGCAAATCAGCAAAAAAGTCCAAAAATGGTCCACAGTCCAAACTTGCCCAGCAATTCTCAGAGTTCTCCAGAATCTTCTAGAAGGATCCACGCGTCTCCAGTGGTATAAATAGGCACGCCACGTGTTGGCCAAGCAGAGGGCCCACGCGTTTCGCCTTGAGAACGCCACCACAACTCAGAATTGCCCCAGACGCTCACACGTGTTTGCCAACTGTCCTCCACTCCCTCTCTCTCTGCGCATGCGCGCCACCTGTCCTCCCCTCACTTCCTCACCGGAGATTCACCTGGAAACTCACCGGCGGCCATGCATCAGCCGTAACTACCCACCGCCGGCAACCCAACCAACTCCGGCCACCACCTGAACATCCAAAATTTCCAGAAATCATCCTATCTTCTTCTTTCTCCCCAGATCTCCTCCGTCACCTTCATAATCCCTTCGCCGGAAAATTCATAGGCACGCCGGAAACTTCATCCATTTTTTCCCAGAAACACATCAATCTTCAACCTCTTCCCCAGAATCCATCCAATCCTCTCCTCTTTCTTCTCCGTTCTTCATCCACCACTCAAATCGCCAACAATCTTCATCCAATTTTTCCAGACATTCATCAACCTTCAAGCAGATTTCCAGAATCCACTCAGACGTTCATCCTCCTCCATCAATTTTCCAGAACGCCATCTCCAGAACCATCGCCTTCATCAGTTCTTGCTTCCACAAACTACTTCAGCAGTTAGGAATACATCAAGATCTTGCTCTCTCGCGACGATCTTCATCAAGCCTTCAGAGAATTCCAGCAAGTCCATCGTCTCAGGTTTGTCTTCTTCATCGCCTCCATTATTGGTTTGTTCTTTTAGATCATGAGATTCGTTTTGAGGCTTGTATGTTAGATCCAGATTAGGTAGTTGATTGTGAGTTAGGGTTGATTCATCGTGAGAGAGGTGAAGTTCGTTGAGGTCTTTTTTTTCTTCTGGGAATGAGGTGTGAGTGAAAAGATGAAGTGCAGAGAGAGTGAGTTGGGGGAGACGAGTGAACGGCTAGGGTTTAGGAGTGTGAACAGTACCAGAGGAATTAGGAGGAAGATGTTTTGATTAGGGTTCGTATTGGATTAGGGTTTGGACGTTGGGCTAAGCCCAAACGTGTTTCGCTGCCAACACCCCCTCAATTGTTCATTCCCCCCAGTGTGTGTGAGAGTCTGAACGATTGGAGTTGGGCCTTAGGCCCTATTTCCTTTCTGCACCCCCTTGTCCAAGCCCATAATGAAAACAACTGGAGAATCTGCTAGCTGCACCCCCTTTATGTTTTTTTTTCTGGCTATTTGATTTCTCCAACCTGGGCCCTGCGCCTCATGCTGTTGGCACCCCCCAATCAGGGCCCAGCTAGAATAGCATAGAATAACCCTTGCTGTTTGCACCCCCCATTGTGTTTCTTTTATTTTTTCTTTTATATTTTTCTTTGCATATTAAATAATTCATAAAAAATGTAAATAATTGTTTTTTTAATTCTTCTTTTTTTTACCATTACATCATAATGTCTAAAAAAATTAAATAAAAATAAAAATGACATTTTATTTTTGTTTGCTATTTTTTTTTTGCATATTTTCCAATTAATTGATTTTGTTTAATATTTTCAATGCATGCATATCATTAGAAAATTCATAAAAAATGGTAGATTTAGTCAAATAATTCCGTTCTTTTTTCTATAAACTCGTGATTCAGTGTAGAATTTTATAATACCAAAATATTAGCTTAATCATGCATTTTCACTTTAATTGCATTTTTTCACTGTTATTGATGTTGAATAATTGGTCTGTGGATATGTCTGTGTTGCTGATATTGATTCTTTCATCCGGTATTGAATTTTGTTCTGATTTTTCAGTATGTTGCCCTAGAGCCATGTAGGTCTCCCATTAGATTTTTGATAGATTTTTGTAGGGTGTCCTGATGTGATTTGTCTGAGCCTGAAGATAGGGGAAGTCTTGATGACTTCTGACTTCGAAGTTCAACTGTGGTTGAACTTCAGAGATAGTCTCTTGTGGTTTGTTAGCCTGTGGGTTCTTCTTGAAGGTGGAAGCTGATGGAAGTCCTGTTGGAGCTTGCAGAGATGCAGTGGATTGAGGCTTAGTCTAGGAGCTTGTTGTCTGTTTGTGAGGTTCGAGATCCTGAAGTTTGAAGGGATTTCATGGTACTTTCCTGGGGAAGGCACTATGAATGACTTTCATTCTTTCTTCTCACCTCTTTCGTAAGTATCCAATGATGTCGGAGCCGACTTGTGAGTTTAATTTCTCCCGAGGAGGAATGTAAACTGATCACATGTTGTTGAGCCACATGGGATACGATTCCTAAGTGGAAGTCCCCTAGTACTTTCCTGAGGAAGGTCCTATGGGTCTATTCACTTAGTTCCATTAGTTTATCTAGGATTTCTTAAGTATCCAGTGATGTTGGAGCCGACTTGTGAGTTTAATTTCTCCTGAGGAGGAATGTAAACTGATCACAGTTGTTGAGCCACGTAGGGTACGATTCCTAAGTGTCAGCCTCCTAGTACTTTCCTGAGGAAGGTCCTATGAGTCTGCTCACTTAGTTCCCCTAGTGCATATAGGTTTCTTAAGTATCCCGTGATGTCGGAGCCTTCATGTGAGTTTAATTTCTCCTGAGGAGGAATATAAACTGATCACAGTTGTCGAGCCGCATAGGATATGACTCCTGAGTAGTAACCTCCTGGTACTTTCCTGAGGAAGGCACTATGAGCTTGTCTGCTTAGCTTCCTTTCTCTGGTAAGCTTGTTCTGAAGCTTGGAGACTGGGATTGATTCCTCTTGCTTAGGTTTAGATTAGAGTTGTTGCTTAGATCTTTGCTTAAGGTGTTGTATAGAGTTCTGTTTAGAGATAGATTAAGAGTTGTCTCAGGTGTGTTAGGGGCCTGGCCCAGGAGTAGATTCTTGTTTTGTAGATTGAGGCCCTGCTCAGGGTTAGTCTCTTTGTATTGTTTGACTTGTGTGATGTTGTGTTGCATTAGACTTAGATATTCATCTAGATAGTTCTGAGTTAGGTGCATCTTAGAAGTAGACTTTGTGTGCATGAGAAGTTGAGGTGGTCCTCCTTCTGCTTGCTTGTTATTGCGTGGCTTTGCTTGTTGGTATTTGGTAGAGCTGAGCTCCCTTGCCTTTGTGGTTTGCGGCCTCTGTGCCTTGTTTGTTTAGTTGTTGCATTCATGCATATTTTCAGTATCCCTTTACTGTGCAGTTTCTTGTTTGTAGTTTAATCCTGTTGCCATGATCCCATAGGAGCTCTGACTTCTCCGCTGCGGAGTTGTTATGATAGACATCAGGATGGTCAACCAGGTGTGATAGCAGTAGATAGATTCCCCTGTTTCTCAGCTATAGTTTTAGGGTTTCCCTTTCCTTTCTGTAGGAGCTTTTGAGTAGCTTGACCCGTAGTTAGCTGAACTACAGCTGCTCTGATTCTTCGTTCCAGACGAAGATATGTAGGCATAGGATGCGATATCCTAGCGAGCACACTAACGACTAACCTTTGCTCTCTCGCGGCTGTGCGATCGAGACTTTCCCGCTAACGACTAATTGTTATCCCTTTCTCTTGCCCGAGCGCATTTGAGACCAGATCATAGTTGTAGGTTCCCGAGCCTTTAGGACCAGTTTGTTTTCTCACTGCTGTGTGAGAGCCCCTGTTTACCCGTAGTGAGCCGAACTACGTTTGCTCTGATCTTTCATTCCAGATGAAAGTACGTAGGCACAGGACGCGATGTCCTGGCGAGCAACCTTTCCCCCGTTTAGACGTAGGAGGTCGAACTACGTTGACTCTGACTTTCCCATTGCACGAGGGAATACGTAGGCCCAGAACACCGTATGTTCTGTCGAGTCCTGTCCTTTTATTTTCTTTTCAGACCAGCCATTAGCGTAGATAGATAACACACCCTTTTACCTATAAACACCAAGCGTGGATCCCATCGAGTACGATGGACGTGAGGGGTGCTAATACCTTCCCCTTGCGTAACCGACTCCCGAATCCAGGTTTTGGTTGCGATGACCATACCTTTTTCCCGTCTTTGCGAGGTTTACTTCGAGCGTTTCCTTTCCCGCTCTGAGGGATAAATAACGCACGGTGGCGACTCTCCTGTCAAGCCGGCGCCGATTTTCGCAGTAGCGACACTCATCACAATAGTACACAAGTTATTCATATCACATAGGATTAACATAATTGAACCAAGAAATTAATCATTGGATGGATAAAACAGAAAAAGACAATGTTGTCCTGCTCGCCACCCTTCGCATGGCGAAGCCATTGGCGAATGCTCGCTGGGACCTTCGCCCGGCAAACTCGCCAGCGAACAAAGTCAGTAGCTACTGACTTGTTTCGATACCCTTCGCTGATGTGCTCGCCTGGCGAACCTTTGTCACTCACCTTCGCCTGGCGAACTTGCCAGTGAAGACCACTGGGAGTTTTTCTTGAATTATTCGCCAGCTATTCGCTGGGCTTCGCTCGGCGAAGCTTCGCCCTCACTCGCCTGGCGAGAGCCAGCGAACCTGCGATATCAGAACCCTCATTCTGTCCCAAACTTCTACCCTCCAAAAATCGACCGATTCTCACCGAACCAGTTCCAGTAATCTTAATCTCACATCACTCGACTATTCTACGACATTATTTCCAATTTCTAACCGATTAAACTACGATTCTACCGATTAAATCCATTTTACCCTATCTTGAAAAATGGTGGAAACTCACAACAAACCCCAACCCACACATACATAACCACATACATGGATCAAATAATAATGTTTCTCACCCTTACCTTGATTGGATTGAAGCTTGAAATTGATTCTTGATGATTTCTCCAAGTTTCCCTCTTTTCTTCTCTTTTCTCCTCTTTCTCTTCTATTTTCTTTCTATCCAATTCTTTCCACTTATTCCTTATATACTTCTATTATTTTCTTTCCTTCCTATTTCTCTCTTCAATTATCTAACAAATTAATCCAATTAATCCAAATCATTAAGATTAATTCCAATAAATCAATTAATTAACATAATTAATTAATTAATGAAATTTGGGTTGTTACAACCCTCCCCCACTTTAGGAATTTTCGTCCTCGAAAATGTTACCTGGTTCAAACAGTTCTAGATAAGACTCCCTCATTTGGCTCTCCAGTTCCCAATTCACATTTCCACCAGCCGGTCCTCCCCAAGCGACCTTCACCAAAGAAATATCTTTGCCTCGAAGTTGCTTCAACTTTCGATCCTCTATCCGCATAGGTGATGCCTCCACAGTTAGGTTATCTCTCACCTGAACATCATCTGCTTGGACTACATGAGACGGATCCGCAATGTATTTCCTCAACTGAGATACATGGAACACATCATGGAGATTAGCAAGCGACGGCGGTAAGGCCACACGATAGGCCACTTCTCCTATCCTCTGCAAAATCTGATAAGGACCAATGAAACGCGACGTCAACTTACGCGACTTCAATGCCCTACCAACACCAGTCATTGGAGTAACCTAAAGAAACACATGATCTCCCTCTTGAAATTCAAGTGCCTTCCTCCTCTTGTCATGATAACTCTTCTGACGACTTTGAGAAATCCTCATCTTTTCTTGAATCATCTTAATCTTGTCCGTAGTTTGCTGAACTATCTCGGGTCCAACTACAGAACTCTCTCCGGACTCATACCAACACAGTGGCGTCCTACACCGCCTACCATACAACGCTTCGAACGGTGCCATACCAATGCTCGAATGAAAACTATTGTTGTAAGTAAATTCAATCAAAGGCAAGTAGTTATCTCAAGCTCCTCCTTTCTCCAATACACAAGATCTCAAAAGATCCTCAAGTGATTGAATAGTTCTCTCAGTCTGACCATCTGTCTTAGGATGATAAGCGGAACTCAAACGCAACTTCGTACCCAAAGCACTTTGCAAGCTCTCCCAAAATCTCGAAGTAAACCTCAGATCCCTATCCGACACAATACTAGACGGAATACCATGTAAAATGACAATCCTCTCAATGTAGAGCTTTTCCAATTTCTCCAACGGATAATCCATTCGCATAGGAATAAAGTGAGCAGATTTAGTCAATCTATCCACAATAACCCAAATAGCTTCAAAATTACCTAGCGCCCTAGGTAATCCAGACACAAAGTCCATAGAAATGCTATCCCATTTCCACTCAGGAATAAACAACGGTTGCATCAAACCCGACGGTTTCTGATGCTCAATCTTCGACTTCTGGCAAGTTAAACAAGAATACACAAATTCGGCAATATCCTTCTTCATACGAGGCCACTAAAATATTTTCCTCAAATCTTGATACATCTTAGTAGCACCCGGATGAATACTCAATCCGCTACGATGTCCTTCCTCAAGAATACTCTTTTTCAGTTCATCAAGATCCGGGACACAAACTCTATCCCGACACCTCATAATACCATTCTCGTCAATCCTAAAATCACCACCTTGGCCTTGGTTGATTAAAGTCAACCGATCAACTAAACTCAAATCGGATTTCTGTCCTTCTCGAATTTCGTCCAGAATACCACTCGTAAGCTTCAACATTCCAAGCTTAACCCCATAAGAAGTCTCCTCACACACCAAACTCAAATCACGAAATTTCTCAATCAATTCCAACTCTTTCACTATCATCATCGACATGTGTAAAGATTTCTGACTCAACGCATCTGCTACCACATTCGCTTTACCCGGATGGTAATTCAACCCAAAATCATAATCCTTCAAAAGCTCTAACCACCTTCTTTTCCTGGCACTCAATTACTTTTGATCAAAGAGATACTTCAAACTCTTGTAATCACTAAACACTTCAAACCACGCACCAAACAAATAATGCCTCCAAAGTTTAAGCACAAACACAACGGCGGCCAACTCTAAGTCATGCGTCGGATAATTCTTCTCATTCACTTTGAGTTGCCTCGAAGCATAGGCTACAACTTGATTTTCTGCATCAACACACCTCCCAAGCCCATCAAAGAAGCATCACAATACACAACAAACGGCTCTTCCGGATTTGGCAAAATTAGAACAGGGGTTGTCGTTAATCTTCTCTTAAGTTCCTGAAAACTCTCTTCACACTTGGCATCCCAAACAAAAGCTTGACCCTTCCTAGTCAATTGCGTCAACGGTAACGATAACTTAGCAAATCCTTCAATAAACTTACGATAATAACCCGCTAAACCAAGAAAACTTCTAATCTCAAAAACTGATTTCGGAGTCTTCTATTGTGTCATACCCCAAATTTTACCCTTAGACTCATTAATCATTTACATATCATTTAAGTCTATCTTTTGCTTTAGCTAACCATTTTGTCTAGTTTGTTCGCTTTGCAGCTTTGTTGAAGAAAGTGTGAAAATCTTGAGAATTCCTCTATATATGTCCATTAAATTACGTGGAGTTCATAAGGATGAGAAAGAAGAATAAGCCCTTATTCTAATGGGCTTTGACTTAACGGGTTTCGGGTTTGGTTTTCAAAATTAACCTTCAGGACACATGTAATTTTACGCAAAATATAAGAGGAGTTATGGGAATAAGGCGTGAGTTCTTTGAGGTGATCTAAACACAAGTTGTAATTGTGAGTAGTCAGGTACTGAGTATAATTCTCGGTAATCCCCGGCCATGTTTGGGCTTTATCACTAACGGATGCTGTAAAGTTAATTTGTGCACTTCAGATTGTTAAATTAAAGATCCTATTTAAGAGATGGTGCAAGATGTGTTTAAGTTAGTGACCAAATTAATTAAAACACAAGGGAAACATGTTGCTTCATTCAAGGACCTTATTTTAGGGAAGTCACGTATTAAGATCCTTAAGTAATTACTTGCATGGCCCTTTTTAACGTCCAGATGTCTCGGTAGTCTTGAAATACTATGGGCAATACATTGAGTTCACAATCAGGCAATCAGACTTCAACCATTAAGGCAAGACACCAAGTTAATTTATTCACTAGTCATTTAAGGATTACAACTTGGATAACCATCCAAATTCCATCCAACATTACATCCTGGAATCCTATGTCACAATTCCTAAAAAGAACAATAGAAAGAAACCGATAAATCCTAAACACATGTCATCAGGAAATCGCTAAACAAACAGAGGATTGGCTGTGCTAGCTCATATAATTTTCATAATTTATTAAGTTCAAAGCTGCAAATTTTTGAAGAACAGACAAGTTGGCTAAGGTTTCTTTGAAATCAATACATGCTTACAACTCTCTTTCTACATTAAGACGTTTAGCAGCAGACAAGTTGCCTTAGCATCTCCGTTTGCAGCTCTTGAACTGCAGCATTCTCCGTTAACTTTTCAACTTCCCAAAGCTTTCTCCACATAAGTTTTCATTCCAAAAGCAGATTGAATTTGTGGCTTCTGGCTCTGGATTTGGAATTTCCACTTTCACAGGGTTTGTTTGATATCCTAATATTAAGCTTGCATCTTGATTTACGGGTTTCTCATGTGTGGACTTATAAACAAAAACCTCGGCATCAACAGTACAAGTATCTTCCGCAATAAACCCCTTCTCAGCATCATGGAGATCGTTTAACTTCATGAATGATTTAAATCCCCATTCATTCTTCTGATGACACATTTTGAATTCATGTTTAATTCCTGGCAAATCCACGTATCAAGAAACCGAGCCGGCATTAGCAGTTTATTTAAATTATTAAAAAAATGGTCACGTATTTGTAAAGAAAATAATTACCTTTGGCGACGACACCCGAAAGAGTTAAACCCGCTCAATTTCAGCCTTTTCGTTATCATTGTCTTGACTACAGCTATGCTTCCACACTAACCGAGTCGGTACTGCCATCAGCTCTTGAAACTATTAAGGTCAAAATAGGGTTAGAAATCAAACATTGTTACGGATGACGTTGGAGGAGAAAGAGTGCAGCAAATGTTAGTTAAGGTTATATACCTCTTGGTGACTTGCGTTGACTTCGGTACACCGCGAAGTTGTTTGTTATATTTGGGGAGAAGTAGCATAGTGAAACCAGGATAGTCTTTAGCTGCTAGGAAATTTAACATGGAAACAAGTGCAGTGGAATCACCACCTACCAATCTTGAAACCTATACTTTCACAAATCCTTGTCAAGAAAGTGCTTCCGTATGTAGTGTTGTTGCAGGATACCGGGAGGAAAATCCAGCAGCTTACAAAGTGTTGTGTTCTCTTTCTTATTTTCTTTGGTGAAAACTAGCTCGAAAGCTCCAATCTTTGGAACGAAAGTCACCAACATGGGCTGCTCAAAACCGTCGTTATTTCCTGCAAACCAAAACACAGCACACAGGTAATTAGCCTCCAGATATGACGGCATTCATGATGTAGAACAGAAGAAGATATATTAAAGCATGACTAATGAAAACTTAACTCTTACTGAAGGTTCCAATCACAAAAAGAACCATACTGCATACAGGGTCGCAAGTCTGGACGGGAATGACTCGACTGGATTCTAGCTGTTGCAAGAAAATCGACAGCTCGAACACACCTGACATTACTAGCGATAACACATAGAACAGTAAAAAAAGTCATATGTTAAGTTGTATGTCAAACTGTTCATGAACAGGTGGTTATGGACAACAAAAGCACTGCAATGCCGGCGAGCATGTGGCTGCTTCTTGTTGCCTAGCTGGAGCTTGCGATGCCGTCATCGGAGTACTGCTGCAAAAGATAAAGGTCTCGATAGAGAAACAATTATCCCAGTCTGAAATACAGCGATGTCGTAAGCAGCCAAAGCATTCGAAGAAATGAATTGAATAAATCGGAACAAGTTTTCAAGAAAGTACCTGCATAAGACCTGAATAATCGGTGAAGTGATCACTTCTCCCTCCTTCCTTTGTCAACTGATGTTTGAGAACACTTTCTGCTACGTAAGAGCAGTTTCCGGACAACCTTTTCTGTCTCCTGAGAAGTTTAAAGTTGCGGCAGATGCACCAAAGTTGTGACTATGACCTGCAAATAGAAGCAAAGGAAGAGTTAAAGAGTAATAAAGAAGGGAAGTGGTTATAGAACAGCTAACAGCAAATCTCCATCCGCAAAGTGTGTAGGAACATCATCCAACAACCACAGATGCAATTACAACATCCAAACACAATCATGTTAATTCAAGTTGAGAAAACACATTTATTGGAGTCATAAACACTGCCAGAATAAAAGAAAAAACACTCATACAATAATCCATCAAGTCTATGATTGCAGAGATTTGTTTCTAAAACGAACCGGACATGCTCCCAACAGAATCAAGCAAAAATGGAGATATAATTAAACTCAACAGCAAACACGTTTGATTGTATTTCCAAAAGACAGGGAACATGTTACGGCAGAAATGGAAAGGGTATCCGAAAACATCAATTTACATGTTCTTTTTCTTTAATACAAATGGCCTATATAAGAGGAGAGACATTCAGAGAACAGGACAGACAAGATTCACGATTCACAGAAATTCACAAACGCAAAAAACACATTACAGAAAAAGCCACACACAGAGAAATCACAAAGCACAGAGGAACGGATATACACATATGAACAAATACCATATTCAAACACAATGCATATTCACGACAACAATCACAGAAGAATTTTCGCAAACCAAAACACCCAGATTCAACGTTCACAGCATACACAAAAAAGTACTAAAGTTTCAAAACCCAAAAAAAAAAAGAGAAAAGAAAAGTGAGAAAAGCTTATCTCTCGCGTTTCTTCCGTCGAAGTCACCATTTACCACCACGAACCGTCGTCATTGCCACAGTGAATCACCTTCTGTTACTCGCCGTCCACTGTTGAAACCCTGAAATAACCTATTTTCTCACCGTAAGTTTTTTTCTTTAATGTTGATGAAATGAATCTGTTTGGTGTTTCTTTCTAGGAGAAGAGAAAGAAGTCTGAAACAAGAAGAGAAAGAGTGAATCGCGAAGACGAGAAGAGAATAGAAGGGGATACGAGAGAGAAGTGATAAGAGGAAGAAAGAGAGAATCAGAGAAGAAAGGGGGCGCCGCTGGTGCTTGATTCTAGGGTTCTTCGCAAACCTTTTCCTCCCCTCTTTCAGATATCTGGGCCGGGTCTGGGGATTTCATCGCCCCAGCCCACCCATTTGCCTTTTTTTCTTTTTTTGTTTTGTTGTTAATTTTGTAATTTTTATTATTATAAGTAAATAAAAAAGGCTAACTGCTAACACAACTAACAACTAACCTTTTAATTTAATTTGAGAAAAAATATATGATAAAAAAACTAACTATTAACTTTATTAATTAAAACAAACAGAAAACAAAAGAAATAACAATAATTTAATGTCATATTTAAAACAATCAATTCGGCTCTCTTTAATATTAGTATAGAGAAAAAAAGAAATTTAGTTAGTTAATTTAGTCTTCAATTGAAATTAGACAAAAGTACAAAATAAATTCTAACTTAAAACAACAAAAACAAAAAATCAAATAATAATAAAAGGTTTTTTTTCTAAATCCTAATCAAGTTAAGTAACCTCTTGCTAGTTAATCCATCAATCTTCAGTATTCCTAAATTGTAACTTTTCTTAATCAAAGTTTCAAAATAAATCAAAACATTTCTTCCTTACGCACCACCTCAACGACCTACACCCCATCCTAGCCTTAGGATCCGAGTCGCCGTACTCATACTTAGGCGTCCCGCCGTGGACGTTCAATCCTTTTATCCTAGCCTTAGGATTATGAGTCGCCGCACTCCATATAAGTTTCCCACCGTGGAATACTTACTCCTCACCCTTTTAAATCAAACTTTAACGTAGAAATAGGAGTTGCCGTACTCCAAAAATAAACGCTTCCCTATGAACGTTTATTTTCCCCCAGGAACCTTGACCACAGTCAAGAAGTTCCTCATCTCCCTCCGTGAGGGGAACTACGAATACTCTGATTCCATCCCCTACCCAGGATACGTAGGCACAAGATGCGAGTCTTGGCGAGTATACTTAGGACTAACCCCTTAGGTCCTTCTCTTCACTCTTAACCCTTTAGCATACCTTTAAACAGATAATTATAGCAATAACACATTTAAAACAAGAGGTTCCTGTAGAGTACTACAGAAGTTTAGGGTGCTAATACCTTCCCTAAACTTAATCAACCCCCGAACTTTAGATCTCTCCCCGCATTGTGTTTACGATGCAAAATAGGTTTTCCCCTTTCTTTAACCTTTCCTTCGGATAAATCAAAGACCGGTTGTAAATGAATTAAGATTCAAGTTAATCAATAGCTTGACATCCAAATTTCACCGTAACACATTGCGATACCGCTTCAACCTTCGATGGATCAACCGCAATACCTTCACTTGAAATCACATGACCAAGGAAACTCACTTATTTCAACCAAAATTCACACTTATAAAGTTTCGCATACAACTGCTTCTCTTTCAACACAGCCAACACAATCTTCAAATGTTCGGCATGCTCCTCTTCATTCTTCGAGTAGACCAAAATGTCATCAATAAACACCACAACGAACTTGTCCAAATAAGGATGGAAAATCCTATTCATGTACTCCATAAATACACCTGGTGCATTAGTCACACCAAATGGCATTACAAAATACTCATAGTGTCCATACCTCGTTCTAAAAGCAGTATTCTGAATATCCTCAGCTCTCACACGAATTTGATGATACCCAGACCTCAAATCTATTTTACTGAACACACTTGCACCAACCAACTGATCCATCAGATCATCAATCCTCGGAAGTGGATACTTGTTCTTGATAGTCACCTTGTTCAACTGTTTGTAATCCACACAGAGTCTCATATAACCTTCTTTCTTCTTAACCAACAATACCGGTGCACCCCACGGCGACACACTCGGACGAATAAACCTCTTCTCAAGAAAATCTCCAAGTTGACCCTTCAACTCTTTCAATTCCGATGCGGACATACGATATGGAGCCATCGATACCGGACTGGTTCCAGGAATCAGGTCAATTGAAAACTCCACTTCTCGTTCCGGCGGTAAATCCCTTATCTCATCAGGAAAAACTTCCGAAAAATCACGAGCAACTGGTAAGGCATCAATTGCCTCACTTATACCAATACTCAAAGTTGCCATCAACATAAATACCCTTGCACCATCTTGCACTGATTCTTTCACTTGCTTAGCAGTCATACACAAATTCCCTTCATCTCCCGGTTCAGGAAAAATAACCGTTTTATCAAAACAGTTAATATAAACACGATTGAATTTTAACCAATTCATTCCCAGAATGACATCAAGTTGATCTAAGTGAAGACACACTAAATCAACCCCAAAGTCTCTACTGAAAATACTCAAAGGGCAATTCAAACACACATACGGTGTAGTTACCGAACCCATAGCAGGAGTATCAATAACCATGCCACCACCAATAACAGACATTTCAAGATTCAGCCTTCTAACACACTCCAGACAAATAAAAGAATGCGTAGCTCCAGTATCAATTATAGCGATCAAAGGCATACCATTAATAAAACACGTACCTCTGATCAAGCGATCATCACTGGCAGTCGCAGATCCAGATAGAGCGAACACTTTTCCGCTCCCTTGATTTTTCTTCGGCTTATCACATTTGGTACTAATGTGCCCTTGCTCACCACAATTGTAGCAAGTCACACCCGTACCGCTTCTGCACTCAAGATCCCTGTGGCCTGGCTTGCCACACTTGAAACACGTTTTCTCAACGCTTTTGCATTCCGGAGCACGGTGTCCCTCTTCACCGCACCTATAACATATCACCGGAGTAGAAACTCCCCCACTTGGTTTCTTACCGAAACCAATCCTTTGTTTCCCCTTTTCAGCAGGAGTCACGTAAGGTTTTCCTCTGAATTGGCTCTTTCCTTTCTTATCGCTTAGGCTCTTGTAGTGGCTAGACTGAGCCCTACTATCCTCATCATAAATCCTACTCTTGTTTACCAACTCAGAAAATCACCGGATTTCCTAATAACCAATAGCTTGCTTGATCTCAGGCCTTAAACCATTCACAAATTTGAGACACTTAGATCTCTCAGCATTAACAGTGTTGTAGTGAGGACAAAACTTGATCAACTCTTCAAATCTTGCCGCATAGTCAGCTACCGTCGAATTACCTTGCTTCAGCTCAAGGAATTCAATCTCTTTCTTTCCGCGCACATCTTCTGGAAAATACTTCTCCAGAAATGTCTCTCTAAAAAGATCACAAGTAATCCCAATCTCATCCTCTTCAAATCTTTGGCGAGTATTACCCCACCAGTCCTCGGCTTCCTCTACGAGCATATGAGTTCCGAACTGCATCTTATGTGCATCCGAACAATTCATAACCCGAAAAATCTTCTCAATAGTTTTCAACCAAATTTGTGCTTTGTTAGGCTCATGGGTTCCTTTGAACGTCGGTGGATTATTCCTTTGGAACCTTCCCAAAGCACGAAATTCATCGTCAGCATTATTTTCCCCATTCACGTTGGCCTGAGGATTCTGTCCAATTGCCCCAGCCAATCTCGTCAAAGCCTCCACAATTGCTTCATCATTCCTACCTGCAACCATCTTACTGAATTCCAACAACAGAACCACGTAAGAACATCAATATCGATAGTGTAACACACACACATATCAATATACACGGAGAACAATACACTAACAACTTGGCCGGACGGACCGACCTGCTCTGATACCACTTAATGTATCACCCCCTTCTATACCCCCAAATAAATAATAATATATATAGGCACATATAAATTTTATCAGAGTATGATTTAAAATATGGTATAGAAGAAGTATGTCACATTATTACCAATAAAACACTCAACACCTGCTCTATAAAAATATGCAACAGTGGGATAGTTTTCAAAGTAGAGGAACTTAGTCCTTAAACCCACGTCTCAATATTTAAAATTAAAGCGGAAGATTAAAACATTTAAATTGCCTCGAAACATTTGATCACATAAGTACATGTTATCCAGTTGTTCATCAATCATTCATGTTTCAAAACATCATCAACTGATACATCAAAAATGTATCACAAAAGAATGCTATACAAGCCTAACTACCCGGTGTTACATAATCAGAGCAGTCCGACTCAAAAGAATGAAGCTATACTTCACAAAAGAAACCTCCAGCAACCTAATCTGTAATGCCTCATAGAGAATTATAAAACAACAGAAGGGTGAGAAATATTACCATAATAATCAATGCATAAGATTATATATATACAAGTAACAATTACATATAATCCACATTTCTCACCACAATTCATTTTCGTAGTCATATACATCTCATCATACATATGAACAAATATGGATATTCATCAGACATATCTCATCATGCACAATTCACAATTGTCCAATACACATTCACTCACAAGCATATTTCATATATCAATGGCATTTATGCTATGTAACTCCAAAACAACTCAATGCAACTCAATGCAATGTGGTACCAACACTTGTTATCATTTTTTGGTTTTTACATTTAAATCGGGTCCACCCTTCTAGACCGATAACAACAAAGCCCGTCCCCTAGGCTTCAAACCCACCCTTCTAGGTTTGAAACAAGCCACTAGTCTCCACGAAACTAGCAAACATTGCCTCTTGACTAAATGATGCATATGCAATCAACCAACAAAAATGCACTTAAGACCGTTCCCGCATCTTAATCCCATGCATTCAAATAATTCATCCCATCAAGAATTACAACATGATTGGACACACAACATATTCATAACAATTCAAGGCATTCACATTCAATACCATCATCACATTCATCAAAACAATGCACACATATCCACGATATGTTCCCATGCATTACATACATTAGCATACAACAATATGCATTCATATACTTATTAGACAATACACACATATTCACTAATATGTTCTCATGTATCCCTAATCAATTCAAACAATACACATATCACAATCTAGGATTCACGCCCAAAGGCTACCCACAGCTCATCACAATAGTACACAAGTTATTCATATCACATAGGATTAACATAATTGAACCAAGTAATTAGTCATTGGATGGATAAAACAGAAAAAGACAATGTTGTCCTGCTCGCCACCCTTCGCCTGGCGAAGCCATTGGCGAATGCTCGCTGGGACCTTCGCCCGGCGAACTCGCCAGCGAACAAAGTCAGTAGCTACTGACTTGTTTCAATACCCTTCACTAATGTGCTCGCCTGGCGAACCTTCGTCACTCACCTTCGCCTGGCGAACTTGCCAGCAAAGACCACTGGGAGTTTTTCTTGAATTATTCGCCAGCTATTCGCTGGGCTTCGCCCGGCGAAGCTTCGCCCTCACTCGCCTGGCGAGAGCCAGCGAACCTGCGATATCAGAACCCTCATTCTGTCCCAAACTTCTACCCTCCAAAAATCGACCGATTCTCACCGAACCAGTTCCAGTAATCTTAATCTCACATCACCCGACTATTCTACGGCATTATTTCCAGTTTCTAACCGATTAAACTACGATTCTACCGATTAAATCCATTTTGCCCTAACTTTAAAAATGGTGGAAACTCACAACAAACCCCAACCCACACATACATGGATCAAATAATAATGTTTCTCACCCTTACCTTGATTGGATTGAAGCTTGAAGTTGATTCTTGATGATTTCTCCAAGTTTCCCTCTTCTCTTCTCTTTTCTCCTCTTTCTCTATTCTTTCTCTTCTATTTTCATTCTATCCAATTCTTTCCACTTATTCCTTATATACTTCTATTATTTTCTTTCCTTCCCATTTCTCTCTTCAATTATCTAACAAATAAATCCAATTAATCCAAATCATTAAGATTAATTCCAATAAATCAATTAATTAACATAATTAATTAATTAATTAAATTTGGGCTGTTACACTTTGCATACTGCAGTCTTTTTATTTTTAAGGTCCCTAACTTTTGCCTAGACCGCCCTTTCGGGTTTTCAGTCTACTGGGATACCCCTTTTTTTGCCTAAGTTGCCCCTAAGGGTTTCCAACTTATCGGGTATTATTTTTTTATTTTAACCCTAATTTTTTCCTGGACTTTTCTTTTTGTTGCCCACCGAGTTTGCTTTCAAGCATAGTATTTTTTGACTGCGTCTATGTTTACAGAGGATAACAGATCTTCACCGTCCATGTTGGATAATATCAAGGCTCCTCCGGAGAAAACCTTATTCACAACATATGGACCCTCATAGTCTCCTACTTCGAAATCTCGGGGGCAAACTTTCTTGTCAAACGCCATTTTCAACCGTTTTTGGTAAAGCTGGCCATGACAGATGGCTATCATGCGCTTTTCATCAATGATATTAAGTTGATCAAATCTCGCCTGCACCCAGTCTGCTTCATCGAGCTTGACATCGGTCAAAATTAACAAGGAAGGAATTTCTACTTCGACGGGGAGTACCGCATCCATGCCATATATAAGAGAAAATGGAATTGCCCCAGTGGAAGTGTGCACTGAAGTGCGGTAGCCATGCAAAGCAAATGGTAACATTTCGTGCCAATCTTTGTATGTTTTCACCATTTTCTGAACAATCTTCTTGATGTTTTTGTTCGTTGCTTCAACGATGCCATTCATCTTCGGGCGATATAGTGATGAGTTGTGATGCTCGATCTTGAAGCTTTCACACAATTCCTTCATCATCTTGTTATTGAGTTTTGAACCATTGTTAGTAATTATTTTATTTGGGACCTCATAACGACAAATGATTTCTTTCTTGATGAAGCGAGTGACCACTTATTTGATGACATTGGCATAAGATGCGGCTTCCACCCATTTAGTAAAGTAGTCAATGGCCACTAAGATGAAACGATGACCGTTTGAAGCAGTTGGCTCGATGCATCCAATCAAATCTATACCCCACATAGCGAAGGGCCAAGGCGATGTTAAGACATTTAGAGGCACTGGTGGCCCATGTATCTTATCTGCATAAATTTGACATTTGTGGCATGTTTGCACGTGACGACAGCAATCAGTTTCCATCGTCAACCAATAATAATCGGCCCTCAAAATCTTCTTCACCATCGTGTGCCCACTGGAATGTGTACCAAAAGAGCCTTCATGGATTTCGTTTATGATTCGGTCAGCTTCGTGTCTATCCACGCATCTGAGCAGGATCGAGTCATAGTTTCGCTTGTAAAGCACATCTCCACTTAAGAAGAACTTGGACGAGAGCCTTCTTAAATACTTCTTGTCTGTGATGGAAACGTTTTCTGGATACTCTTACTTTTCTAGATACCTTTTGATATCATAGAACCAAGGTTGATCTTCGGTTGTTAACTCTGCTTCCAGACATTGGGCAGGCTCATCAAGATGTTCAATGCGGATAGCGGGTGCCTCATTCTTCCACTTAACTTCGAACATGGATGACAATGTGGCAAGAGCGTCTGCCAATTGATTGCTTTCTATAGGAATGTGATTGAAAGTAATCTCATAAAAGTATGGGATTAACTTCAAGACGTGATCTCGATATGGAACTAGTTTGTTGTCATGTTCTTCCCAACCACCTCTGACTTAACTGATGACTAGAGCCGAGTCCCCATACACTTCCAAAATCTTGATTATGTGGTCAATAGTGGCTTCGATTCCAAAGATACATGCTTCATATTCAGCTATATTGTTGGTGCATTCGAAATATAACCTTACGGTGAATGGAATATGGAAACCGGTAGGAGAGGTGAGGATTGCCCCTATTCCATTGCCTTGAGCATTTGCAACGCCATCGAACACGAGCGTCCATCGCGATCCTGGTTCGGGTCCTTCATCTGGGCCTACTGTCTCATAGTCTCTGACAAACATGATATCTTCATCAGGGAAGTCAAAACGCATGGGCTGGTAATCTTCCTTAAGTTGGTGGGCAAGATATTCAGATAACACGCTCCCTTTGATAGCTTTTTGTGAGACATACTGGATGTCATATTCTGTCAGTACCATTTGCCAATGGGCTACTCGTCCTGTGAGAGAAGGCTTTTCAAAGATGTACTTGACTGGATCTATCTTTGATATCAACAACGTGGTATGAGTCACCATATATTGCCTTAAGCGTTTGGCAGCCCATGCAAGCACACAACATGTATTTTCCAACATTGAGTACCTCGTTTCACAGTCAGTGAACTTTTTGCTTAAGTAATAGATAGCGTGCTTTTTTCTACCCATTTCGTCATGTTACCCCAACACGCATCCCATGGATCCTTCAAGAACGGTCAAGTACATGATGAGAGGTCTTCTTGGCACGGGAGGCATCAAGATCGGTGGCTCTTGCAGATATTCTTTTATTTTCTCAAATGCTTTTTGGCAATTGTTATTCCACACGATTGCTTGATCTTTGCGAAGCAACTTGAATATTGGCTCATAGGTGGTTGTTATATGAGATATGAATCTGGAAATGTAGTTTAATCTCCCTAAGAAACCACGAACCTCCTTCTCTGTTCTTGGAGCTGGCATATCTTGGATAGCTTTTACTTTGTCAGGATTGACTTCAATTCCCTTTTGGCTCACGATAAAGCCTAGCAATTTACCAGATCTTACCCCAAAGGTACATTTGTTCGGATTGAGCCTTAGCCTGAACTTTCTTAGCCTTGTAAACAACTTTTCCAAATGGGTGAGATGTTCCTCTTTAGTTTAGGACTTTGCAATCATATCGTCAACATAGACTTCAATCTCTTTATGAATCATATCATGGAACAGAGTCACCATTGCTCGTTGATATGTCGCACCAGTGTTCTTCAGACCAAATGGCATAACCTTATAGTAGAAATTTCCCCAAGGGGTAATGAAGGTAGTCTTTTCCATATCCTCTGGAGCCATTTTAATCTGGTTGTATACAGAGAAACCGTCCATGAAAGAGAACAGAGAGAATTGAGTCGTATTATCCACTAACACATCAATATTCGGCAGCGGAAAGTCGTCTTTTGGGCTGGCTCTATTTAGGTCTCTGTAGTCAACACACATCCGCACCCTGCCATCTTTTTTAGGCGCAGGTAGAATGTTGGCGACCCATTGAGGGTACTTCGATACTGCCAAGAATCCGGCATCAAGCTACTTTTGCATTTCCTCCTTAATCTTAAGGGTCATATCAGGTCGAGTTCGTCTCATCCTTTTCTTTACGGGAGGACAGTCTTCCTTGAGTGGAAATTTGTGCAACACGATGTCTGAATCCAAACCAGGCATGTCTTGGTATGACCAAGCAAACACATCTATGTACGCGCATAGGAGCTCGATCAGTCTTCTCTTCACACTATCTTCTAGGGCAGCGCCCACCTTGACCTCTTTCTTATCCTCTGCGGTTCCAAGATTGACAACTTCCACTGATTCCTGATGCGGTTGAATGACCTTTGATTCTTGCTTCAACAATCTGGCTAACTCCTCAGGGAGCTCACAATCCCCATCACCATGGTATATTGGGTTATCGAAGTCATATGGGACCGTAGCAGTATCTTTATTAATGGAATCCAGGGTAGATCTACATGATTGGTGATTTTATGCTTTATTTTGAGAAGATGGAAAATGAAAATGCGAGAAAAACATTGCCATTTATTTATGCAAAAAATAAAAAAAAAAGATAGGCAACACAATTGAATGCAAAAGGTTCATTTCATTCATGATAAATATTAATTGAAAACATGGGGGGCCCTACAAAATAGTCCTTATGCCTTGGGCAGAGCATAGGATTTGAAAGCAAAACAAGGAAAATTACTCTTCAACAAGGGTGACTTCTGGTATCTCCGTAACAATCCAATTGTTGAGTTGTTGATTCGGTGCTCTTGGGTACACCATGCAGACTTCCTTTAGTGCATCATCTTCACCTTCTACAATGGCTACCTGATCATCCACCATATGTCCACCACTAACAAAGGCAAGTGGAGGAATGAACCCTTTGTCCTTGTCAACGGTTGTCTTTTGCTAAACTTTGTGACTGCCAGGGTAACCTAAACCAGTTTTGTTCTTGTTGATAGGTAGCTCCAACACTCTTCCCCAACCTTCAGGGTGACCAGCCTCGATTACAGTCCTTGCGTCCTTCCAAGTAACCATGGGGGATCCAGACCTTTCTGATTTCTTTTCCTCTTTCTTAGCAGAAATCATTTCCATACTTATCACATCAAACGCTTAAAAAGGGGTCTCATGGACTTCACCCCCACCTCAACATAGTGAAATGAGGACAGATGACTTACTAGCATATCCTCTTCTCCCTCAATGACAACAAGCTGATTATTGACCATGAACTTTAGCCTTTGATGAAGAGTGGATGTTACAGCACCGGTTGCATGAATCCAAGGACAACCTAGCAAAAAACTGTACGCTAGGTAGATATCCATCATATAGAATGTGATAAGGAAAGTGTGAGGTCCTATTTTGATGGGGAGATCAACTTCCCCTATCACAGTCCTTCTTGCCCCATCAAAGGATTTCACTACCACTGAACTGGGCTTCATCATCAATCCTTCAATGGCCAGCTTGGCCAAAGAATTCTTCGGTAATACATTTAAGGATGATCCAGTATCTACCAACACCCTCGACAAAACAACATCAACACATTCGATGGAGATGTGCAAAGCTTTATTATGGTTCTTCCCCTCGGGGGCAACTCTCCTTCATTAAAGCTCAGAATATGTGTGGAGGCAATATTCGACACCACTCCTTCAAATTGCACAACATATATTTCCTGAGGAACATGAGCGGTTCTCAAGAACTTGATCGATGACTCCTGATGGGCAGGGGAGCACATTAGCAATGACAACATGGAAATCTTTGAAGGTGTTTGGTTGAGCTGGTCCACCATCTTATAATCACTTTTTTGGATGATTCGTAAGAACTCTTCAAGATCTTCATTGGAATTTCTTTTTTGAGTAGAAGTCTGCCCCTGCTCAATTGTTGGCTGCTTCTCATTTGTACTGTTTGGTGGTGGTACGGGCGCAAAAATCCTTCCACTTCTAGTTATTCCACCGTTTCCAACCATGTTCTCTATAGAATTGTTAGCTTTCACAACATCTTCATCCACCTTCTGTCCATAAATGTAAATAGTTGGCTCATATTTCCAAGGGACAACCTTGGTGCTCTCAAAAGGGAAAAGGAGCAGGCGTAGATATCACTAACAGAGCGATTGAAGGTGGAGACAGTGGAATCTCTACTTGATCATAAGGTATCTGCAATGGTTCACGAACTTGATTATATGGGGTATGAACAGAATGCCAATCATAATCACAAGAGATTTCCAAAGGCGCATGAGGCTGATCAACTGGGATTGTTAGCGGTGCAACATCATACGGGATTTGTAGTGGAACTTGGATAGGATACCAATCTTCATCACATGGAATTTTCAAAGGCGCACGAGGTTGCTCATACGGAATTGTCAATGGTACACGATTCTGACCATACGGATTGTTCAACAGCTCTTCATCATAAGTGAACCCCATCGGATCATAGGGAATATCAAGAGTTGCCACTTCTTAGGAATTTGATATCTGTTCTATCAATATGACGCCTTGATCTAACAAATTTTGAATGCCCATCTTCAATTCATGACAGTTTTGGGGATCTTTCAAACAGTGTTGACAATCCTCGGTAAATCCTGGGACAACATTCTTCATTAACAATTGTTTTTTAACAACTGCAAAGGGGGGTCTTCATATTATCAACTTCTGACACCAACTTCTTCCCTCTAGATTCTTCAATCATGTTTGTAGCATGGTTTGGCATTGGATTATTAGTCACATTTGGAGTATTTTTGGTGAAATTGATGGCTTTTGAATCAATGAGATCTTGTACCACGTACTTCAAAGCTTTGCAGTTTTCAATATTATGTCCGGGAGCTCTATAATGGAATTCGCAACGGGCATTTGCCTCATAGCCAGGAGGTAGGACAGCGGGAGGAGCTTTCATTTCTCTCAACTGTACTAAGGAACCCTTAAGCAAAAGTGGAAGCAACCTAGCGTATGTTGTCGGAATGGGATCGAATCTTTTCTCAGGTCTCCTTTGTCTTGGCGGACCCTGATAATAGCCTTGATGTTGTTGTTGGTAGGGGACTTGAGCAGCCGGTTGGCTTGCAGGTATGGAGAGAGGTTGATTTGGAGTAACAGCGGCCACATGATGATAAGGTCCTTGGTATGCTTTGGCTTTCCCCTTATCCATCAAGGCAACGCTCGTTTCGCCTTCTCTTTTTCTTGCAAAACCTTGGTAGGGCTTCTTAGACCCACCAGAAACTCCATCAGCATTCTGAATCTTCCCAATCTTTATCATGTTCTCGATCCTTTCACTGGCCATAACTAAATCTGAGAATACAGAGGATGTGCATCCAGCCAAACGTTCTAGGGATGGACCTTGAAAAGTCCCCATGAACATTGTTAGAACACAGATTGGTTCTTAATAATATCTCTATGTTTTGATGATAACTAGTATGAAATTTTGTAATTAAGAATTATATACTCTAAAATTTGCTTGAGAGATTTTTACTGCAGATAGTAAAGGAATTAACACTCCAGAAGCAAATCAGAACTGAACATAAGAAATTAGCTAGACTCTGAAGCGCCAGATGGATCCATTAGAAGATTCTGATTGCTGCCAACAGAAGATCCTGAGCGTAGCCTCCAGAAGATTCTGAAGCAGAAGCTCCAGAAGGATCTGAAGCAGAAGCTCCAGAAGAATCTGAAGCAAGTCAGAAGCATCTGAACCAAAGAAGAATTCTGTATGAAGAGTTTTTCAAAGCATAGTTACTACAAAAGATTCTGAAAGTACTAAAGCTGCCAGTACTGAAGATCTTGCTCAAATATGCTCTGATCTTAAACACGCTAAAAGCACACCTGCTGTAGAAGACTCTGATTCAGCAAAACTCTGATCATCATCAGAAGGCTCTGATCTAATTAGACTCTAATGAATTTGCTGAAAACTGAAGAAGAATTATTCAAAGTTTATATCCGTTGGAATGATCCAAACGACTCTTTCCTTATTTATGCTAGACACAAGAGCACAGACAAAAAGGATTTATATGTGCTTTCTTCTTCTAGGAAAGGTCACTTGATGTGAATACAAAAAAGGCTCAGACCTTTTGGACACTCTTCTCAACGTGAGGCTCACCTTGGATCAGCTGACTATAAAAGCAAGACTTCACCCAACTTTTTCAGTTGACGTTTTATCCAAAAAGAAATCAACATTCAAGCTCTCATACTATTCATATTCTTTCTATGAATTAATTTCTTTGTTCTTAATAGTTAAGTGAAAAATCACAGTTGTGATAAAGCTTTATAGAAGCAATCTTAAACACTTGTATTTGTATTACATTTGATTGTAAACCTTAAGAAGATCCAGTTAGGATCAGTAGTTCTTGAGAAGACTTTGAACAGTTGTTCTTAGTGCTTACTATTGTAATCAGTTGATTAAATAGTGGATTAAGTCCTTGTTTGAGAAAGGCAAATCACTCTAGGAAGGGTGGACTAGAGTAGTTGAGTTCAACGAACCAGGATAAAAATACTTGAGTTTTTATTTATAAGTTTTAATCTTCATACTTATTCAACCCCCCTTCTAAGTATTTTCTCACCTTCAAACATGTCTGTCAGTTCTCTTTCAAGAAGAGGAGGCTGGACTCTAGCAGCTAAGTCCCTCCATCTTTGTGCATAGTCTTTGAATGCTTCACCAGATTTCTGGCTCAGGCCTTGGAGTTGTGTGCGATTAGGCGCCATGTCAGAATTGTATTGGTAGTGCTTTAGAAATTCCTCAGCTAGCTCTTTCCATGTCTTGATATGTGTACCTTCCAACTGCATATACCATTCAAGGGATGCCCCACTGAGGCTATCTTGAAAGAAATGCATCAATAGTTTTTCGTTGTCAGAGTAGGCAGTCATCTTCCTACAATAAGATCGGATGTGAGTTCGATGACAGCTTGTCCCTATGTATTTTTCAAAGTCGGGGACTTTGAACTTGAGAGGAATCTTAACACCGGGTACCAAAACACATATCCGCAGCATCTAACCCATAAGTGCTTGGGCCTTGTAGTCCTTTGATTGTCTCTTGCAATGCGAGTACCTTCTTTTCTAAGTCAGTAGTTGGTGCTCTGGAAGTGTTTACAACCAAGTCGTCGTGAGGGTTGTAGAAACCTTCGTGATCATCAAAGTGGACTGGATGAAGAACCACACCACCACCAGGGGTAAGGATTGCGCCAGCGCCAGCAGAAGTAGGGGTTGTGCCACCAGGAACGGGAATTGCACTTGCAGGAGTGGCACCATCAGGAGTGGGATTTGAGCCCGCATTAGTAGGAATTGGAGTGTTGGTAGTGTTTCTCTCCACAGCTTGTCTCATCTCTTCTTGTTCTCTAGCCATAGCCTGGATGACTTCCATTAGCTGGCCCATCTGAGTCTTCATGTGAGTCATCTCCTCCCTGAAGGCGGCTTGATTTTGCTCAATCTGATCCATTAGTAATCTTTTCTTGCCACGAGTGTAGTAGGGATGTTGGGAAGTCAGCTTGTTTACTGCGAATGGAGGTCAAGTTTTTTGTAAGTTTTGGTTTTTTATGGAATGCGGGATGATGTGATGAATGCATATGGAACGATATGTTATGCGCAAAGCTCTTAGTAACCTTGTTAGTTATCGTTAAGAATATAAACATTTTCCATTGCAATTAATCAGAAGATACATAATAGAACAAAAAACTTTCATTTCATTAAGGCTCGAAGCCAAGTTCAAATACAAGATATGAGATACACTTCTTAAACAAATTACAAATCAACTCTAAAGGTGACTCCTTGGGCTCTGCGAACTGCCTCTAAATCTGTAACAAGCTCTCCCATTGTTTCCTTGTAAAACTTCACAAAGTCGAACACAGGGACATGAGTGTTTTCAGGAGTCATCACTTGATCAACCACCTTCAATTTTTCAGGGATTTGTTGAAGCACAAAGTTGGAGAATCCCGCCAGGTTCACAAATTTGTCCTTCCATTCAGCAAGAGAATCTAGGATTATGGATGATGTCATCTCTCTGAAGTACCGCAACCTCCGCTTGACGACAACTTTCTTCCTAATAGTGGCAACTGTCTTGCAGCTCTAGGTATATCTCATCATAGATTCCATCTTTTAGCATCTTGATTTCCTCAATAGCCCTACCCAATTTGTACTCTGCTTGTATGAGATCTCGATGTGCATTCTCTTTTTCCAACAATGCACGAGCTAACTGATCCTTGCAGCCTTGGATAATGCTATTCAACTTGTGAATCTGAGCTTCAAATTTTTTCCTTTCCTCTTTCTTCATCTGGGTGGCTATTCTTACATAATTTTCTAAGTCTCTGACCTTTCGCCATACTTGGTCCAATTTTTCATTTTGGTGATCCAAGTCGGCGTTGGCGTTTTTGAGTGCTCCACCAACCCATTCTTTCTTTCCTTTCTCTTCCCTAGCCCTTTTCTTGCTATCCTCGAACTTTTCTTTCAATTCTTTGCTTTTGTCTTCCCAAACTTCGCTTTTCTGCTTAGTCTCATTGAGTCGAATTCGAAGCTGAGTGTTCTCATCTTCAAGTTCTTGGTCTTTAGCCTTACGTTTCTCCATGTCTTCGGGTAAGATTGGTTAAGGCTCAGGATTCGGTGGGAAAGCAGATGCATCAAAGACAAAAGGTAATCTGACTTCTTTTGCTCTCTCTTTCACCCATTTAACATAAGGTTCATGAGCAATGACATTCTTCCTCCCATTGTCTGGATTGCTTCTTGTGATGTTTTCCCATGCTCTTCTTCCTTTCTTATCGCTGGGTCATTTGGATCGGCCGTATTGATAAGGAACGGCACCAAATCTTCTCCTTTAGGAGGATCGTCCATGGAGTGTCCAAACTGTCTTTTGAGTAACACCGGGTTGTAATTCATGCAAACTCGTGTTCCCAAGAGAGGAACATTGGGAAATTCTCCGTAAGAAAAGATGATATATCTTGTTTCCCACTCCCTCTTGTACCATGTGATGGAACTAGCGGTGAGTGAAGCGAATCTTTAAGGCCATGAGAGTTTCTCGGAAGCAAAAAGACCTTTCTCGGGCATTTGGGACCTTAGCCACTTATGCAAGAGTGGGGCGCAACAAAGGATCCCACCTCATTTTGTATGTCTTGTATGAAGTGTATGATAGAAGTCACCTAAGAGGAAAGGCACGGGGTTCTTGGTCAAGAAGATTTCCGCAGCTACTTGGTCCACAAAATTTTCCCCATTTGGAAACATCACAATCCCATAGACCAAGAGTGCCAAAATTGAACCACATATTTCACATTTCTCTTCTTTGGCATACTTCCATGCTTGTTCTTCTAAGAATTTCCTCGAGAATCCCCTAGCTCCTTTGGGTGCCCAATTGGCTATCACATCTCCTGTGGGAATCCCCAAGGCAGTAGCCACTTTCTTCAAAGTGATTTCTTCTTCGAGCTTTGGAAAAGGATTGTGATCTTTGATGGAGAGGTTCAGAATCTTCTCGAATTCTTCCAAAGTGGGAGCTATCTGAAAATCAGCAAAGGTGAAACAACGGAGGGAAGTGTCATAGTACTGAGCCAAGGCTGTGAGGGCTTCAAATTATGTCTTCTTTGTCAACAAGTCTAAGATTCTCCCATAAGAAGAGTGAAATTTGTTGTGCTTGATGGGAGTGATCTTGGCACTTAAAGCTTTCAGAATGTCAATTGAAGGATTTTTGTATTTAAAAGTGAAAGTACTTTTTCTGTCGGTCTTCTTGTTTAGTCTCATCGTCCCTAGATTCACATTCATCATTATCGCTTCTGAAAAATGCTTATATCTGCAATAAGAACAAGACACTAATGTAAGTAGTAACTGCGCCTAAGAGGTGGGGTGAATTAGAATCTTCAAAAATTATTAAGTTATTGACGAAAAGTAAAGGCAGAAAGAAAAAGACACAAGAAATTATAGTGGTTCCCTTCACACTTCGAAGGTACTCCACTCCCCTTTCGACTCGAAAGAGTATTTCACTATAGTTCAGAATTTTTGTAAAGCCTAATCACATCCAAAGTGATGCTTACTATCTAAACCTATAGGTAATTCCAAGTGTTGAAGAACAATCCTCTTCAATACACTTCACTTGTTTCCAACAGTTCTGGAAAACAAGGTAATACACAAAAATGTTCTTGATAAAGTAATTTATGGAAAGTTGTTTATCAATCTTTAAGGTTGATCTTCTTCTCGAAACAAATTATACTCAGATAAGATATACAAGTGTTCTTTGTGAAAGAAGGTTGTGAGAGTGTGAAAATTATTTCAATGGCTTCTTTCAAAATATGATTTGAACACTTTAATGAAAATTCAAAAGGTTGAAGATAAAGAGTAATTTTTAATTTGTTTCTTGAAGGTTGTTTTTGATTTTAAAATAGAAATCAATTTATACTGGTGAAAAACTTTTCAAAAAATGTGTGATTTTGGCACAGTAAAAATAGCCAGTAAGAAAATATAAAACAACGCAATCCTCCATGAAAAGCTGCTATTTTTGGTTGTTGTTACAGTGTTAATCGGTTAACCAAATAGGTTAATCGGTTAACATCTTTCCAACGTTTAAAAATATTTGAAATTTACATGTGTTAATCGGTTAACCCATATGGTTAATCGGTTAACACTGTTATGAAGTCCCAAACTACATAATTTTAAATTGTGTTAATCGGTTAACCCATATGGTTAATCGGTTAACACTGAAGGTTTTTGAAAAAATACTTAATTTAAAATAGAATAAGTATTTTAAAAAAGTTTTGAAAGATTAGTGAAAGTGGTGTAGTGAAATGTGATTTTTAAAGAACACTTGTATAAATTTTCTAAAGTAAAAAATGTTTATACCTGTAACACGGTGGGAGAACTGACTTTAAACAATGTTGCGGATAGCAAGAGTCGCCACCGACTTTTATTTTATCCATAAGGAAAGGTTATAAAAGAACAGGAAAGACCTTAGAGAATATTTTGGGTCCGGGGGGTAGGTTATGAAAAGGGAAGGTATTAGCATCCTTTTCATCCATGGTTATCCATGGGCTCTTAGGTACTTAAGCTCACTTTTGAATTGTTTTGAAATTGTAGTGTGTGAATAGAAAATTTTCAGAATAGTTAATAAATAATCCATGTAAGGATGTGTTAAGAACTTGTTTGAAAACTTGTTGAAAATTTGTTTAAGTGCGAAACAATTTTGAAGTGAGCAAGCACCTAGGAGTAACCTACCCTAATGTTTAAAGGTCTTTCTTATTCTTCATTCTTTCCTTTAGTAAGACTATCCCTACCATAATGGAGTAGGTAGTCCTTACTTTGGATGTTAAGGGACATGTGAGGGACAATTTGACTTTGAAGGCCATTGTGGGATGTAATAAGCACATATAAAGGACCATCATCATTTTTCGAAAGGGACTTGATTCGTAAAGGCAACCATAAGGGACTTTGATGATTTTTTTTATTTGAGGGACTTGCTTTATACACCCCACTTAACCATTATTCGTAGGCAACTTGAGGGATATCCTTAGGAAGTGAGACGGCGATTAAAATCGACTTACGTGTGTGACGTGTTTATTTTAATTATCTTTATTTAAAAGTGATCTAAATTTATTTTAATATTACATACATGTTGTTACACTCCCTAATTACTAACCATAATAATAATTAAATAATTAAACAACTTTACATCCAAGAAACAATTACAAAATAATAAGCAAAATAATTAAATAGCAAAGATAAATAAAATATAAATAAGCAATAATAAATAATAAAGGGGGTTAATTCTAAGTTTACTCGGCAAGACATCGCATCTTGTGCCTACGTATCCTTACGGGAGTGGAATCAGAGTAATCGTAGTTCCCCTCAATAGGGAGGTTAGAAACTTCTTGACTGTGGTCAAGGTCTCAAGGGGAATAAACGCATCTTAAGGACACGCTTACGTGGAGTGTAGAAACTCCAAATCTCTACGTTGAAATGTTAAGTTGTAATTAGGGTTAAATTAGGGATTCCACGGCGGGAAACCCTAAAATGAGCGCGGCGGCTCTTTGACCTAATGCTAAGGGTAAAATTGTAATTTTGCCTGCGGCGAGGCATTTGTGAAAATTAGGGTTTGTAGTTTGTAGTTTTGAGGATTTGAAATTGAATGTGTGAAGTTTTACGGACTATTGGCGCGGCGGCCAAACAGTTAGACCTAACCTTCGGATGTGTGTAATGTGACAGAAATAATAGTAAACGCGTGAGATAATTGAATCATGCAAACAGAGAGATAATGTCATAATTTAAACCATGCAAGCAGAAATTTAAAGGCAGAATTTAAAGAGCGATTGTTAAGTTCGCGAGGTTACATGAGAGGAGCAGATACAATATGATAATGAAATTTGAATTGAACAATAATAAAATGAAATAAATAACGGTTCTAGTTATTATTTTAAAAAAAAGATTTTAGTTATTATTTTAAATTTATCTAAAAAAAAGTTTTTCTTAAAAATAATAGGTTTTCATATTAATTTGGAAAAGATGTTAATGTTATTTATTTTTAAAAAAAACAGATTTTTATATTATAACAAATTTTAATAAATTAATGATAACAATAATAATAATAATGGTAATAATAATGATAATAATGATAATAATAATAAATAATGATAATAATAATAATAATAATAATAATAATAATAATAATAATAATAATAATAATAATAATAATAATAAAGCAATAATGAATTTTAAATGTGCCAAATAACCCAACAATGTTGCTAACGCAGAAATGCGCTCATCGCAACCAGATCTAAATCGGACGAAACAAAATTTATCGCAAAGAAAAAGAAATTAAGCAAAAAATAGTATTATTGCTCACACAAAAATGCGATCATCGCAACCAGATCGAACTAACACAAATGTCACGCGTCATGCACACAAATGTGCAAACATCGTATCGACATAATTCGATCAAAAATCTTATATATATAAACTCTAACAATTTAAAAATTATATATATATAAACGTAACAGTAATAGATAAAGAAAAAGAAATAACGGTAATAGATGAAGAAAAAGAAATAACGGTAAAAGATGAAGAAAAAGAAACAACAGTAATAGATGAAGGAAAAGAAATAACGGTAAAAGATGAAGAAAAAGAAACAACAGTAATAGATGAAGGAAAAGAAATAACGGTAAACGATGAAGAAAAAGAAACAATAGTAATGGATGAAGAAGAAAACTAAATAACGGCAAACGGCACTCACTCCTCTTAGGTTTTTTTCATTCTCTCCCCTTTTTCCAACAAGGCAACACATGTATATATAGGGAACAAATTAGGGTTAACACCAAATTGTCAATAATGTCCCTAAAGCCCATTTTAAAGCCCAAACTAAATAATTAGTTAAGAAAAAATAAAATTTAAATAATTTAAAATAATTAAAATAAACTTAAAATAAAAACTAATAATCCTATTGATTCCTAAAATAAAAAATATTATAAAAAGAACAAAATTTTTTTCAATATTTTTTATTTTATGATTTTTTGGATATTTTTATGAATAATTTAGAAAAAAGTGAAAAAAATAATATTTTAAAAAATGATTTAATTAAAATACGAAAATAATAATTAAATAATAATAAAAAACTATTTTTGTTATTTTTTTAATGAAAGATAGAAAAATTTAGAGTAAAAATAATAAAAAACAAAAAAAAATGACAAAGGTGAGATTCGAACTCTCAACCTCTCACACTCATAACTCCTTACACATGTCCTCCTGCCAATTGTGCCATTTTTACTTTTTTAGAAAAAAAATGCATGCCATATGATATTTACCTGCAAAAAGTCAAACGACTACACAAATTTGTTAGTAATTGATTAAATGCAATGAAATGCGACGACAAATCTTAGGGCAAAATTTGGGGTATTACAGTTATTATGATAATATTTCTCACCCAACCTCTCTTTGATGTTGGCAAAAAAAAATCATGAAGTTTGACTTTGGTTTGACCACAGTTGACCTCAGTTTGACCTTTTAACTGCATTGACTGCTTTTGACTTATCTGATCATCTGACTGAGCAAACTTTTGAGAAAAGTCTTGAAACTTGACATGGGGGTTCTTATACACATATAAGATGTTATGAAGCTCACTTGAAGTCTTGGAAGTCCATTTAGCCTGATTAAAGTCAAAACCCTAGTTTTGGATGCACTGCTTAGGAGGTGCATTGTCTGAGGGAATTGTCAACTCTTCTGACCAATTGTGAATTTTGTGAACCTTGTGAACCTTCTTGGAACACAAAGTCTTGTATTGTGAGGGCAAATTTTGGGGTGCAACAGCTGCCCCTGTTCAATTTTCTGAAACCTGAGGGGTTAGATTGGTATATTTGCCAGTCGTAACCTGGAAGGTTGAAGGGGATTGAACACAAAAGCCCAAAAATTTGCACTCACCAGTGCATGGAGTGATATTGATGGTTGGTTGAACATGATTGAGTGGGCTTAAAGATGCCACTAGGGGAAAGTTCTTCAGTAGTATAATGAGAACTGTCAGGAGTCTGGAGTAATACTGATGTAACAGCATGTCTTCATGAGGATAGAGCAATCAATAATGATAACCCTAAAGCAGTCTTGAAGTGATAAATCTGACCTCAGGAGGATAGAGCAATCAATAGCTCTAAAGCAGTCTTGAAGTAATAATGGCTTCAGGAGGATAGAGCAATCAATAGCTCTAAAGCAGTCTTGGAGTAATAGAATGGCTTCAGTAGGATAGAGCAATCAACAGCTCTAAAGCAGTCTTGAAATAATAATGTGATATGTCTTCAGGAGGATAGAGCAATCAATAGCTCTAAAGCAGTCTTGAAGTAATGATTTCAGGAGGATAGAGCAATGGATAGCTCTAAAGCAGTCTTGAAATAATAATGTAATTTCAGGAGGATAGAGCAATGGATAACTCTAAAGCAGTCTTGAAATAATTAGATGGCTTCAGGAGGATAGAGCAATGAATAGCTCTAAAGCAGTCTTGAAGTAGTAATATGACCTCATGAGGATAGAGCAATGAATAGCTCTAAAGCAGTCTTGAAGTAATAGGATGATTTCAGGAGGATAGAGCAATCAGTAGCTCTAAAGCAGTCTTGAAGTCATGAGAGGCTATCAGGAGGATAAAATAACCCTGAGGTTACAATAAAGCAGTCCCAAAGTAATAAGAAGCTCATCAGGAGGATAAAGTAACCCTGAGGTTACAATAAAGCAGTCCCAAAGATCATAAGATTGTTTGTTGGATAATTAACCTGAAAACAAGGTAGCATTCTGTATAACAACATTAGTTTATACTTTATGTATGCATGTATGACATGATGCACTTAGGTAATGTACTATAGACATATATGTTATGGTATGATGTAAATGATGTATGTATGCTATGACACTGCTGGAAGTGTCTGGATATCCTTGTATAACAACTGCTGGCCAAGAAAAATAAATCCCGATTCGTTGTTGAAGAATATATAACCCTCCGTCTGCTGGGGATAACAAGGTATAGATAACCTCCCGTTGTTGGGGATAACAAGGTATAGATAACCTCCCGTTGTTGGGGATAACAAGGTATAGATAACCTCCCGTTGTTGGGGATAGTAGGGTATAGATAACCTTCGTTTTCGTTTGATAGTAGGATAAGTATAACATCCCGTCTTCGTTCATCGTGCCCTTATTGGAAAGTAATTTCCCGTATATCCGTATGAGGATAAAAGAGATGGATATAAATTCCAGGGGAGATTAGACTTTGTGAAAATGGATTAGTCCTACTGATGGTTTGTAACTGTCTTGTAAAGATGAACCGGCGAAGCTTCGTTGAAATCCTTCCCTCGTTCGTCCTTAGTAAATACTATTACTGCATTTTCATGCATTTCTGGTAAACATCAATCATATTAAAAGCATACATGCGTTTCTGGTAAACATCAATCATATTCAAAGGCATACATACATTCAAACACAACCAATGGACGTTTCGCTTATGTAAATAGGGTAAAAGTGAATCTGGATTCAAAAGATGGAATTTATTTATATCAAAAGTGACCCATACACGGGTAAGTTTGTACAAGGAGACATAAACCCTAGTAAGAGAATTTTGTCATGAAGTTTTACAAAAAGAATCAGCTATGTGGGAAATAATCCTATTGAGTTTCAATTCTACTATTGCCACTTAAGTATCTCATCTTCTTGCTGTTGAGACGGAAACGATTGGATTGAGCTTTATCTGTTTGAGCTTGAGTAAGTAGTACAACTGGTTGCAGTTTCATGAGTGATCCAAACGAGACATAGTCATACGCTTTAATCCCTAACTTTTGCCTGGATTGCCCTTTCAGGTTTTCAATCCACCGGGATACCCTTTTTTGCCCAAGCCGCCTTTTCAGGTTTTCGACTTGCCGGGTGTACATCTTTTTATATATATATCCCTAATTTTTGCCCAAACCCTTTTGGTTTGCCGGGATGCCCTTATTTTTGCCTAGGCCTGTCAACCTAGCGGGTCTCTTTTTATGCGTAGTATTTTTTAACTATGTCTGCGTTTACAGGTTGTGGGAAGTCTTCACCATCCATTGTAGTCAGTATCATGGCACCTCCTGAGAACACTGTCTTGACTACAAATGGTCCCTCATATGTTGGAGTCCACTTGCCCCTAGGATCACCCTGTGGTAATATGATACGCTTGATTACCAAGTCACCAACCTGATATACCTTTGGCTTAACCTTCTTGTTAAAAGCTTTGATCATCCGTTTCTGGTACATCTGGCCATGACAAACTGCTGCTAACCTTTTCTCATCAATCAAATTTATCTGGTCAAGTCGAGTCTGAATCCACTCATCTTCATCCAAGCCTGCATCCTTCATAATTCTCAAGGAGGGGATCTGAACTTCAATAGGCAGAACTGCTTCCATACCATAGACTAAGGAGAATGGGGTTGCCCCTGTTGAAGTACGTATTGTAGTACGATAACCATGCAGAGCAAATGGTAACATCTCGTGCCAATCCTTGTAAGTAACAGTCATCTTCTGTACAATCTTCTTAATGTTCTTATTAGCAGCTTCAACTGCCCCATTCATCTTTGGACGATACGGAGAAGAGTTGTGATGCTTAATCTTGAACTGCGTACAGAGATCAGTAATCATAGTGTTGTTCAGATTAGAGCCATTGTCAGTGATAATCCTTTCAGGGATACCATACCTACATATGAGATTATTCTTAATGAACCGAGCCACAACATTCTTAGTCACAGATGCAAATGAAGCTGCCTCTACCCACTTCGTGAAGTAATCAATAGCAACCAGGATGAAACGATGCCCATTAGAAGCAGTAGGCTTGATCTCACCAATCATATCAATGCCCCACATGGCAAAGGGCCAAGGAGCAGTCAACACATTCAATGGAGATGGAGGTACATGTACTTTATCAGCATAGATTTGACATTTGTGACATGTTCTGGAGTGTTGATAGCAATCAGCTTCCATGGTAGACCAATAGTAACCTGCTCTCAAAATCTTCTTTGCCATGGTATGACCACTAGAATGAGTGCCAAAGGTCCCATCATGCATCTCTTCCATAATTTCTGTAGCTTCCTTCTTATCCACACAACGAAGCATAGTTGAATCATGATTACGCTTATACAGAATGCCATTACTCAGAAAGAACTTAGCAGAAAACCTTCTCAGGAACTTCCTATCTTTGACAGATGCCCCTTCAGGGAACTCCTGAGCTTCAAGATAGTTTTTCACTTCATAGAACCAAGGCTTCTCCTCTGCCCCTTCAGTGTCAATCTCATTGCAGTATGCAGGCTTCTCAAATCTATCAATGGTAATCTTGGGAGCTTCATCATCCCAGCTGATCTCAAACATAGATGCCATGGTGGCCAATGCGTCTGTCAACTGATTCTCTCTTCGTGGAATATGTCCAAAAGTAATCTCTTTGAAATGTGGGATCAAAGACAACACATGTTCTCTGTAAGGAATGAGATTATCATGCTTTGTATCCCAATCTCCTTTAATCTGACTTACTACCAGAGCTGAATCTCCATACACCTCAAGGAACTGAATCTTCATATCAATAGCAACTTGCATACCCATGATACATGCCTCATACTCAGCCATGTTATTGGTACAATAGAAACAAAGTCTGGCAGTAATCGGGGTATGACAACCTTCAGGGGAACTAATCACAACACCAACACCATTACCATGTGCATTGGAGGCACCATCAAAAACCATAGTCCATCGGGATCCTTGTTCAGGTCCGTCATATTGTCCAGGTTCTTTGGTAACAGACATAATGTCTTCATCAGGGAACTCAAAATTCATTGACTGGTAATCATCTACTGCTTGATGAGCCAAATGATCAGCAACAACACTCCCCTTAATGGCCTTCTGAGTGGTATACTGTATATCATATTCCGTCAAGATCATTTGCCATCTTGCAATTCTTCCGGAGAGAGCAGGTTTCTCAAATATGTACTTGATTGGATCCATCTTCGAAATCAACAAGGTAGTATGGGTCAACATATACTGTCTTAGTCGGCGAGCAGCCCATGCCAAAGCGCAGCAAGTTTTCTCGAGCAGTGAGTATCTTGTTTCACAGTCGGTAAACTTTTTGCTAAGGTAGTATATTGCCTGCTCTTTTCGACCAGACTCGTCATGTTGCCTCAATACACACCCCATTGAGTTGTCTAATACTGTTAAATACATAATCAAGGGTCTTCCATCAACTGGTGGCATTAAAATTGGAGGTTCTAGCAAATATCTCTTGATTTCATCAAAGGCAGTCTGGCACTCATCATTCCATTCCATCACCTGATCTTTCTTCAACAATTTGAAGATTGGCTCACAGATGGTAGTTAATTGGGAAATAAATCTTGCAATGTAGTTCAATCGTCCCAAGAAACCTCTAACCTCCTTCTCAGTACGGGGAGCTGGCATCTCTCGTATAGCTTTCACTTTTGCAGGATCCACTTCAATACCTTTTCCACTGACAATGAAACCCAAGAGCTTTCCAGATCTAACTCCAAAAGTACACTTGTTTGGATTTAATCTCAACCTGTATTTCTTCAACCTCTCAAACAACTTGTGCAGATGATCAAGATGTTGTTCTTCATTCTGAGACCTGGCTATCATATCATCCACATATACCTCTATCTCATGATGAATCATATCATGAAACAAAGCCACCATAGCACGCTGATATGTTGCCCCTGCATTCTTCAAACCAAATGGCATTACCTTATAGCAAAAGGTGCCCCACTGTGTCACAAATGTAGTCTTCTCCATATCTTCAGGTGCCATCTTGATTTGATTGTAACCAGAGAACCCATCCATAAAAGAGAATACCTTATGCTGAGCAGTGTTGTCTACCAGAATATCAATATGAGGAAGTGGAAAGTCATCTTTAGGGCTAGCCTTGTTCAGATCTCTGTAGTCTACACACATACGTACCTTACCATCTTTCTTAGGAACTGGTACCACATTTGCAACCCACTGAGGATAAGAAGTTACGGCCAAGAACCCTACATTGAACTGTTTCATTACCTCTGCTTTGATCTTTTCTGACATTTCAGGACGCATACGACGAACCTTCTGCTTCTTTGGACGACAACTTTCACTGGCAAACGGTGAACCACAATGTCTGTATCCAACCCTGGCATATCTTCATAAGACCAAGCAAAGATCTCCACATAGTCACGTAGCATCTGAATCAACCTGCTCTTGACACTGTCCTCTAAATCAGCCCCTATTTTGACCTCTTTTCTGTTTTCTTCAGTTCCCAGATTCACAACTTCGACTGGCTCTTCATGTGGCTGTATAGCTTTCTCTTCTTGTTGTAACAACCTAGCAAGCTCCACAGGTATTTCACAATCGTCCTCGTTTCCGTCTTCAGTTCGATAGATCGGATTCTCGAAATTGTAATTGGCAATAGTAGAACTGTTATCAACTGGATCCAGAGTGGATGAGGATCTGCATTTTAGTGACGTGGGTGTGTGTAAGAACACATAGCTGATAAAAGAAAAAAGAAAGACAAGGAACACAATATTTACGAAAACGAAACGTCCACTGATTTTATTGAATGAAGTATGCAAATGAAATGACAACCCGCAACAAGCACACCATTGTGCCCCGGGTAAGACACATGGCTTGAAAGTTTTAATTGTTCCAGAAATTATAAATTTAAAAACATAACACAGTAATAGTATTTACTCCTGACTAAAGGAGATAGGGATAACATCTTTAGCTGTCCAATTATTGAGTCCAGCACCCACAGTAGGAAAAATCCATGCCTCCAGGTTGTAGTCTTCATCTTGATCTCCCACAGCATTGATAACCCCTTGATTGGTGATACGAACAGCACGAGCACGACGAACAGCCTTCTGGGACTCTGCAGTGAAACCCAAACCAAACTTGTCAGACTTGTATGGAATATCAGGAAGCTGACCCCAAATAGTACAACCACCTTCTTCCACCACAGCTTTTGCATCATTGAGGGAGGCCATTGCCATTGTTGGAGGGTTTCTGATGACCACAGGAACCTTCTTCACAGCAGGAGGAGTCACACAATCCTTAACAGCCCAGGGAACCACTTCAAATGACTGACATGGAGTTTCAATGTATTCACCTTCTACTTCCAGATACTTGAAAGTGTTTACATGGCTGACAAAGTATTCTTCCTCTCCAAAGACAGTAACAACTTTTCCATTCACCGGATATCTCAACTTTTGATGTAATGTGGAGGTCACAGCTCCTGCCCCATGAATCCAGGGACGACCAAGCAGACATGAGTACGAAGGACGAATATCCATCACATAGAATGTAGCGGTAAACACCTGAGAGCCAACCTTGATTGGAAGATCAATTTCCCCATGCACTACTCTTCTAGAACCATCAAAAGCCTTTACCACAATATTACTGGGCTTCAATACCGTATCTTTAGGACTCAGCCTGTTCAGAACTTCCTTAGGCAACACATTCAGAGAGGAACCATTGTCTATCAGCACATGAGACAGGGTAGTGCCCCTGCATTCAATTGAAATATGCAAGGCCCTGTTATGATCCCTCTTGGCAGGGGTCAAGTCAGCATCAGAAAATCCTAACCCGTTGTCATAGGTCAGGTGAGCAACACAATTCTCAAACTGGTCCACAGAAATTGTACTGGGTACATGAGCCATCTTTAGAAACTTGATCAATGACTTGGCATGAGCCTCAGAACATAATAACAGGGAGAGCATAGAAATCTTTGAGGGAGTATGCCCCAGCTGATCAACAATATCATAATCACTCTTGCGAATGATTTTCAATACTTCTTCCATCTGCTTAGAGAGGTCATCAGCAGCTGGCACATCAGTAGATACAGGCTCAATAACAGGACCCTTGCCCCGAGCATCAGTGGTGGAAGTAACAGCAGGAGTAACTGCACTCTTAGAAGCAACTGGAGGAGAGAAGACTCTTCCACTACGAGTGATCTTGCTAGATCCGGCAATATTATCAATGTCAACAGGCATATCAGGTAAAGGCTCCTGTTTGACACCATGGATGTAAACATCAGACCCATAGTGCCAAGGCACAGCTTTGTCAGATGTATAAGGAATAGGACCGGGAGTGGTAATGATCAGAGGAGCTACTCTGGCTTCAGCGACAACTTTCACAGGACCTTCAGCAGTAATCTTGATTGGGCCCTGATGAGTAATTTTAATGGGACCCTTTGAAGTGATTCTTAGTGGTACTTTGTCAACCATATCAACCTCTTCAATCTTCTTACCCTGAGTCAGATGATCTACCATACTTTCTACAGATGCTGGTCTTCTTTCAAACACTATAGTACACTTATCCATGAGACGTTGAATCCCATCTCTCAAAATGAAGCAACTATCCGGCTTATAGGTACAATACAAACAATCTTCACGACAACCTGGAAAGGTCCCAGCTTGTACTAACCTCTTTTTGATAACAGACAATGGTGTGCTCAACTCCATAACCGAATAGACATGCAGATCTTCATCAATATCTTCATCAATGGCGTTGACAGTCTTCTCGTGATTTGGCATTGGAGCTGTAATTACATTTGGAGTACCTGGTGGATCAAACTCAATTTCTCCAGCATCAATCATATCTTGAATTTTGTTCTTCAATACCCAGCAGTTATTAGTATCATGTCCTGGACAGTTTGAATGATATGCACATCGTGCATTGGGATTGTACTTGGGAGATGTAACATTGGGATTCTGAGGAGCCTCCCTCAGGGTAATAAGTTCAGCCTTCAACAAATGTTGTAATGCCTGAGCCATTGACATGTTGATCTTCGTGAACTGTCTTCTAGCCCTCTGTTGGTTGCCCTGAGGCTGCTCTGTTGTTGCAGGAGTTGGATTTGAAATATGAACTGCACTAACAGACTGATGCCTTCTGTTACGATCAGGCTGACCATACACAGCATTAGATTCTTTCTTCCCAGTGGGAGGCTTCTTTGCAGCACCTGATGAAGAAGTGCCCACTTGGATCTTACCATTCTTGATACCATTCTCTACTCGCTCTCCTGTCATGATCAACTCAGTGAAGCCAGATGATGAGCTTCCAATGAGATGACTGTAAAACGGACCATTCAGCGTACACATGAACATATCAACCAATTCCCTATCAGTCAAAGGGGGTTGAACTCTTCCAGCTAAGTCTCTCCACTTCTGAGCATACTCCTTAAAGCTTTCTTTGGCACCCATAGACATGCTTTGAAGCTGCATGCGAGTGGGGGCTAAGTCAGCATTGTATTGATACTGCTTGTAGAAAGCTTCAGCAAGGTCATTCCAATCTCTGATGTTGACACTCTCCAACTGATAATACCACTCTAGCTGAGCTCCAGATAAACTCTCTTGAAAGAAATGGATCCACAACTTTTTATCAGCAGTGTGGGGTTGAATTCTTCTGACATAAGACCTCAGATGCAATTTGGGACAAGAGACCCCATCATAGACAACAAATGTAGGAACTTTGAACCCAATGGGTATGACCACCCCAGATATCAAGCTCAAATCCTCAAAATCCAGCCCAGATGATTTCTGTAATTCCATAGCATCCATTCTATCCACCAGCATCTTGAATTTGTCTTCGTTAGGCTCATGGTAGTAGTTAGCCTCAGAATCAGAGTCCCCCATAGTGTTGTGGAGACTGCCTTTCTCCTGCTCAGATTCTTCAGATTCATAGTCTTCAACCTGTTCCTTGGTCTTGGCAGGACCTTTGAACCTTCTTCCCATGTTGAGCAACCCAGCAGACCTTCTAGCCTTCTTAGTCTTCTTGGCCAGCAGTGTCTTCAATTCATCCTGCCCCTTGGATAGGTTCAGGATCAGCTCTTGGAACTGTGCATTCTGTGCCTGGAGATCCTTAACTGATTGTTCAAGAGCCATTGCTGAAATAAACAGCGAGGAGATGAGAAACCTGTGCACAATTATAAACCTGTGATGCAATGATATGGGAATGCATATGCAATGTTTTCAAGGACCGTAGGATTTAAATTTGCTTAAACAAACAAGAAAGTAACTTTTTATTAGTAATAACTTGTTTTGCCTTTTAGGCTTACAAAAAATGAAAACAAAATAAGTACAAAAGATGGGGTTTTAAGTCTCCCATGGACGTTTTCTCTTTGGGTTGAGGTATGAGTTGAGGTTTCGTTCCTCATGAAGTAGCTTTGTTAGCTCTAGGATCCTTGCTTGGCTTGCTTTGTGATGAGCCTCGAAAGTATCCCTTTGCTCTTTCAGTTGGATCCATGATCTCTGCAAGTCTTCCATATCAGTAGGCATGTCTGGGTGAAGGATGGTATAAGCTGTGTCTCCTTCAGCAACAGGTTCCATGGTAACTGGTAGGACGGCAGGATATGGCATCATGAGTGTCTGAGCACGAGATCGTACCCATCTGAGATAGGCCTCCATAGGAATAGTGTACTTAGGCTCCAGTGTCTTGCTGTCAATCCTGTTTACCTTTCCCCAAGCTCGGATGAATCTCTGACGGTGACCCTGAAGATCGTTGTCGTAATCAAACACAATGCCCTGAATCAACATGTCATGTGGACCGTCACTTCGGGCGTAACCAAACTGTCGTAAAGCTAGAGAGGGGTTGTAGGTGATGCCTCCTCTTATGCCTAGAAGTGGCACATTAGGAAACTCCCCACAACGGTCAATGATGGTGACATTCTCCATAGATCTGGAGCACCAATGGATGTCTGAGTGAGAAAGTGACATGATCCTCTTGGACCATCTGAACCCTTGCTCATTCTTCATTACTGAGCGAGGAAGGTGAGAAATAAACCACCTAGAAAGTAAAGGTATGCAGCACATCAAAGTTCCTCTTGCCCTTGTAGTACGGGTGTGAAGAGAATGTAGGATGTCTCCAAGTAAGGTAGGCACTGGATTGTGACTCAGGAATATGTTGATGGCATGACCGTCTATGAACTGATCAGGATTGGGGAACAACACTAAGCCATAAATCAATAAGGCTAAGATCTCCTCAAAAGCATCGTAGCTCATAGCCTTCAAGAACATTTGAGCTTTATCCACTAATACCTTGGCAAGAATACCTTTAACTCCACTTCTCGTCTCTAGAACAATGTCAGACTTCTTCAGATGTAGAGCTGCAACAATAACTTCTGGTTTAAGCTCCTTCTCTAAGCCTGTGAATGGCTTCTGATCAAGAACAGGTATACCCAGAAGTTTAGAGAACTCCTCCATGGTTGGAACCAGCTGATAATCAGGAAATGTAAAGCAATGGTGCTTAGGGTCAAAGAACTGAAACAGCACACTCATCATGTCTTCACTGAACCCTGAAGTAACTAGATCCAATAAGTGACCATGTCTCTTGTTGAACTGGGAATGATCAGGCACTAGGGAAACCAGCTCCTTGAGCTTAGCAGGTATCCCTACAAAGTTGATCCTGATGGTGTTTCTACGAGCAGAAGCCATGACCTGCAACAAAGAACAAAGATAAATCCTTTGGTCCTTGAAATGGTTAGGGAAAATGATATGCTTATGATGCATGATGATGTCATGATGTCATGCTCAATCACAAACATGTGGCACACACAAACAAGTCACACCATAGCCCTAGGTTTAAAGGCTTGCATGAGGTTCAAAGGCAAGTACCCTCCCCTGAAGTTAGATGGTTCATCCTGTCCTACAAAAGTAACCAGGTTCTAAGGGATCTCAATATCATTGATCCTTCACAAGGGTGGTTGTTCAGAAGGCAACTTACTTGCCAACCAAAACCCTCCAAGTTTAAGATCTCAATGAGCGTAGTATCGAGTGTCAACCAACTTCAGTCTGCACCAAAGCCGGTTACCTCACTACTTTCTAAAGGCCAAGATGAGTTAACTAGGGTTCTAAAAGTCAGTTAGTGCATTGACAACATATGGCAGCCTCAATATTATCCTCAACTTGACTTAAGGAATATAAGCACCAACCAAGAAGTCGCACTAACTATGGCCACCAGATCAACCGTATCGATATACGTCGTACAGTTTCCTTGGTCTATTGCCATTTACCTAAGGTACACTAGATCCGGGTTAGGATCTTTCACACATAAGAGCACCCCAACAATATAATAATAAAGCAAACAAGGCAAACAATTTAAAGTGATCTTAATTCCTAAGGGTACCCCTCTTAAATAGATCCCCAGCAGAGTCGCCAGTTCTGTAACACGGTGGGAGAACTGACTTTAAACAATGTTGCGGATAGCAAGAGTCGCCACCGACTTTTATTTTATCCATAAGGAAAGGTTATAAAAGAACAGGAAAGACCTTAGAGAATATTTTGGGTCCGGGGGGTAGGTTATGAAAAGGGAAGGTATTAGCATCCTTTTCATCCATGGTTATCCATGGGCTCTTAGGTACTTAAGCTCACTTTTGAATTGTTTTGAAATTGTAGTGTGTGAATAGAAAATTTTCAGAATAGTTAATAAATAATCCATGTAAGGATGTGTTAAGAACTTGTTTGAAAACTTGTTGAAAATTTGTTTAAGTGCGAAACAATTTTGAAGTGAGCAAGCACCTAGGAGTAACCTACCCTAATGTTTAAAGGTCTTTCTTATTCTTCATTCTTTCCTTTAGTAAGACTATCCCTACCATAATGGAGTAGGTAGTCCTTACTTTGGATGTTAAGGGACATGTGAGGGACAATTTGACTTTGAAGGCCATTGTGGGATGTAATAAGCACATATAAGGGACCATCATCATTTTTCGAAAGGGACTTGATTCGTAAAGGCAACCATAAGGGACTTTGATGATTTTTTTTATTTGAGGGACTTGCTTTATACACCCCACTTAACCATTATTCGTAGGCAACTTGAGGGATATCCTTAGGAAGTGAGACGGCGATTAAAATCGACTTACGTGTGTGACGTGTTTATTTTAATTATCTTTATTTAAAAGTGATCTAAATTTATTTTAATATTACATACATGTTGTTACACTCCCTAATTACTAACCATAATAATAATTAAATAATTAAACAACTTTACATCCAAGAAACAATTACAAAATAATAAGCAAAATAATTAAATAGCAAAGATAAATAAAATATAAATAAGCAATAATAAATAATAAAGGGGGTTAATTCTAAGTTTACTCGGCAAGACATCGCATCTTGTGCCTACGTATCCTTACGGGAGTGGAATCAGAGTAATCGTAGTTCCCCTCAATAGGGAGGTTAGAAACTTCTTGACTGTGGTCAAGGTCTCAAGGGGAATAAACGCATCTTAAGGACACGCTTACGTGGAGTGTAGAAACTCCAAATCTCTACGTTGAAATGTTAAGTTGTAATTAGGGTTAAATTAGGGATTCCACGGCGGGAAACCCTAAAATGAGCGCGGCGGCTCTTTGACCTAATGCTAAGGGTAAAATTGTAATTTTGCCTGCGGCGAGGCATTTGTGAAAATTAGGGTTTGTAGTTTGTAGTTTTGAGGATTTGAAATTGAATGTGTGAAGTTTTACGGACTATTGGCGCGGCGGCCAAACAGTTAGACCTAACCTTCAGATGTGTGTAATGTGACAGAAATAATAGTAAACGCGTGAGATAATTGAATCATGCAAACAGAGAGATAATGTCATAATTTAAACCATGCAAGCAGAAATTTAAAGGCAGAATTTAAAGAGCGATTGTTAAGTTCGCGAGGTTACATGAGAGGAGCAGATACAATATGATAATGAAATTTGAATTGAACAATAATAAAATGAAATAAATAACGGTTCTAGTTATTATTTTAAAAAAAAGATTTTAGTTATTATTTTAAATTTATCTAAAAAAAAGTTTTTCTTAAAAATAATAGGTTTTCATATTAATTTGGAAAAGATGTTAATGTTATTTATTTTTAAAAAAAACAGATTTTTATATTATAACAAATTTTAATAAATTAATGATAACAATAATAATAATAATGGTAATAATAATGATAATAATGATAATAATAATAAATAATGATAATAATAATAATAATAATAATAATAATAATAATAATAATAATAATAATAATAATAATAATAATAATAATAATAATAAAGCAATAATGAATTTTAAATGTGCCAAATAACCCAACAATGTTGCTAACGCAGAAATGCGCTCATCGCAACCAGATCTAAATCGGATGAAACAAAATTTATCGCAAAGAAAAAGAAATTAAGCAAAAAATAGTATTATTGCTCACACAAAAATGCGATCATCGCAACCAGATCGAACTAACACAAATGTCACGCGTCATGCACACAAATGTGCAAACATCGTATCGACATAATTCGATCAAAAATCTTATATATATAAACTCTAACAATTTAAAAATTATATATATATATAAACGTAACAGTAATAGATAAAGAAAAAGAAATAACGGTAATAGATGAAGAAAAAGAAATAACGGTAAAAGATGAAGAAAAAGAAACAACAGTAATAGATGAAGGAAAAGAAATAACGGTAAAAGATGAAGAAAAAGAAACAACAGTAATAGATGAAGGAAAAGAAATAACGGTAAACGATGAAGAAAAAGAAACAATAGTAATGGATGAAGAAGAAAACTAAATAACGGCAAACGACACTCACTCCTCTTAGGTTTTTTTCATTCTCTTCCCTTTTTCCAACAAGGCAACACATGTATATATAGGGAACAAATTAGGGTTAACACCAAATTGTCAATAATGTCCCTAAAGCCCATTTTAAAGCCCAAACTAAATAATTAGTTAAGAAAAAATAAAATTTAAATAATTTAAAATAATTAAAATAAACTTAAAATAAAAACTAATAATCCTATTGATTCCTAAAATAAAAAATATTATAAAAAGAACAAAATTTTTTTCAATATTTTTTATTTTATGATTTTTTGGATATTTTTATGAATAATTTAGAAAAAAGTGAAAAAAATAATATTTTAAAAAATGATTTAATTAAAATACGAAAATAATAATTAAATAATAATAAAAAACTATTTTTGTTATTTTTTTAATGAAAGATAGAAAAATTTAGAGTAAAAATAATAAAAAACAAAAAAAAATGACAAAGGTGAGATTCGAACTCTCAACCTCTCACACTCATAACTCCTTACACATGTCCTCCTGCCAATTGTGCCATTTTTACTTTTTTAGAAAAAAAATGCATGCCATATGATATTTACCTGCAAAAAGTCAAACGACTACACAAATTTGTTAGTAATTGATTAAATGCAATGAAATGCGACGACAAATCTTAGGGCAAAATTTGGGGTATTACAGTTATTATGATAATATTTCTCACCCAACCTCTCTTTGATGTTGGCAAAAAAAAATCATGAAGTTTGACATTGGTTTGACCACAGTTGACCTCAGTTTGACCTTTTAACTGCATTGACTGCTTTTGACTTATCTGATCATCTGACTGAGCAAACTTTTGAGAAAAGTCTTGAAACTTGACATGGGGGTTCTTATACACATATAAGATGTTATGAAGCTCACTTGAAGTCTTGGAAGTCCATTTAGCCTGATTAAAGTCAAAACCCTAGTTTTGGATGCACTGCTTAGGAGGTGCATTGTCTGAGGGAATTGTCAACTCTTCTGACCAATTGTGAATTTTGTGAACCTTGTGAACCTTCTTGGAACACAAAGTCTTGTATTGTGAGGGCAAATTTTGGGGTGCAACAATACCATTCTTTGAAACACCATTTTCACTTGTAGCTTTCTAGACGAAGCTTTGATCGACAAATTTGTATGCGATAATACTCTCTTGATCTTTTTTGATCTTGTTTGCTTGCTTGCGTCTCTTGCTTTTTGCGAAGACTTCAGAAGAATGATGATTCTAGTTTCATCTTCAATATATACCCCTATGGGTGTATAGTATAAGCATCTTCAATATATATATCCCCACGGGTATATAGCATAAGTATCTTGCGTACCAATCTTGTATGAGTTGTCTTCATCAAAACACAGAGTCCTTGAAGCTTGCTTCTACAATCTCCCCCTTTTTGATGATGACAACCGATCCTTTGAAAATTCTGCTTTGATACTTGGTTCTCTTTATTTCTCCCCCTAAGTTAGAGAGCTCCCCCTAAATACAAGAGAGATACAATCCTTCTCCCCCTTAGACATAAGAGAGATATAATATTTCTGCATAGGGAAATGTTAGAGACCAATCCTTCTCCCCTTTGTCATTAGCAAAAAGGTAGAGGAGCAATAAGAGTGAAAATAACAAGCATACATAATAAGCACATAATCACAAACACTTATCACATAAAAAGCACTTAAAAACACATTTAACCAAAATTTGACCAAATTTTCGTTTCTAATTTTTGAAAAAATTAACAGTGTTAATCGGTTAACCCTGAGGGTTAATCGGTTAACACATTAAAAAATTAAATCAAAATTGAAAAACTAATAGTGTTAATCGGTTAACCCTAGGGGTTAATCGGTTAACACATGCGAAATTTCAGAAAAATGCTTAAAACAGTAGGAAAGCAAGTTTGAAAACATAGCAACTACACACATTAATTTATGAAAAGTTTAGATGTCATTCAAGGCCTCTGTGTTTCATCATCAAATCATATTGTAGAAGCAAGCTTCAAGGCCTCTGTGTTTTGATGAAGACAACTCATACAAGATTGGTACGCAAGATACTTATGCTATATACCTGTGGGGGTATATATATTGAAGATGCTTATACTATATGTAACACCCCACTTCCCAAATTAAATAAAATGTAAACATTATAAATAAACATCAAAGTTTTCACCAAAATAGTGGGATATCACATCACCAAATTTTTATAAAAATACTTTATTAATTATTCTCAAAAATAATACAGCGGAAAACATTATTCCAACGTTCTCGGCCATCCGCCAAATTTCATAAAATCTTTATTATTATAATTCACAAAAAAAGTGATACGTCACAGGATTACAACAAGTTTGACATAAAACAATTAAAACACCCATATCCCGTGTTACGTATCAGAGCATCCTAGACTCGACTGGCACACCACCATCCAAGCTATCTAAGTACCTGGATTATCTGTACTTCCGGAGAAGTACAGACACAACAACAACCAAGGGGTGAGAAAACATGATCAAAAATATATTGGTAATGTAATACATGTAAACAAGGTAGTAAAACACACCAACACACCAATATTCACCCCAACAACTCCATATAACGAACCTACTGTTCAAATTACAATATAACATATTATAATGCAAATATGCAACTCAACACCATGCATGCGGTACCGACTCATTGGTTCATTCAATCGAACCTGGATAAATCACTTACGCTCCTCCTGAGACATGATCTATCCCCCACCATTCTCCACAAAGGAGTACGGATGAATCACTTACGCTCCTCCTGAGACATGATTCATCCCACCAAAACACCATGATATGCACACACCAATGCATAACTATCATAATTAGGCACTCAAAGTGCACACGATCCTCCTGATCATATCATCATACATCAATGCATATATGTACAGATATAACATACACCAACACCGTATAGATCAATCAGATAGTAAACAACTTCATACTATAACACCAGATATAACCACATCCCAACACTCGGGAACGCACGATCCTACTGATCACTACATATATATACATTAACTAATTGTTCACCAACAATATCAAGGAAAACGAGTACCATCACCAAGTAAACAAGTTCATACTTTATCACCAAGATATAAACACGTCCCACCACTCGGGAATACACGATCCTACTGATCACTACACCATGCTCCGCATGATTCATACACCAACTAATTATACATTTAAATAATTAGTAACGGAAATCACATACTATCACTGAGTACTCACTCTATAACACTCAATCATCTCCCCTATAATCAACAAAGTCCAAGGGCACTACACTCTTAGCGCACACAGCATAACAACATAGAAAAACCACATTCTGCTACGCTCGCTACACCCTTGCTAGGCGAGCTCCCAGCGAATGCTCGCTACCTGTTCGCTTAGCGAACCTCCTCGCGAATGACAGCAGTGGCTACTGTAATGATTCGCTATCCAACTCGCCACAGCGAATACCCAGCGAATACTCGCTACCTGTTCGCTTAGTGAACCTCCTCGCGAAGGAAAACAGAACCTACTGGACTCACTCGCTACCTCACTCGCTAGGCGAGCACCTAGCGAACGCTCGCTGCCTTCTCGCTAAGCGAAGTGCTAGCGAGTTGCCTGCGACTTCTCAAGTTCTCACAGTTCAGAATTCTCACTCTTCTCCGATTCAAGCATATTCTATAACATCCACTTCCTATACTATCCGTATTACGACCAATGCATATTAGGCTTATCAATCTTCCTATAATTCTACTCCAGATCAACATTACGGCACACTACCGGCACTTTAGAGTTACTCTGAACCTTACTCAAACCAAACCAACACCAACAGTCAATCAACAATGGCAACATCAAACATCCGTACATCATCATGTACATATTATTCCAAAGTCATCACTTAAACAATCTATCGACACATCAAAAAGGTCATACAGAACTTCCCTAAAACCGTAAACCCAACCTATACGTCAAATTAACCAAAAACAACAATTCACCAACCATCAACATATTTCAATCCATCAACATCAACATCAACATAACTCAACAATCAATAGCATGTCAATATAAAACTTCATCAACGATACATTCCTACGGGGTTAAGGAATCCCCACTACCCTATACATGTATATACCATTCCCAATCAAGTTTCTCCCCCCTTACCTTGTTAATCGGTTGATCGATGAAATTCTTCCTGGATTTGGTCTCTTGGCCTCCTCTTTTCTTTCCGTTCTTCGTTCCCTTTTTCCTTCGTTCTTCTCACTTCTCTCGTTCTTTCCTCTTCTCTCTTTCTATCGCTCTTTCTCTCTTCTCTCTTTCTATCGTGTTATTTTCTCTAATACTTCCCCCACCCCTTCATATTCTATTTTCCTTTTTATTTCCTATCCCAATAATAATAATAACTAATAAAAATAACATAATAATAATAATAATAATAATAATAATAATAATATTATTATTATTATTATTATTATTATTATTATTATTATCACACCAATTTCCCACGATCTATGGTAATCTTTTTTCTCTCTATTCCAACTTTTCTAATATCTCCTCGCTATCCCTTCATATTTCCTTCCTCACGATTTCTATCATGACTTTTCATATTTACATTCTAACTTCCCAATAACCCTTCCACCTCTTATTTTACTTATTCCAACCACTAATATTCCCAATAATAATTCTAATATAATAATTATAATAATCATTATAATAATAATAATAATAATAATAATAATAATAATAATAATATAATATAATACTATTATAATATTATAGTAATATTCAACATAATAATAATAATAGTAATACACCCAACAATAATTATAATTATAATAATAATAATACTAATGATAATAATAACAATTATATTAATACTAATAATAAAATAATATTAATAATAATAATCTTAATATTAATAATACTAATATAATATTACTAATATTAATAATACTAATCATAATAATACTATTAATAATAATAATAATAATAATAATAATAATAATATTATCTCACCAAAATAATAATAATAATAATAATAATAATAATAATAGTAATAATATTATTATCTCACCAAAATAATAATAATATTAATAATACTAATAAATATAATAATATATAATAATAATAATAATAATAATACCCCCACCACTATTACTATTATTCATTATATTATCATATTCACACCAAAAATCATAATAATATAATAACTATATTAATAATAATATTATATTCTCCATATTAATAATATTACTACAAATATTAATAATAATCATAAATATAATAATAATAATAATAATAATATAATAACAATAATAATACCACCACCAATATTACTATTATTTCTTATATTATTATAAACTCACCAAATTACCACCAATGATCCTCCCATCTCAGGGACACCCACCAAACATCGTCAAATACACCCTACCAAAGGGCACATCAACATATAATATTTAAAATAATAATAAAATGACTAAATAATTAAAATGGGTGTTTCAACTCTCCCCCACTTTAATTATTTTCGTCCTCGAAAATTACCTGATGGAAATAATTCCGGATACGCTCCCCGCATCCTTTATTCCAATTCTCAGGTCACACTGCCTTCTGCAGCACCTCCCCATACTACTTTCACCAAAGATATCTCCTCCCTTCGGAGTCATTCCTCGCTCGCCAAAACGAACTAGCAATGCCTCAACAATCAGAATATTTTTCACTTGTACATCATCCACCTGGTTCAATGTACTTTCTCGACTAAGACACATGAAACATATCATGCCAATTCACAGCGACAACGGAAAAACAGTCTAACATGTTACTCCTTCCATGCCTTCGCTGCGCCCTCTGATACAACTACAGAACACGGTGCGAACTTCTGAGATTTCGAAGCTCGACCAACACCAGTCACCGGCGTGACTCTCAAAACACATATTGCCTCGGATCCTCTCGATATTCTCAGCCATCTCAAGCATAATTTTCAAGTCTGAGTACAACACTCTCACTCGATTTCTTTCAACACAGGAGAGTCCTACACTCCTTATCTCACCAAGCCACATATAGTGCCATTCCGACACTAGGATGGTAACCGTTATTATAGGTAACTCAATCAACGATAATTAATCATCCCACGCTCCACCTTGATCCGACACCCAAGCTCTCACCAATTCTCTATAGACTCAATAGTCCTCTCTGACTGACCATCAGTTTGCGGATGGTAGGTCGAACTCAGCTTCAACTTAGTACCCGAAGCTTCCGGTAAGCCCCTCCAAAATCTCAATATAAACCTCAAATTTCCATCTGACACAATATTCGTCAGTATCTCATCCAACTTCACCAATTTCTCAATATGCATCTCGTATATCCTCAACACGGAATAGTTAATCCACTCCTAACAATACAAATTAAAATTATGTTTTTACAAATTCTTTGGAAATCTCAACACCAATTTCGTGAAAATACTACCTGATTTCCACTCTGGAATATTTAACGACTGCATCAGACTCAACAGTCTCTGATGTTCACTCTTCGAATTCCTACAATTCTAACCAGCATATTCCACCTCAACTACTCCACCCCTTATCCATGGTCTCCAAAACAATCTACTCAAATTCGGTTACTTCTTCATAGCACCGGGATGGATACTCCATCTACCTCAATGTATTTCTTCACGAGTACTCCTACTCCCCTCAACAACATCTGGTACACATACCCTATCATAACACATCATGGTACTATTTCCACAAACCTGACAATCCACTCTTCGACTCTAATTTATCAATTTCAACTATTTCACTACTCAACCCAGGTTTCTGACTTTCTCGATTCTGCTCAAGGATATCACTAGTCAGATCTTAATAATAAAAGCTTAACTCCATAAGAAGTCTCCTTACTCACAAAACTCATATTATGAAATTGCTCAATTAGTTCTAACTCTTTTCACCATCATCTTCGGTATATGCAAATATTTCTAACTCACCACATCATCTACCATGTCCGCTTTACCCGAATGGTAATTCAACTCGAAGTCGTAATCTTTTCGAAGTCCCAATTATTTCCTATGCCTCATATTCGTCTTATTCAAATTAAACAAATACCTTAAACTCTTAAGATCACCAAACATCTCCGATCTCAGTCTGAACTTTTGAAGACTCCGACTCCGGTACAATCACAATAGTAACCAACTCTAAATCACTGGTCGGATGATTTCTCTTATACACTTCAAGTTGCCTTTTGCATAATTGAAACTCGCTGAAGTTGTCTTTAGCAAATCCCCTAATTATATCAACAAGCATCACAAACACCACAATTAGTTCTATCGGATTCGGCAGAACTTTCCTTACGGAAGTATATCAACGCTCTTTTTCCAACACTGATAACTCCAGTTCCTTATGCTCAACATAATCCTCTATACTCTTCGAATACCTTACAATATCATTTATTAACACAACCATTACCTTATATAAATAATTAAAGAAGATCCCATGCCAAGTGGACAAACAAGTTGTGAGTTATAGCGGGAACACATACCGTACCGCCCGTCCTTACCACAACATTCAAACACACTTCATCAATAAATAGATTAAATCTATGTCAATAATTCACCATCTCATAGATAATTTGAATAGCTTTCCAACGCTTCGAACCGTGCGTCATTCCGAGTTACGGTTCTCCCGTTACGGCAAAAACACCAGAATAACATTTTCTGCCCAGGACCCCTTCGCCAGGCGAACACCGCAGCGAATATGGACGTTCGCCAGTATGCTCGCCAGGCGAACATGACAGTCCCAAAATCCTCTTTTCGACCCTTACCCGACTTCCGAGTGTCCGATTTCGATTCCATAAAAAGTTGCGATCTCGGAATTTAACGTACAACAACAATTTTATACTTAGGAAGCCATCCAACACATTTTAAATCTATGAACAATTTAAAACTCAATTACTTCCAATCTCAACAGCAGATCTTTGAGCCTCCTAATACGATAGAACTTTTGACCTTCGTCCCATCCACCACAAGAACTCTACTCGAGATCACATGACCAAGGGACTCACATCCCTCGATCAATTGTTCCATCAAATCATTAACTCTTGGAAGCGAACACCTATCCTTGATAGTCACCCTGTTCACTTATCTATAGTTCACCCAAAGCTTCACAAAACCTTCTATCTGTCTAACCAACAAAATTGGTGCACATTACGGTAGCACACTCAAACAAAAGAACCTCTCTCCTAGAAGGTCTTCAAGTTGACTCTTCAACTTCTCCAATCCCAACGAAAACACACCATATGGAGTCACTAATATTGGACTCGTTCCAACAACAAAGTCAACGTGTGAGCTTTACTTCACACTCCGATAGTAAATCACCTACCTCATCCGGAAACCTCCGGCAATCGCAAATAATTGACAAATCCCAATTTTTCTCACTTTCCTTCTCATTCCAAGTTTCAGTCAAAATAGACACTTCAACACCGTCTTACGCCAAATTCCTCAAAATAATCCCTTAAGCACTTAGCTTAACTCAAGATTATTCACTGCTCACGCCACCCAAGCTTGCAAGACGCGTCTATCCCATCCAACACAATCTTGTCCAGTATTAACAAGAGATTAAGGGTGATCAGTTCCTCAATTTGTTAATAGACAGCCGAAATCATGATGGGGTACAAACCATCTTTACCAACTATTATATCATTCCTCAACACCATAAGCCACCAAATTGTAGCTTTCCGGAGAAATACAACTTCTCCCCCACTGGAATCATTCCACTTCTACCGACAAACTTAACCAACAACATGTATCGACAGTGTTTTTACGCACATGTCGCATACCAGGGAACAACAACACTAGACAACATTGGCCGGACGGACCGACCTGCTCTGATACCAATTGTAACACCCCACTTCCCAAATTAAATAAAATGTAAACATTATAAATAAACATCAAAGTTTTCACCAAAATAGTGGGATATCACATCACCAAATTTTTATAAAAATACTTTATTAATTATTCTCAAAAATAATACAGCGGAAAACATTATTCCAACGTTCTCGGCCATCCGCCAAATTTCATAAAATCTTTATTATTATAATTCACAAAAAAAGTGATACGTCACAGGATTACAACAAGTTTGACATAAAACAATTAAAACACCCATATCCCGTGTTACGTATCAGAGCATCCTAGACTCGACTGGCACACCACCATCCAAGCTATCTAAGTACCTGGATTATCTGTACTTCCGGAGAAGTACAGACACAACAACAACCAAGGGGTGAGAAAACATGATCAAAAATATATTGGTAATGTAATACATGTAAACAAGGTAGTAAAACACACCAACACACCAATATTCACCCCAACAACTCCATATAACGAACCTACTGTTCAAATTACAATATAACATATTATAATGCAAATATGCAACTCAACACCATGCATGCGGTACCGACTCATTGGTTCATTCAATCGAACCTGGATAAATCACTTACGCTCCTCCTGAGACATGATCTATCCCCCACCATTCTCCACAAAGGAGTACGGATGAATCACTTACGCTCCTCCTGAGACATGATTCATCCCACCAAAACACCATGATATGCACACACCAATGCATAACTATCATAATTAGGCACTCAAAGTGCACACGATCCTCCTGATCATATCATCATACATCAATGCATATATGTACAGATATAACATACACCAACACCGTATAGATCAATCAGATAGTAAACAACTTCATACTATAACACCAGATATAACCACATCCCAACACTCGGGAACGCACGATCCTACTGATCACTACATATATATACATTAACTAATTGTTCACCAACAATATCAAGGAAAACGAGTACCATCACCAAGTAAACAAGTTCATACTTTATCACCAAGATATAAACACGTCCCACCACTCGGGAATACACGATCCTACTGATCACTACACCATGCTCCGCATGATTCATACACCAACTAATTATACATTTAAATAATTAGTAACGGAAATCACATACTATCACTGAGTACTCACTCTATAACACTCAATCATCTCCCCTATAATCAACAAAGTCCAAGGGCACTACACTCTTAGCGCACACAGCATAACAACATAGAAAAACCACATTCTGCTACGCTCGCTACACCCTTGCTAGGCGAGCTCCCAGCGAATGCTCGCTACCTGTTCGCTTAGCGAACCTCCTCGCGAATGACAGCAGTGGCTACTGTAATGATTCGCTATCCAACTCGCCACAGCGAATACCCAGCGAATACTCGCTACCTGTTCGCTTAGTGAACCTCCTCGCGAAGGAAAACAGAACCTACTGGACTCACTCGCTACCTCACTCGCTAGGCGAGCACCTAGCGAACGCTCGCTGCCTTCTCGCTAAGCGAAGTGCTAGCGAGTTGCCTGCGACTTCTCAAGTTCTCACAGTTCAGAATTCTCACTCTTCTCCGATTCAAGCCTATTCTATAACATCCACTTCCTATACTATCCGTATTACGACCAATGCATATTAGGCTTATCAATCTTCCTATAATTCTACTCCAGATCAACATTACGGCACACTACCGGCACTTTAGAGTTACTCTGAACCTTACTCAAACCAAACCAACACCAACAGTCAATCAACAATGGCAACATCAAACATCCGTACATCATCATATACATATTATTCCAAAGTCATCACTTAAACAATCTATCGACACATCAAAAAGGTCATACAGAACTTCCCTAAAACCGTAAACCCAACCTATACGTCAAATTAACCAAAAACAACAATTCACCAACCATCAACATATTTCAATCCATCAACATCAACATCAACATAACTCAACAATCAATAGCATGTCAATATAAAACTTCATCAACGATACATTCCTACGGGGTTAAGGAATCCCCACTACCCTATACATGTATATACCATTCCCAATCAAGTTTCTCCCCCCTTACCTTGTTAATCGGTTGATCGATGAAATTCTTCCTGGATTTGGTCTCTTGGCCTCCTCTTTTCTTTCCGTTCTTCGTTCCCTTTTTCCTTCGTTCTTCTCACTTCTCTCGTTCTTTCCTCTTCTCTCTTTCTATCGCTCTTTCTCTCTTCTCTCTTTCTATCGTGTTATTTTCTCTAATACTTCCCCCACCCCTTCATATTCTATTTTCCTTTTTATTTCCTATCCCAATAATAATAATAACTAATAAAAATAACATAATAATAATAATAATAATAATAATATTATTATTATTATTATTATTATTATTATTATTATTATTATTATTATTATTATCACACCAATTTCCCACGATCTATGGTAATCCTTTTTCTCTCTATTCCAACTTTTCTAATATCTCCTTGCTATCCCTTCATATTTCCTTCCTCACGATTTCTATCATGACTTTTCATATTTACATTCTAACTTCCCAATAACCCTTCCACCTCTTATTTTACTTATTCCAACCAATAATATTCCCAATAATAATTCTAATATAATAATTATAATAATCATTATAATAATAATAATAATAATAATAATAATAATAATAATAATAATAATATAATATAATACTATTATAATATTATAGTAATATTCAACATAATAATAATAATAGTAATACACCCAACAATAATTATAATTATAATAATAATAATACTAATGATAATAATAACAATTATATTAATACTAATAATAAAATAATATTAATAATAATAATCTTAATATTAATAATACTAATATAATATTACTAATATTAATAATACTAATCATAATAATACTAATAATAATAATAATAATAATAATAATAATAATAATAATATTATCTCACCAAAATAATAATAATAATAATAATAATAATAATAATAGTAATAATATTATTATCTCACCAAAATAATAATAATATTAATAATACTAATAAATATAATAATATATAATAATAATAATAATAATACCCCCACCACTATTACTATTATTCATTATATTATCATATTCACACCAAAAATCATAATAATATAATAACTATATTAATAATAATATTATATTCTCCATATTAATAATATTACTACAAATATTAATAATAATCATAAATATAATAATAATAATAATAATAATATAATAACAATAATAATACCACCACCAATATTACTATTATTTCTTATATTATTATAAACTCACCAAATTACCACCAATGATCCTCCCATCTCAGGGACACCCACCAAACATCGTCAAATACACCCTACCAAAGGGCACATCAACATATAATATTTAAAATAATAATAAAATGACTAAATAATTAAAATGGGTGTTTCACTATACACCCGTAGGGGTATATATTGAAGATGAAACCAGAATCATCATTCTTCTGAAGTCTTCGCAAAAAGCAAGAGACGCAAGCAAGCAAACAAGATCAACAAAGATCAAGAGAGTATCATCCCATACGACTTTATCGATCAAAGCTTCGTCTACAAAGCTACAAGTGAAAATGGTGTTTCAAAGAACGGTATAAACATTTTTTACTTTAGAAAATTTATACAAGTGTTCTTTAAAAATCACATTTCAGTACACCACTTTCACTAATCTTTCAAAACTTTTTTAAAATACTTATTCTATTTTAAATTAAGTATTTTTTTCAAAAACCTTCAGTGTTAACCGATTAACCATATGGGTTAACCGATTAACACAATTTAAAATTATGTATTTTGGGACTTCATAACAGTGTTAACCGATTAACCATATTGGTTAACCGATTAACACATGTAAATTTCAAATATTTTTAAATGTTGGAAAGGTGTTACCTGATTAACCTATTTGGTTAACCGATTAACACTGTAACAACCACAACAAATAGCAGCTTTTCATGGAGGATTGCATTGTTTTATATTTTCTTACTGGCTATTTTTACTGTCCCAAAATCACACCTTTTTGGAAAGGTTTTTCACCAGTATAAATTGATTTCTATTTCAAAATCAAAAACAACCTTCAAGAAACAAATTAAAAATTACTCTTTGTCTTCAACCTTTTGAATTTTCATTAAAGTGTTCAAATCATGTTTTGAAAGAAGCCATTGAAATAATTTTCACACTCTCACAGCCTTCTTTCATAAAGAACACTTGTATATTTTATCTGAGTATAATTTGTTTCGAGAAGAAGATCAACCTTGAAGATTGATGTTGCGGTGAAATTTGGATGTCAAGCTATTGATTAACTTGAATCTTAATTCATTTACAACCGGTCTTTGATTTATCCGAAGGAAAGGTTAAAGAAAGGGGAAAACCTATTTTGCATCGTAAACACAATGCGGGGAGAGATCTAAGGTTCGGGGGTTGGTTAAGCTTAGGGAAGGTGTTAGCATCCTAAACTTTTGTAGTACTCTACAGGAATCTCTTGTTTTAAATGTTTGTTATTGCTATGTTATTTGTTTAAGGTTATGCTAAGGGTTAAGGGTTAAGGGAAGGACCTAAGGGGTTAGTCCTAAGTATACTCGCCAAGACTCGCATCTTATGCCTACGTATCCTGGTTAAGGGATGGAATCAGAGTATTCGTAGTTCCCCTCACAGAGGGAGGTGAGGAATTTCTTGACTATGGTCAAGGTTCCTGGGGGAAAATAAACGTTCATAGGGAAGCGCTTATTTTTGGAGTACGGCAACTCCTATTTCTACGTTGAAGCTTGAATTAAAAGGGTAGGGATAAGTATTCCACGGCAGGAAACTTATGTGGAGTACGACGACTCCTAATCCTAAGGCTAGGATAGAGGGTCGGAATTTCCACGGCAGGACGCCTAAGTATGAGTACGGCGACTCGGATCCTAAGGCTAGGATGGGGTGAAGGTGAGGTATTGACTCGACGGTCAAATTAGCGTAACCTTTCCTTCGGAGGGGAATAAGTGATGAAATGGTTTTAGTTATGGACTCAGGAGTTTCTAATTATTTTAAAAATTATCATTAAGTGAAAAATAATGGGCGATGTTAGAGTTACTTACTTTTAGGATTTTTATTAAATCTAAGTTGAGTAGAAAAAGACGGAAAAGTTTTTTTAAGGTTATTTGTTTAATTAATTAATTAGATCTAAATTTAAAAAGGGGGTCTTGAACTAAAAGAAGAATTTTAATTATTTTTTAAGAAGGTGGATCAACTACAAATTAGTAAAAGGTTAAAGTTTCAAGGAAATAAACTATTTTTGGATTTTTTAGACAAAATAAATATTTGGGTTATTAGATTGACAAGAGAAAAAGATAAATTATTGAATTAACATTTTAAATTCTATTTATTTTTATTTTTCATAAAAAAAACGAAGAGATTTATTTTTATAATTATAAGAGAAATATTATTATATTTTAATTATTACAACCTAAATCTAAATCATGTTTGTTTTTTTTATTTTTGATATTTGAAATGAAAATCTGAACTCAACATCTAAATTAAACTAAATTATGATTTTTCACTGCGAGGGAAAATGGAATTAAGCAATTTTTACATTTTTATAATTATGAGAAAGATTAAAATTAAGATCTTGATTAATATTTTTTATTATTTTAATATGTTAATTAAATTCATTTTCAAATTGATAAAAATATTTTTCTTTTCAGATTTTTAATTAGTTAGTTAATTAGTGGTTAGTAAGTTAGGTTAGTTTTAATATTAATATTAACCAACAATTACAAAAATAACATAAAAACATAAAAATAAAATTAAAATTAAAAAACAAAATGGGTATGGCTGGGTGGTCAGGCCCCAGACCCGACCCGGTCAACACAAGTGAGGGAAAGGGTTTCAATTGAAACCCTAAATTCCCAATCCTCGCGGCGCCGTGCTCTTCTTCTTCTCCTTCGTTCGCTCTCTCGATCTCTTCCTTTCTCTTTCGTTATCTTCCTTTCACAACTCCCTTCTTCTTTCTTCTCTGAACTTCAACCTGTAAACATCAAACACGAAAACATCAAAAAGATCTGCAATAGTAGATCGAGATTTTTACCGAAATAGTGGTTCACGGCGACGACGATGGAAGGCGGGTGTGAGGGTTCTCCGGCGAAGTCTTGCGATTCCGATGAGGGGATGATGGCGACAGTGACAGCCGTATCAAGGGTTTCGCGAAGATAAGTTCCCTCGCATTCTCTTTCGTTTTAATTTCGAAGCTTTCCTTCCAGATTTGTGGATTTCTGAACTTATTTTTATGAGTTTCTGTATGCTTGAATGAGTGTGGTGAATCTCCGTATTCTGCGTATTTTTCTTTCTCTGCAATGCGTGTGGCTTTTTTCTGTGATGTGTTTTTGCGTTTGTGAATTTCTGTCAATCGTGAATCTTGTGTGTTCTGTCCTGCCTTTTATATGCTGATTGTGTTTGAAAGTTTGATTTAGAATTCAATTTCAATATTCTCCTGTCAAAACTATTTTGGAAATACTGTTATGGATTTCAATTTTGGCTTGATTGTGATGAATTCCTTACCATTTTTAGATTATTCTGCTTAATCATGTTTGGATGTTGTTTGATATGCTGCTGAATAGATTCCCTATTTTCTTGATTATGTTTGAGACCTATTTTTTGGGAATTAATGCTTCTGATTACATCCATAACTCTTTTGGTCTTATTTGCTTCTATTTGCAGGACATGGTCGCAATTCTGGTGGCTTGTCTCTGAGTATTGTTGAAATAAGTTGGGACTATAACGACAGCATCACGGGTTGTCTTGCCACGGAATGCTTCAGCGGTTTCCTTCATCTTAGTCAGAATTAAAGCACTGACTTCCTCAGGGCATGAACATTTTGGTTTCGACATCCTTATTAATAACCTTGTAAGGAACAAACTTCATGTCTCTCTGGACTTCCTTATCTTCAAAACCTTTTTTATAAGTCTCTTAACATCAAGACAGTTCTTTCAGGGTTAACAGCTGCTGCCAACTTTTTTGCAGCCTCACCAATGAGTCTTTCGCTATTAGTGAAAGAAACCATGATGGAGTGACACAGTTACCTTGGTCATTGGTTGTGATTTCAACATGACCATTCTTGTAAACATCAACACACGAATAGATTGCTCCAAGATCACCTCCAATAACCATGACCGGCTTGAATACGATGGAGCCATGGTGGTTATTTGCAATCCAATTGCCATTTTCTCAAGTTGCAAATTATGCCTGCAAGTTGCTAGAGGCTGAAGATATTGGTGATAAGTAGCAAATGGGGTAGAGTTTGATAAAAGTGGTAAGAGGTCTCTAACCACTGTCCAAGTATCCAAGTCTCGTGTTCTTTTCTTTCTTCCCACAGGACTTACTAACTCTATTATATTAAATGTAAGTGCAGGTTCACTTTCTCACTGTCAGTCCCGTCATGTAGCACATCACGGTAGAGGCTCAGCATCCGCTTACAAGACTGAGTAGACAAGCTTTCTTCCAAGTAGCATTATGGTTGCATGGACTGGATTTAGAGGCTGTGTTGGAAAAACAAGACCATTTAATGTTTTGGAAACGGTATGCTGCAAGAAAACTGAACTTTATGTTGACAAGGTCATTTCTAGCTTTACTTTATTTTGTTAAGCGAAACAGTGTTCTGATTTTCCTTCATTTATCGCAGGATTTGCACTTGAGAACGTATTGGGTAGAACATCGGTTGGTGTTAAGATTTTCTGGCCAAACCAACCGCTTATTGATGACATTGATGCCGTTGTGGTCGGGCTATCGAATGATCGACGCGAAGGCTTCCCGGCTTCTTCCCTGCGAGGTACGATTACATCAACATATCAACATGTCCTTTGGGTGATTTGCGTAACCATGAAACTTTTGTGGTCATTGTTCTAACTGTTTACTTATCCAAGACAGCTCCGCTCATGAAGCTCGCTACGTGAGGTACAAGTGTGGTCCGAATGCGACTCTGGTGTAGAGAATATGAGGAAGATATGCAGCATTTTCTAGAGATTGTATCTTTAGCTTGACTTGCTTGGTGAGTTGCAGGTAATATAGCAGATGCATCACTGGGTTAATTCCTTTCTGAGCCAAATAACTGTTGTTGTTTTTTTTCATGACAGGTCTTAGATTTTCTTGTATAACTTGTCGACGTGGGAGCAGGATAACTAGTATTTGCAGATACCATTTGCCACAAAGAATTCTGCTATGGCGAACCGTCAATATGCTAGCTGCAATGCCACATTCTGTTGTGTTTTCTTTGACAGGTTATTTATGCTTAAATGTGGCGGGTGCGTGTGTAATAATGCTTTTGGTTTGGTAATGTTGTTCTGAAATTAACTAAGTCTCCATTTCCATTTATGTAGCAGAAGAGTTTGATTTCCAACAAGCAAGTCTAGATAGGATTGGGGTGTAACGTACAGCCTGCGGAAGATGTAACACCCCACTTCCCGTATTAAATAAAATATAAATATTATAATAATAATCAGAGTTTTCACCAAAAAGTGGGATATCACATCTCCAAATTTTATAAAAATACTTTATTCATTCTTTTCAAAATAATAAAGCGGAATTTGTTTCATAAAGTAAAATACATCAAAACATGATACGTCACAGGATTTCAACACGTTTGACATAAAACAATTACAACACCCATATCTCGTGTTACGTATCAGAGCATCCTAGACTCGACGGTCACACCAATATCCAAGCTAGCTAAACACCTGGATTATCTGTACTTCCGAAGAAGCACAGACCACAACAACAACAAAGGAGTGAGAAATAATGACCAGAATATAATGGTAATGTAATACATGTAAATAAGGTAGTAAAACACACCAACACACCAATATTCACCCCCAACAACTCCATATGACGAACCTACTGTTCAAATTACAATATAACATATTATAATGCAAATATGCAACTCAACATCATGCATGCGGTACCGACTCATTGGTTCATTCAATCGAACCTGGATAGATCACTTACGCTCCTCCTGAGACATGATCTATCCCCCACCATTCTCCACAAAGGAGTACGGATGAATCACTTACGCTCCTCCTGAGACATGATTCATCCCACCAAAACACCATGATATGCACACACCAATGCATAACTAATATATTTAGGCACTCAACGTGCACACGATCCTCCTGATCATATCATCATACATCAATGCATATATGTACAAATATAACATACACCAACACCGTATAAATCAATTCACACAGTGAGCAATCTCACATTCTAACACCAAGTATAAACACATCCCAACACTCGGGGAATGCACGATCCTACTGATCACTGCACCATAATCATATACATGATACACCCATCATTCATTTTAATTAAATTAGATATTAAACGAGTTCACACTCTAACACCATATATAAACACATCTCAACACTCGGGGAATACACGATCCCACTGATCACTACCCACATATATATCAACTAATTGCCCACCAGTCATTATTACGGGAAACATGTACTATCACCGAGTACACAAGTTAATTAACAGCCTATTCTAGTACCAATCTTGCCTATTACCGTAAGCAATCGGTTTCTAATTCCTATTCCCAAAATCATCACCTACCCACTTTATCGATACCTCAAAAGCCATACAGAACTTTCCCTAAAAACTGTAAAACACCCTATATGCCCTATATGCCAAATCAACCCAAAACACCAATTCATTAACATTGACTTATACTCCATCACTATCAATTACTAGTTATCATCAAACACAAACACACCAATAAACATTATACTTACCAATTATCCTATACTTCCTACTCTAGAACCAACATTACGGTACATTACCGACACTTCAGAGTCACTCTGAATCTCACCAAGGTCCTAACCATAGTCATTAACGACACTATAGGGAAACAACACATAATTTTCCCCAAAGCTATAATCGTGGTCATTACCCACACTAGAGTAACAACACAGAATCTCACCCAAAACTCTATTTATATTTACTATCAACACTGCAGTAACAACATATAATCTCACTAACATCACCATAATATATATACACCAAATTCACCAATACCAATCAACAATTCATCAATATCAAGCATCAATTTAGCATTAGCAACAACAATAACAAGCATGCCAATATAAAACTTCATAGATTGGAATTTCCTACGGGGTTAAGGACTCCCCTCTACCCTATACATGTATATACCATCCCAATCAAGTTTCTCCCCCCTTACCTTGTTAATCGGTTGATCGATGAAAGAACCCTCCAAGGTTTGGCCAATTCTGATTTTCCCCTGTATCCTTCGTTCTTTGCTCCCTTTTCCGTTCCCTTTTCCGTTCTCTCCTTTCTATCGTTCTTTTTCCACTTTCTCTAACTTCTCACAATGTATCGTAAAACTACTAATCCCTCACGTTTCTATTGTAATTCTCTAATCCCAATAATAATAATAACTTAATAATAATAATAATAATAAATAATAATAATAATAATAATAATAGTAATAATAATCCTATTATTATCTCACCAAAATAATAATAATGTTAATAACTTAATAAAATAATAATAATAATAATAATAGTAATAATAATCCTATTATTATCTCCCCAAAGTAATAATAATGTTAATAACAATAGTAACTATAATAAATATAATAATAATAATAATAATATTCCCACCAATATCAATATTATACACTATATTATTATATTCACCAAAACACCACCAATAATCCTCCCATATCAGGGACACCCACCAATAATAATATTCATACCGATGATAATAATTATAATAATAATAATGATAATAATAATAATAATAATAACAATAATAATACCACCAATATTACTATTAACTATTATATTATTATCTCCACACCACCAATGATCCTTATATATCAAGGATACTCACCAATCACATACCAACACACCCCACCTAAGGGCACACCAACATAAAATAATTAAATTAACACCAAAATGACTAAATAAATAAAATGGGTGTTACAACTCTCCCCCACTTTAAGTATTTTCGTCCTCGAAAATTACCTGATGGAACACTTCCGGATACGCTTCCCGCATCCTTCATTCCAACTAACAGGTCACACTGCCTTCTGCAGCACCTCCCCAAGTTACTTTCACCAAAGATATCTCCTCCCTTCGGAGTTGTTTCTCGCTCGTCCAGACGAAATAGCAATGCCTCAACAATCAAATTATTTTCACTTGTACATCATCCACCTTGTTCAATGCACTTTCTCAACTAAGACACATGAAACATATCATGCCAATTCATAGCGACAGCGGGAAAAACGGTCTAACATGTTACTCCTCCCATGCCTCTGCTGCGCCACTCTGATACAAACCATAGAACACGGTGCGAACTTCTGAGACTTCGAAGCTCGACCAACATCAGTCACCGGCGTGACTCTCCAAACATATCTTTCCTTGGATCCTCTTGATCTTTTCAGCCATCTCCACATAATTTTCAGGTCTGAGCACAACACTCTCACTCGACCCATTCCAACACAGTAGAGTCCTACACTCCCTATTTCACCAAGCCACATATAGTGCCATTCCGACACTAGGATGGTAACCGTTATTATAGGTAACTCAATCAACGGTAATTAATCATCCCACAATCCACCTCGATCCAACACCCAAGCTCTCACCAATTCTCTACAAACTCAATAGTCCTCTCTGACTGACCATCAGTTTGCGGATGGTAAGTCGAACTCAACTTCAACTTAGTACCCGAAGCTTCCTGTAAGCCCTTCCAAAATCTCAATATAAACCTCAAATTTCTATCTGACACAATATTCGTCAGTATCTCATCCAACTTCACCATTTTCTCAATATGCATCTCATATATTCTCAACACGGAATAGTTAATCCACTCCTAACAATTCAAATTAAAATTATGTTTTTACAAATTCTTTGGAAATCTCAACACCAATTTCGTGAAAATACTACCTGATTTCCACTCTGGAATATTTAACGACTGCATCAGACTCAACAGTCTCTGATGTTCACTCTTCGAATTCCTACAATTCTAACCAGCATATTCCACCTCAACTACTCCTCCCCTTATCCATGGTCTCCAAAACAATCTACTCAAATTCGGTTACTTCTTCATAGCACTGGGATGGATACTCCATCTATCCCAATGTATTTCTTCACGAGTACTTCTACTCCCCTCAACAACATTTGGTACACATACTCTATCATAACATCTCATGGTATTATTTCCACAAGCCCGACAATCCACTCCTCGACTCTAATTTATCAACTTCAACTAATTCACTACTCGACCCAGATTTCTGACTTTCTCGGTTCTTCTCAAGGATATCACTAGTCAGATCTTAATAATAAAAGATTAACTCCATAAGAAGTATCCTTACTCACACAACGCATATTATGAAATTTCTCAATCAGTTCTACCTCTTTTCACCATCATCTTCGGTAAACACAAACATTTCCAACTCACCGCATCATCTACCACATCCACTTTACCCAAAGGGTAATTACACTCAAAGTCGTAATCCTTCAGAAATCCTAATTATTTCCTCTGCTTCATTTTCAACTTTTTCAAATCAAACAAACACCTTAAACTCTTAAGATCACCAAACATCTCCGATCTCAGTCTGAACTTTCGAAGCTTCCGACTCCGGTACAACCACAATAGCAACCAACTCTAAATCACTGGTCGGATGGTTTCTCTTACACACTTCGAGTTGCCTTTTGCATAACTGAAACTCGCTGAAGTTGTCTTTAGCAAATCCCCTAATTATATCAACAAGCATCACAAACACCACAATTAGTTCTATCGGATTCGGCAGAACTTTCCTTACGAAAGTATATCACCGCTCTTTTTCTAACACTGATAACTCCAGTTCCTTATGCTCAACATAATCCTCTATACTCTTCGAATACCTTAAAATATCATTTATCAACATAACCATTGCCTTATATAAATAACTAAAGAAGATCCCATGCCAAGTGGACAAACAAGTTGTGAGTTATAGCGGGAACACATACCGTACCGCCCGTCCTTACCACAACATTCAAACACACTTCATCAATAAATAGATTAAATCTATGTCAATACTTCACCATCTCATAGATAATTTCAATAGCTTTCCAACGCTTCGAACCGGGCGTCATTCCGAGTTACGGTTCTCCCGTTACGACAAAAATACCACAACAACATTTTTCTGCTCAGGGCACTTCGCCAGGCGAATCTCGGCGAACATGACAGTCCCGAAATTCTATTTTCGACCATTACCTGACTTCCGAGTGTCCGATTTCGATTCCGTAAAAAGCTGCGATCTCGGAATTCAACGTATAACCACAATTTCATACTTAGGAGGCCGTCCAACACACTTTCAATCTTTAAATATTTTAAAACCCGATTACTTCCAATCTCAACAGCAGATCGTGGAGCCTCCTATTACGATACCACTTCGACCTTCGACACCACAACACAATAATTCTACTCGCGATCTCACGAACACGGAAACTCACGTCCTTCAATCAATTGATCCATCAAATCATTAACTCTTGGAAGCAAACACTTATCCTTGACAGTCACCTTGTTCACTTATCTATAGTTCACCCAAAGCTTCACAAAACCTTCTGTCTGTCTAACCAACAAAAATTGGTGCACCTTACGGTAACACACTCAAACAAAAGGACCTATCCCCCAGCGGGTCTTCAAGTTGACTTTTCAACTTCTCCAATCCCAACATAAACATACAATATGGAGTCATCAATATCAGACTCGTCCCAAAAACAAAATAAACGTGTAAGCTTTACTTCACACTCCGATAGTAAATCGCTTACTTCCTCAGGGAACCTCCGGCAATTTCAACAAATTGACAAATCCCAATTTTCTCACTTTCCTTCTCATTCGAAGGTTCCGTCAAAATAAACGTCTCAACACCGTATTACGCCAACTCCTCAAAATAATCCCTTAAGCACTTAGCTTAACTCAGGACAATTCATTGCTCACGCCACACAAGCTTGCAAGACACGTCTATCCCATCCAACACAATCCCGTCTACTATTAACAAGAGATTAAGGGTGATCAGTTCCTCAATTTGTTAATAGACAGCCGAAATCATGATGGGGTACAAACCATCTTTACCAAACTATGATAGCATTCCTCAACACATTAAGCCACCACACCGTAGCATTCCGGAGAATTAAAAACTTCTCCCCCACTGGAATCATTCCTGCTTCTGCAGACAAGGTTAGGAAATAAACACGTACCGACAGTGTTTTCACACACATGCCGTATACTAGGGATTTAAACCACAACACCAGGTTAAACAACACACAGTCTCAATCCCAAAGGACAGACTCAACTCAACTCAACAACACTGGCCGGACGGACCAACCAGGCTCTGATACCAATTGTAACACCCCACTTCCCGTATTAAATAAAATATAAATATTATAATAATAATCAGAGTTTTCACCAAAAAGTGGGATATCACATCTCCAAATTTTATAAAAATACTTTATTCATTCTTTTCAAAATAATACAGCGGAATTTGTTTCATAAAGTAAAATACATCAAAACATGATACGTCACAGGATTTCAACACGTTTGACATAAAACAATTACAACACCCATATCCCGTGTTACGTATCAGAGCATCCTAGACTCGACGGTCACACCAATATCCAAGCTAGCTAAACACCTGGATTATCTGTACTTCCGAAGAAGCACAGACCACAACAACAAGAAAGGGGTGAGAAATAATGACCAGAATATAATGGTAATGTAATACATATAAATAAGGTAGTAAAACACACCAACACACCAATATTCACCCCCAACAACTCCATATGACGAACCTACTGTTCAAATTACAATATAACATATTATAATGCAAATATGAAACTCAACACCATGCATGCGGTACCGACTCATTGGTTCATTCAATCGAACCTGGATAGATCACTTACGCTCCTCCTGAGACATGATCTATCCCCCACCATTCTCCACAAAGGAGTACGGATGAATCACTTACGCTCCTCCTGAGACATGATTCATCCCACCAAAACACCATGATATGCACACACCAATGCATAACTAATATATTTAGGCACTCAACGTGCACACGATCCTCCTGATCATATCATCATACATCAATGCATATATGTACAGATATAACATACACCAACACTGTATAAATCAATTCACACAGTGAGCAATCTCACATTCTAACACCAAGTATAAACACATCCCAACACTCGGGGAATGCACGATCCTACTGATCATGCACCATAATCATATACATGATACACCCATCATTCATTTTAATTAAATTAGATATTAAACGAGTTCACACTCTAACACCATATATAAACACATCTCAACACTCGGGGAATACACGATCCCACTGATCACTACCCACATATATATCAACTAATTGCCCACCAGTCATTATTACGGGAAACATGTACTATCACCGAGTACACAAGTAAATTAACAGCCTATTCTAGTACCAATCTTGCCTATTACCGTAAGCAATCGGTTTCTAATTCCTATTTCCAAAATCATCACCTACCCACTTTATCGATACCTCAAAAGCCATACAGAACTTTCCCTAAAAACTGTAAAACACCCTATATGCCCTATATGCCAAATCAACCCAAAACACCAATTCATTAACATTGACTTATACTCCATCACTATCAATTACTAGTTATCATCAAACACAAACACACCAATAAACATTATACTTACCAATTATCCTATACTTCCTACTCTATAACCAACATTACGGTACATTACCGACACTTCAGAGTCACTCTGAATCTCACCAAGGTCCTAACCATAGTCATTAACGACACTATAGGGAAACAACACATAATTTTCCCCAAAGCTATAATCGTGGTCATTACCCACACTACAGTAACAACACAGAATTTCACCCAAAACTCTATTTATATTTACTATCAACACTGCAGTAACAACATATAATCTCACTAACATCACCATAATATATATATATACACCAAATTCACCAATACCAATCAACAATTCATCAATATCAAGCATCAATTTAGCATTAGCAACAACAATAACAAGCATGCCAATATAAAACTTCATAGATCGGAATTTCCTACGGGGTTAAGGACTCCCCTCTACCCTATACATGTATATACCATCCCAATCAAGTTTCTCCCCCCTTACCTTGTTAATCGGTTGATCGATGAAAGAACCCTCCAAGGTTTGGCCAATTCTGATTTTCCCCTGTATCCTTCGTTCTTTGCTCCCTTTTCCGTTCCCTTTTCCGTTCTCTCCTTTCTATCGTTCTTTTTCCACTTTCTCTAACTTCTCACAATGTATCGTAAAACTACTAATCCCTCACGTTTCTATTTTAATTCTCTAATCCCAATAATAATAATAACTTAATAATAATAATAATAAATAATAATAATAATAATAATAGTAATAATAATCCTATTATTATCTCACCAAAATAATAATAATGTTAATAACTTAATAAAATAATAATAATAATAATAATAGTAATAATAATCCTATTATTATCTCCCCAAAATAATAATAATGTTAATAACAATAGTAACTATAATAAATTTAATAATAATAATAATATTCCCACCAATATCAATATTATACACTATATTATTATATTCACCAAAACACCACCAATAATCCTCTCATATCAGGGACACCCACCAATAATAATATTCATACCGATGATTATAATAATAATAATAATAATGATAATAATAATAATAATAATAATAATAATAATAATAACAACAATAATAATACCACCAATATTACTATTAACTATTATATTATTATCTCCACACCACCAATGATCCTTATATATCAAGGATACTCACCAATCACATACCAACACACCCCACCTAAGGGCACACCAACATAAAATAATTAAATTAACACCAAAATGACTAAATAAATAAAATGGGTGTTACAGAAGACGTTGTGCCTTATGAACTACAGCAGGTGGTTATCTTTAATTATGGACTAACAACTTCTACTGTGTTCCCTTTTCTTGCAGGAAGTTCTGAGGAGCATCATTGGATGGATTTGAACCTCTTTTGTGATCATTTGGAGATGTGCAAAGCTGAATTTCAACATATTGCAACCAACGGCGCGAGCCGGCATGTCAAGTGAATCCTTTTTCATCCTTTTGTAAGTAGCAGCAGTGGCGCTTTTAGTTGAATCATGTTTCACATGACGCACTAGCTTGAGTGAGATAGGGATTTACCATTGATTAATATTCTTGCAATTAACTTGTGCTTCCTGATATCGGCTGCCGTCAAATATTATAGGTTAACGAATCTTTGTTGTTTGTTCCGATGTAGGTAATTGCTGTGAGATATATCAAACACCGTAGCAACGTGCATTTTACCCGGCGGAGTCCTTTGGCCTACTTTAATGCCAAACTTGTTCAAGCAAATGGTCGCTCGTGTTCTTAGTTGCCTCGATAATTTCAGTGTGCCGATATTGACACCTTCCGTGTCCTTATAAAACTTCAGCTCCTTTTTGCATCTTTAACAAGATTTGTTTATATTTGTGGTGCTCCATGTTAAAACATGATGACTCCTGCCATTTGTAATAAAAGTTTTGTTGTCATTTGTGATATAAACACTAAGAGCTTCTACCACCATTTAATAAGACTGTTATTTACTCTTTATTTCCTTATTCATACTGATGCTTAGCATTATCCTTCCCACGTCTTACTTGCTTGTATCAAAACGTGATAATGACAATATCAACAACAAGACAAATGAGCCATTGTGCCACATATTATAAAGATAAATACTAAGCCTACAAAGGTCGCACTTAGATCACCATCAATAGCCTCCCACCTCAACTCTCTACCAATATACCACCTCCCTATCTTTTTTATATGTCGCACCCCTCATAATAGCACAAGCTTTAGCGTAAGATTTATCAAATAACGTCCTTGCTCGATGTAATGCTTGACGTCTTTGAGTGATACTTGGTGTCATAGTCTAGATCCCAACTAAATTTGTACTTGAACGAATTGCTTGAGACCATAAACCAAGCTTTAAGAAATAAAATAATGCCTAAAGGCTTAATGACGTTCGAGCATCTTGATTCTCTAAATTCCTAATTTCTCATAATGTGTTTATCTCATAAGATAGACGCTTTTCCTTCGATACGGTCTCAATCTTGACGAATTTTATGGCAATAAGGATACGTTCTTGTGATGCAACTTGTCACAAACCTTGACCATATTGAATAAAAAGAAACCCCGATCCTCTTCGGGGGACTTCTAAGAAATCCTAAGGAGTAATTTGGCCTTGTTCTGACTATAGGACCATGAGAATGAGCATATATGGCTCCAAGATACTTTAGCACAACTTGTAGGAGATAAGTAGTTCACACAAAGCCTTCAAGACTTCCTGAACTTTCAGCAACAAACCAAAACTCACAAAGTAAAACAAACAAAACGGTTAAACTTGTTAGCTATGCATGGTATGATTGGCTTACAATGATATGCAAAAGATCGATGAATCTAGGGGTAAATTTTGGGGTATGACAATTGATAAACAACTTTCCATCAATTACTATGTCAAGAACATTTTTGTGTATTACCTTGTTTTCCAGGACTGTTGGAAGCAAGTGAAGTGTATTGAAGAGGATTGTTCTTCAACACTTGGAATTACCTATAGGTTTAGATAGTAAGAATCACTTTGGATGTGATTAGGCTTTACAAAAATTTTGAACTATAGTGAAATACTCTTTCGAGTCGAAAGGGGAGTGGAGTACCTTCGAAGTGTGAAGGGAACCACTATAATTTCCTTTGTCTTTTTCTTTCTACCTTTACTTTTCGTCAATAACTTAACAACCAAGAAAAAGAACCAAGGAACCTTAACAAGAATGCTAATAATTTTTGAAGATCCTAATTCACCCCCCCCCCCCCCCCCCATCCCTCTTAGGCACAGTTACCACTTACAATTGGCATCAGAGCAGGTTATCGGTAACCTGTTCCTATCCGATCCAGATGGCTTCCGCAAATAACAATCTTGTTTTCAAAGATGGTGGCAGTAGTAACAAGCCTCCATTGTTCTGTGGAGAATATTTTGACTTCTGGAAAATCTGAATGAAAGCACATCTAGAAGCACAAGGAAGTGAAATATGGGATGCTGTCCAGAATGGTCCATTTCTTCCAGTAACAGTAGTCAACGGAGTCAGTTCATCAAAAACGCAAGGATTATGGGATGATGATGATAAAAAAAAATTTCTCTACAACAAAAAGGCGATAAATATACTATAGAGTGCACTTGAAATGGATGAATTCTTTCGTATTTCAACATGTTCAATGGCCAAGCAAATTTGGGACACACTTGTTGAAACTCATGAAGGAACCGCCGAAGTCAAAAGATCCAGATTAAACACTTTGAGTCAAGAGTACGAATTATTCAGAATGAAACCAGGAGAATCTATCTTAGACCTACAGAAAAGATTCGTGCATTTGAAAAATCACTTACATGCACTTGGTAAGACACTAACCAATGATGAACTTAATCTTAAAGTGCTTAGGTCCTTATCAAGAGAATGGCAACCAAAAGTAACGGCAATTTCTGAGAAGAAAAGCCTATAAACAATGACGTCCGCTACGTTATTCGGAAAACTCCAAGAATATGAAACGGAACTCCGAAGATTGGAGAAACATGAAGTTCAAGAGAAGAAATCCAAGAGCATTGCCTTAAAAGCTTAATCCAAAGAAGTGGAGAAAGAAGATAACTCCGATGAAGATGAAAACTTTACTCTCCTTGTAAAAAGACTTGGAAAATATTTTGGTGCAAAAAATAATATTAAAAACTCAAGTTATACAAGAAGAAGTTCTCAAAGAATAAGGAAAAAGAAACATCAACATCAAATGGAGATATTACTTGTTATGAATATGGAAAGAAAGGCCACATCAAACCAGAATGTCCTAAACTCACAAAGAATCATGATCACAAAGGAAAGAAGGATTTCAAGAAGAAAGCCTGCATTGCTTGGGATGACAATGAGATTAGTTCTTCCTCGGACTCTGATAGTGATCAAAACACAAATCTCACATTAATGGCATCACATCATTCCGATGATGAAGACAACAAGGTTAGTAGTGATTTCTCTCTTTTTGATGATGTGCTCAAGGAGCAATTGATGGACTTTTAAGTGAGTGCAAAATTATATATAAAACCATTTATTCTCAAAAGAAACAAATATCATCTTTGGAAAAAGATATTGAGAAAATGAAAAATGATTTTAAATATGAAAAGGAAAAATTAATTAAGAATTTTGCATGCACTAAATGTGAGTCACTCTCTTTTCAAATAGTCCAATTAAAAAAGGTCCTAGAAAGATATGAAAAAGGACAAATTGGATTGGAAAGTGTTCTTAAGAATCAAAGATTTTCAAATGATAAAAGTGGTCTTGGTTATTCAAAATTTTCTAAACCAATTTCTAACAAGACAATATTTGTCAAAGCTAAAGAGCAAGTTCCTATTGAAAAGGGTGACAATCATAAAAAGGGTCATCAATATATCAAGAAGAAAAGAAACAATAAAAAGAAATCCTATCCTCCTAGATATAAAAGCAATTTTGAGCCTACATGTTTTTATTGTGGTATAAAAGGACATACTCCAAATGCATGTTATGTTAGAAATTTTAGTGTTGCTCAAGGCCATTATGTATGGGTAAAGAAAGGAACTAACTTTGAAGGACCCAAGGCAATTTAGGTACCTAATAAAACTTAATTATTTTTTGTAGGTATGCTTGAAGACCTCTTCAAATGAATGGTATCTTGATAGTGGATGTTCGAGGTACATGACGGGTGATCTAAGCAAATTTTCACATCTAATGCTTAAGGCCAAAGGATTCGTTACCTATTGTTGCACCCCAAAATTTGACCAACCGATTCTCCTAGCTGGCTCGTGATTTAAATTCATGTTCGCATCAGATGCATGACATTTGTACATAGACAGAGGATATCAGAGTTACAGTTTGGGTTTCATCTATCAGATATTTCAGATCCCGTCTAGGTCATCAGGGTTTTATTTCGGGAAATTGTGCGCTTCTCGGGATTTTCAGTCTGCATGGTGGTTTTCGAGATATTCTGATGCCAGGGGTTTACTGGTTGATTTGATCTGGTCGCACGCTCTTTTATGATGGTTATTGGCCTCTGTTTGCATTTTTAGGGCTTAATAGACTTTTGTGGATTTTAAATAGGCTTTTAATCATTTTTAGGATTTAAATAGATTTTTAAACATTTTTTAAATAGTTTAGGTCTTTTTTCTAGAGCTTTATATCATTTTTAGAATTTTATAGATTTTTTAAATAGGTTTTTAATGGGTTTAATAGTTTTTAAATCATTTTTTAGAATGTAATAGATTTTAAAACTGTTTTTAATTGTTTTAGATAATATAGAAAATAATATAGATTTAATCTTTTATAGATTTTTCTTTTATTAGTTTTAAATGGGATCTTAATAGTCTTTTAAATAATATAGACTTTATTAGGGATTAAATAGAGATTAGTAGAAATTTTATTAACATAGAGGTAATTAGATTTTTAATCATTTTTTTAGATTTAATTAGGGTAATTGGTTTAATTAGGTGTTAATTCTGTTTTTAGGTTTAATCAGGTTAATTAGAGTTTTAATCATGTTTAGGTCAATTAGGATAGTTAATCTGCATTTAGTATAATTAGGATTAGTCATTAGTTAATTAGGTCTTAATTGGTTAATTAGGCTTAATCAGATTTAGGTTTTTATTCAGTTTTTAAGGGTTTTTGTCCAGTTTTCGTGTGGGCCCAGAAAGGGCATTTTTGAAGGCCCATTATCAGTTTTTGTGTGATCCATTTTTTGTCCAGAAAGGACACTTGTCAATATATAAGGCACGCCACGCGTGTACCCAGGGAGGCCCCACGAACACACCACTCAGCAACCCCCACACGCTGACACCTGACCCCACCATCACTCTCTCTCTTCTGCCACACGTCCAGCCACGTGTCTTCCCCCAGTCTCTCCCACTCACGCGTGTCACCACCACAGCTCTTCGCCGGAGCCTCACCAGAACCCTGCCGCCGGCCATGCATCCACCTTGAACCTCCCCAACGGCCACCGTCTAACCGTCTCCGACCACCGTCCTTGCCGGAAACTGCAAAAAACTCAGAATTTACCAGAAATCCTCTTTCTCCCTCCTTCTTCCTCCGTCCACATCCATCCCCAAGTCACCGGAAAAAACATATGTCGTCGGAAAATTCATACGAGTTTTCCAGAAACTCATAGACCTTCATCAACATTCCCCAGAAATTTCAAGCTTCTTCAACCGCGTTCATTGCAGTTACCAAGATCTTCAAGAACTATTTCCCAGAAATCCACCCGTTGTTCTTCACTTCCTTCAAGATCCCCAGCAGCGACCTCCAGAAATCTGCTTGATCTTTAACGAGCAAGATCAACTCGTGTTCGTCACAGTCAATCTTCATCGTTCCCAGATTTCCTCCCCTTCATCTCCGTATACACGGCGCTCATCAATTCTGCAAAACGAGCCCAAGAACATCCACCGTCAGATATCTTCGTCTCCCTCAGTTTTTTCCAGGAAGTTTATTGTTCTTCAAGCGTACCGTCGCAAATCTCCAGAATCTCCACCTATTGGGATCTTAAGGCGCGTGCATCAGGTATGTTCATTTTGTTCATTGTTTATTGAACATGTTATCTGTGTTGGTCCGAATGAAGGTTAGAGTTAGGCTCGTTTGTAGGAAGAACATTGAATGGTAGCAATGATCAGAAGAGGTAGCTAGATTTAGGGTTTCAGAAGGTTGAGATTGGGGGGATCTGAGATTGTTTGAGAGGGTGAGGAAGACGAAGATGAGCGGCTAGGGTTTAGACAGTGAACAGTGTTCAGATTGGGGGAAGGGGGTTGTTTTGTGCATAAGCTGGTTGGATTAGGGTTAGGTCTGGGCTGGGTTAAGCCCAATGTGGTATTGCTGAAGCATACACCCAATTTACCCGTATCACCCCCCCCCCCCCTGCGTGAGATTACTGAAGCGAGTTGGATTGGGCTTAGGCCCTACTTGCTATATGCACCCTCCATTGTGAGCCCAACCAAATTAACACTAAAATCAGTTGCTAACTGCACCGTTGGTCCTTCAATTTTATTTTTATTTTTTTCAATTTCTGATAGCGTAATGGGCCCAGACGCGTGCTATTCCCACCCCTCTTCCTGGGCCCATCTTAGAATGTAATTAGGGCGCTTTAAGTTTAACACCCCCCTCCCATTTTCCTTTTATTCTTTTATCTTCATTTTCTTTTATATTTTGTTGCATCTTGTAAAATTCATATAAAATCCAAAATTGAATATTTTTCAATTCTTGTTTTTTCTATAGGTTAGTGAATTTGTCTAGAAAAATATAAATAAATAAAATTTCCATTTTATTTTCTTTTAATATTTTTCATTTTAATAGCTTTTTAATATGTTTAGTTTGATATCTGATTTTGTAGAATTTGTTTTAGGACCTTCCTTTAGTCTTTTTAATTCATTCTTTTTTGTGTAATTAGATATTGAATCATAGTTCCCCATAGGATTTAATTCTTGATTTTTAGATTAAAATTTGATTAGTTTAATCAGGTTAGCATCAGGGTATCATAGTTAGGGTTTACGCTATGCATAGGTAAGGAAATTTATTTTCTTTAGATAGTTTTGTCTTGATTTTTGGGTAGGGGCACATGTGGATGTTATGGGTAGATGTTGTAGACCCTTGTGAATAATTGATAGATTTTTCCCCCTTGTTTTAGTATTTTTAGGTATTTTCTGAAGTTGGCTGATGATTTTGTCTGTTCTGTGGTTATCTGTTTGTCTCTGGGGTTTATTTTGGGGGAATTTGTTGTGGGGCTTAGTTTGTTTTGAAGATATTGTTGAAGAGCATGATGGGAGAGAAGATTGTAGATCAAGACTCAGAGACCCAGAGCTTGGATTATTCCCTGTCTGTGAGGTTTGAGATCCTGAAGTTTGAAGGAAGTTCATGGTACTTTCCTGAGGAAGGCACTATGAATGACTTTCATTCTTTCTTCTCACCTCTTTCTTAAGTATCCAATGATGTAGGAGCCAACTTGTGAGTTTAATTTCTCTTGAGGAGGAATGTAAACTGATCACAGTTGTTGAGCCACATGGGGTACAATTCCTAAGTGGAAGCCTCCTAGTACTTTCCTGAGGAAGGTCCTATGGGTCTATTCACTTAGTTCCATTAGTTTATCTAGGATTTCTCAAGTATCCAATGATGTAGGAGCCAACTTGTGAGTTTAATTTCTCCTGAGGAGGAATGTAAACTGATCACATGTTGTTGAGCCACATGGGGTACAATTCCTAAGTTGAAGCCTCCTAGTACTTTCCTGAGGAAGGTCCTATGGGTCTATTCACTTAGTTCCACTAGTTCATGTAAGATTTCTCAAATATCCAGTGATGTTGGAGCCTACTTGTGAGTTTAATTTCTCCTGAGGAGGAATGTAAACTGATCACAGTGGTTGAGCCACATAGGATATGACTCCTGAGTATACACCTCCTAGTGCTTTCCTGAGGAAGACACTATGAGTCTGCTTACTTAGCTCCCTTTCTTTGGTAAGCTTGCTTTGAAGCTTGAAGACTGGGATTGTTTTCTCCTGTTTAGGTTTTGCTTTAGGGCTTTGCTTAGATTTGATTAGGATTTTGTTTTAGTGTTAGGGTTAGGATTAGAGAGTAGATGATTCTTTCTCAAGCATGTGTTTTGTTTGCCTGATGGCACTTCATTTCTTTTATCTGTATATTGCTTGATAGCATGTTGTTTATCTTCAGTATGATTACTGTTATTTCATGACTGGCTTGAGGTCGAGACGAGCTTGTGGAGGCTGAAGCCCCACACACATTTCCTCCCTCACTTGCATTGCATGCATTTTACTGTTAAGCTGATGCTTTTGTCTGTTTTGGTGTATCATTGACATGATCCCTTAGGACTCTCATTTCCTCTGATGAGGATTTGATGATAGACTTTTAGGTTGAAACCTATGCATGACAACATCTAGGAGTTCCCTGTTCAAACCTCAACCATAGGATGAATCCGTGGCATGATAACAGTAGGACTTGATAGTCTCCCTCCTAGTTGGGCCTGTTCTCTTCTCATCTCGAAGCAGTTTAAGATACAGTAATCATGAATGATTTCTTTCGTACGTTATGAGCCTTAAGCTATCTGAGGATGGATGTTTAGTATGGTACCCTTTGGGCGACATGCGATGCATTCACTCTCAGGTCATAGTCTCTAGTGCGGTTGAGATCGCAAACACAATAAAAAACACTTCTTTCAGGAGATAACCCGTAGTTTCCCGAACTACGTTTGCTCTGATCTTCCATACCGTGTGGAAGTACGTAGGCATAGGATGCGACGTCCTAGCGAGCAACCTTCAACCTTTCCCCCATAATCCTTCGTAGGCCGAACTACGTTGACTCTGATTTCTCATTCTCTGATGAGAATACGTAGGCATAAAGTGCGACGCTTTGCCGAGTCATTTTTCTTTTCTTTTTCAGCCAGCCTTGATAGGTAGATAGATTATAACCAACCCGTCCAAGTAAACAAACAAGCGAGGATCCCGTCGAGTACGACGGACGTGAGGGGTGCTAATACCTTCCCCTTGCGTAACCGACTCCCGAACCCAGACAATGGTTGCGAGGACCTTGTCTTACCCTTATTCGTCAGGTTTTTCCGATCGTTTCCTTTCCCGCTCTGAGGAATAAATAACGAAAGGTGGCGACTCTTCTGTCATGCCGGCACCTTATTTTCGCGCAAGCGACAGCTGGCGACTCTGCTGGGGAAGGAGCCCAGAATCTCTGGTTCTCCGGTTCCCTATAAGAGTCAATCCTATCGTTTGTGTGTTTGCTTGTTGGATTGCGTTTATTTATCGCGTTTTTACCTCCCGCATTTTATTTCCAGTTTGATATGATTATCTATGCTGCTGTGGGAGAGGGATGTTACTATGAGTGAGAAGCCGGACCTGGGCTTGAGCATACACCTAGATATAGTTGCGGAGAAGTAGTAGACGAACCTGTCTGCTGAGCAGGCACAGTTCCCTACGAAAATCTTCACTCAGACGAGATTCTTCCAGAGGCGCTCCTTTCCGGTCCTGAGGATCTGAGGGGAGTCCAGACGTGAGGATTGTCGACTCTGGGGACCGATCATTTGGAAGTCAGCTAAGTGAGGCCTCTTCATGACTTGATGATGCCACTCCTTCTGGGAATCGTATCGTCACTCATGAAAGTCTATAACGCTGATGACCGCATAGGATGTCGTACCTTTGTCCGTGGATTAGGTCCATACCTGTGAGCGGGATTGGGATATTGCAGGAAACTTATACCTTCAGACTACCTGGTTTTCTTGACAGTGAATCAGTTATGTTAGTACCAAAGTTCTCAGTTGCAGATTTGACTGTTCTTGACAGAGCGAGTTTTGATCAGAGGATCTTATCATCGGGTATATGTCTGTTCTTGATAGAGCAGGTTTTGATCAGAGTACTGTCATCAGAGGTTTGTTCTTGAGAGGGCGGACTTTTGATTTGGGGGTCTGAAGACTTCATCAGCGGACGCTTTCTGATCATACATCCCGGGTCCTTATTATCAGGCACTTACTCTTGGCATAGCAGAATTTTGATCTCGATCCTATCAGATGGTTATTCTCAGCAGATCAGATCAGTGGTTTTTACACCGGGGTTTCCTTCTCATCAGTGACTGTTGATACCGAATCTCCACAGCAGTTACCCGGATATATTATTGCATGACTGCATTTTGCATTAGCTCGCATATTCATGTTTGCATTCCATTAGCATGTGTCTGTGCTGCAGGCGCGTTTCGTACCCTGATTCTGGTGTCCCGAGCAATATGAGATATTTTCTTCCATGAATGGATCCAGTCTTATCACTGCATTGACACTATGTTAGCCCGTTGACACCAAAATTAGGGGCGATCTGCTAAACGTACAGACACCCATGGCATTAGCATAATTCATCTTGCATGACAGAAGCCGGGACTTGTCTTCTAACCCTTGTGTTTGCAGGTTTGACTCAGAATCAAGCAGCTCAGACTAATGGAGCAGGTACAAGCTGAACTGGGGAAAATCCAAAGCCAGCTGGGGCAGGTCATGAATGACATACAGGCAGTGCGTCTGGACCAGCAAGTACTCAGAGAGGAGAATCAGCAGCTGCAGAATCAGTTGAGCTTTCTCATGGGAGTGGTGAGAAGTATGCTAAATAAGGAGAGTGGTCAAGCACCCAAGGAGGAGACCAAAGTGTTTCCCCCATTGCCGTCAGTGCCACCTGTGCCGAAGCCAAATGGACCTCGTGGATCCTCTACACATCATGAAACTCGAGACCTGGCTCGTCAGCAGCCGCGCTAGGCATCTCAGAATAACCCTGAAGGTCATAATCAAAAGAAGAAGCTACTGGATAGAGCTGTGGACCCCATACCTGTGAGTTATGCCCAGTTGTTGCCACTGTTGGTTCAAAACCGCATTCTCAAGCTTCGGACCTCGGATCCACCAGGTGACATCTCACCAGACGTTGATCTCAACATACGTTGTGATTTCCACTCAGGAGCACCAGGGCACCATGTTGAAATATGTAAGGCTCTCAAGAATAAGATTCAAGACCTTATTGACTCAAGAACAATTAGGCTTGTGCCGGGCGGCATGAGAGCATCGGGAAAGTTTATCCCGTACCCTGCAGGAGAGGTGAATGATTCCACTCCTTTGCCTGAAGCTGAGAAAGATCTTGAATATGTCTCGCGACCTTTGGTGACTGCATCGCCTCGCTCGCAGTTCCTACCTGGATCAGGTTCAAGGACGCAAGCGTCTAAACAAGGGATCGGTGCCACTCAGAAACGACGACCTCTTACTCTTGGGCGGAAGGAATACCAGCACCAGGATCACAAGAGACCTCGCAACCACTTGGACCGAAGGAATGCTTCTTCCCATCCAGTGCCTGTGCCGTATAGCCAGATTCTTTCGCAGTTGATTCAGAATTCCTTGGTGGAACCAAAAGCTCTCAAGCCCGTGCCAGAACCTTACCCTCCAGGGTACAATCCTCATGTTAAGTGCGGTTACCATGGTGGATCTCCGGGGCATTCAACTGAAGATTGCAAGGCTTTCCAGGCGAAAGTGCAACAAATGATCGACCAAGGGTGTATTTCCTTTCCAGACGGAGTTTTGGTTGTACGTGACAACCTCTCAGCTGTTTGAGCTCGCAGATTCAGAGGGTTATTTCCAAAAGCCAGTGATCCAGACAGGCAGACGTCCTCAGCATTGGCAGTCCTCGGACTTTTTACCATTTTGCATTTGTAGTTTCTTTTCTGTTAGTTACTACTTGCTGTTAAACATTGTATGTTTCGAATGGTGATGTTAATAAAGTGACTATGCATTTTTTCTGAACTAATTATGTCGTTGTCACTCATTTACTGCATTGCACTGACACTTGCATTTTATTTACTCCACTTTATCACTATGATTAGCAATGAGCGGAGGGAGGATGATGAAACTGAATACTCATAACCAATGATCGTATTTGCTTTCAGATAAAACTTTGCCGATGACGTATAAGGCATTGTTTCAAATCCCTAAACACCGGAGAGATAAGGAAGAGAATCCCTTGTTAACCACTTAGAGCCGAGAAGTAGGAGTTCCTTCCGGACATTTTTAACCCTCACATCTTAACCCGGGGCAGGATAGTTGTCAGTTAGCTTGATCGAGCGTTCAAGTCTTATAGAGGAGTGTTGTCCTTCGAGGACCAATCACATCATATTCCTCTCCAGAGGTCGTACCTCATCAACCACAATGGTTAAACCTCACCAACCAGGAGTGAGACAGTTACAAGCCTCTCGAATAAATCCAGACAGCCAGTGTCGCACGACTTGTTCCAAAAGAAAAAGAAAAAGAAATAAGAAAGCCCGCTAAGTAAAAAAGGAAAAGCTAGAAAGCAAATACTTAGGCAAAAATCAGGGCATCCCGCTGGACTTCAAAAGAAAAAATCAAAAAGAACTCAAGAGGAGTCAGTCCAGGAAAAAGTTAGGGAATCAAAAGAATGAGAAAGAAAGGATATAAAAAAGAAAAATCCTCAAACAAGGACAAAGTCGTGTAGATACAGACACCGAGAACGAAAAAGGAGTAACTGTCACTCCGAAACACCTTGCGAATTCTTTAACCAGTTGTTCTCAATGTTCAACATACCTCTCGAAGAGGAGAGCGCTCGAGCTAAGTTAACTAGACTTTAGGATCGGAGGTCATCACGTAGAAGGGGTGGGTACAAATCATAATTTGAGCCAAATATCCTTTGTTCCACGAACCGTGAACCCGACCACGATACAACCCTTAAAAGACCTAATTGAGGCAGGGTTTATTCTGAAAGCGCATTACGATATGGTTGGGTAACCTGACTCCTTCATGATTTGCTAATCATATCCTTATTGCATTTTTCATTGATCACATCAGCACTACGTTTGAACTCTTTGGTTCATTCGTCACTCACTAGCATGACGCGTAAGTGAGTGACAGTACAACATTTTTTCAAAATTTGCATGGACACTGCATTAAAATTACCATTCGTGAATACACAATTTTAATTGCAGGTTAGTAGCTGATACGAAGGAACTTCAGCAGGGAATAGCCAATCAGGACCAAATCATCGGAGGTCTGGATCAGAACGGTATGCTGCGAAGCCCGGTGAATTTGGAGCAATGACTTCCAGTGAGTGTGGAATCAGTTTGTCTGGGGACAAGTCCCGGAGCATCAGTTGATTTTGGGGCAGGTCATGCAAGAAGTGGTTGGTCAGAAGTGAAGCTTCTCGAGACCCAATCGGGGGCAGTTATCCAGAATTCTTGCGATTTAAGGGCAGATCCCTCCAGTATTCGATCAGAGCATGTTGAGTCGCTCATCGCTCGTTCAGGGGCAAACTACTTCAGAGGTATTGAAGCCGACCATGCTGAGAGTTGATTAGTTGAGGATGAATCCTCCCGTTGTGCAGATGCTGGGGCAAGCCCTCTGAAGATTGTCTTGTTGCCAGTTGTCTTCGGCTCAGAATGAATTATTCCCAAAGGTCGGATTGGGGCAAGTTGAATTGCGCTGGGGCAAGTTGTTCAAATGAGTTTGTTCACCCTAGCAAGAATTGAGTATCGGGGAATCGTGTCATTACCCTGCCAAAACCTGAGCCTTCTGAAGAAGCCTTATTGTCATTGGACTGTTATCCTACAGCCTAACCAGTTACTTGGTTCCATGATTGGTAGCTTGTGTTCCCTGTGTTGACGTTGTTGGACCAGGATCGTTTCTCAGCAGAGGTGTACGGTTTAAGGTTGCTCCCCCCGTACAGTTTGAGACTACGGCAAATTGAGATAGCGTTTATCCCTTATCAGATTAGGGTCAAGATTTCCCTCAGTAGACCAGGATTGATATCCCCGAAGCAGGGCAAGTCCTCCTTCTCCAGCAGAGTTCAGTAGTCTCTCCTCCGCAGAGTCTGAATGCGAAGCCATGAGCATTGATATGTCTCCCCCCAGGCAGAGAGGATTCTCGTCCCCAAGCGGACGCGTCCTGAAGGAACGCCACCTCATCGGCTGAGTCGCGCGCAGCAACTCGTATCCCCCCCCCCCGCACCGGGTCACAAGTGTAGGTTTCATAGAAATGTTCGGGTGCCGAAGCTCGTGTTTTCCCCAGTAAAGTCGCCGCAGCAGGTGTTGCCCCCGCACCGGGTCACAAGTGCAAGTCTTGTAGGAAGCTGTTCGTACGCCGAAGTATGCAGTAACTAATGGTGCCAGACTGAAGTCTCCAGCGGAATTGAGGTTCCCCACCAGAGTTGTACTCTCTCCTGAAGTTGGATGATTCCCTCCTCCCCCAGTAGAGTATTGGAACAGCTGATGTTGTATTCCCCTGCAGAGTTGTACTCTCCCCCGAAGTCAGATGATTCTTGCTTCCCCAGCGAAATTGAAATTCCTCGCCAGGGTCGTACTCTCCAATGAAGTAGAATGATTTCTCTCCCCGGCTGAGTCCGCAAGAGAGCCGAGTCCTTGGAAGTTGATCATGATTGTTGTTCCCCCAGTGGAGTGTTGAGCAGCTGAAGTTGTTTCCCCACAGAGTGGTTATCCCCAGAAGAGTAGCCATGACGGCCACGCAGTTTATTCTCGCGATTGATATCAACAAGTCTGGTTTCTCGTAGAGCTTCGTCCCCTGCAGTAATCAACTGAAGTTGTTTTCTATGCAGCAGTCCGCAGAAGATCAATTCCCCAGACAGAGTCCGATTGATGTTGGCATGTCCACGTTCTCCTCAGCAGGATGATTCCTCTATCTGAGTAGTTCGTTCTCCTTGACAGGAGAATTCCCCTCGGCATTTATTTTTGCTGACGGGATCGCATCATTGTGCATGACCGCATAGCATTTAACACTGCATAGCATTTAAGATTGCATATTATAGTGCATGATTGCACAGCATTTAGCATAAACGCATATCATTCCCACCGTGTGGGGCATGGCGCAGAAGCATAGGCATCATACGCATGATCTAGGTTATTATCATTCTTGTTTTACAGGTGTTCCACCAAAGGACCAGTTGCTCGGGACGATTCCTGATATTCTCCCCAACGAGGTCGCTTTATTAAGAATGAATTTTAAGACCCCGGTGTAATCCCCACAGTCGCTCGCTCAATATGATTTTTGAGATCCCCAGCGAAGTCTTCAGTTCAAGACGATTCTTGAATTCCTCAGTAGGGTCGTTTGCTTAAGGTGATTCTTGAGGCCTCAGCGCAGTTTCCCGAGTTGTTTGCTTAAGATAATCCTTGAGCTCCCCGGTAGCGTCCCCAGCAAGAGTTGCCCAGGAAGATTCCTGGAATACCCAACAGAATAAAGTCTCCAGAAAGGTTATCAGTTCAGGATGATTCTTGGAAGCGCCCTACGGAGTTGTTTGTTCAAGATGATTTCTGGAACCCCCAACAGAGTGGAGGGCTTTTCCCCAGCAGGTGGTTGGCACTTCCCCAGCAGCAGGCAGGTAGATTGATATCCCCAGCCGAGCACAGTCATGATTGGCAGATGGAGTGTTTCCCCAAGCGGATCCTGAAGGATTGTCCAGCAAGCCGAAGTTTGTTTATCCCCGTGAGTTTGAGGACTTAATGACATGAGTGTCTTGTAGCCCGAAGGCTATGTTCCCTAGAAGGGTCGTTCCCCAGAAAGCCGTTCAGAGCATTTATCGCTTTCCCCGTGCAGAGTATAGCAGAAGATAGTGTGTTGATCAACTTGATGTGCTGTGTTCTCCGGAGGAGTCTGTCATCCTCAAGTGCAAGTCCAGTTGAGACAAGCAGAAAATGCAGTTCCCTTGAAGGGTAGCTTTTCCTCAGCATAATGGTTACTCTCCCCGAGAGGATGATTCCTCTTCCCAGCATTTATTCTGCTGGGGCATTTCCTTGCATGATTGCATAACATTTACCCAAAAGCGTAGCATTCCGTTTCGCACAGAGCATTACGCTCATTCTTCCAGCATTTGCATATGAAGCATGAACCAGGAGGTTACCTTGTTCTCGAGCAGAGATACTTGCTCCCCAGTAAAGTTGGTAGGAATCGTCTGAGTGAGCTCTTTCGTTATTCTCCAGCATTTGTTGAAGTCGTTGGGGTGAACTCTCTCGTCTTTCTGCAGCAAAGTCTACAAGGTCGTTTGGGTGAACCCTTTTTCCTTTTCCCCAGTGAGTCGTCAGGATTGTTTGGGTGAACCCTCATTCCTCTCTCCTCAACCGAGTTGTTAACTTGATGATTATGTCCGGTGACCCGGCGTGTTTGCTTTTATTTAGCGACGACTTGACAAGATGTCAAGAGAATAGCAGCGTGTTTGCTTGATTCCAAGCTCAGGTTTTGTACCTTTGGATATGTTTGATTCCGAGCTCAGGTTTCGTACCTTTGGATATGTTTGATTCCAAGCTCAGGTTTCGTACCTTTGGATATGTTTGATTCCGAGCTCAGGTTTCGTACCTTTGGATATGTTTGATTCCGAGCTCAGGTTTCGTACCTTTGGATATGTTTGATTCCGAGCTCAGGTTTCGTACCTTTGGATATGTTTGATTCCGAGCTCAGGTTTCGTACCTTTGGATATGTTTGATTCCGAGCTCAGGTTTCGTACCTTTGGATATGTTTGATTCCGAGCTCAGGTTTCGTACCTTTGGATATGTTTGATTCCGAGCTCAGGTTTCGTACCTTTGGATATGTTTGATTCCAAGCTCAGGTTTCGTACCTTTGGATATGTTTGATTCCAAGCTTAGGTTTCGTACCTTTGGATATGTTTGATTCCAAGCTCAGGTTTCGTACCTTTGGATATGTTTGATTCCAAGCTCAGGTTTCGTACCTTTGGATATGTTTGATTCCAAGCTCAGGTTTCGTACCTTTGGATATGTTCGCCTCTAAGCTCAGGTTTCGTACCTTTGGATATGTTTGCCTCCAATATTAGGATGTGTACCGTTGGAAGTGTTTGTTTCCATCCCAAGCTCAGGTTTTATACCTTTGAGATGTATACTTCGGATTCCCGGACCGGGTTTGTGTTCGACGGCGAGGTTGGATATTTGTTCGATGGCAAGGTTGGATGTTTGTTCGACGGTGAGGTTGGATGTTTGTTCGACGGCGAGGTCGGATGTTGGTTCGGCGGCGAGGTTGAATGTTTGTTTCGACGGCGAGGTCAGACTCTTTAATCCACAACAGAGATGATATTTGTACGACGGCAATGTCGAGTGTCTCTCAGAGGATGTTTGTTTCCGACGGCGATGTCAGATTCAGTTTTCCGACAGCAATGTTGGGTATGCAAGAAGATTTAGTTCTCCATCGGCGATGCGGGGTATTTTGATTATCCGACGGCGATGTCAGATTCAGTTTTCCGACAGCAATGTTGGGTATGCCAGAAGATTTAGTTCTCCAGCGGCGATGCGGGGTATTTTGATTATTCGACGGCGGTATCAGATTTAGTTCTCCAGCGGCGATGCGGGGTATTTTGATTATTCGACGGCGATATCAGATTTAGTTCTCCAGCGGCGATGCGGGGTATTTTGATTATTCGACGGCAATATCAGATTTAGTTCTCCAGCGGCGATGCGGGGTATTTTGATTGTTCGACGGCGATATCAGGTTTAGTCTTCCAGCGGCGATGTTGGGTGTTTGGTTGCCTGAAGATGATGTCAGAAGAAGTTAACGTGGATAACTGACGGCGACGTCAGATCGATATTTCTTCAGCTAGTTGTCGTGCAGCTAGTATTGCAGTATTCAAAGGTTTGTTCCCCGCATAGTGTCGTGTGCTTGTGCAGTTGGCAAATTTTTGGGTTTACCGATATTCAACCGTCTCGCACCTTGATTGGTCGAGAGCCGTTCGCTTCTCACCCAGTCAGGTTCAAGCCGTTTGAATAGGGGCAGCTGTTGCACCCCAAAATTTGACCAACCGATTCTCCTAGCTGGCTCGTGATTTAAATTCATGTTTGCATCAGATGCATGACATTTGTACACAGACAGAGGATATCAGAGTTACAGTTTGGGTTTCATCTATCAGATATTTCAGATCCCGTCTAGGTCATCAGGGTTTTATTTCGGGAAATTGTGCGCTTCTCGGGATTTTCAGTCTGCATGGTGGTTTTTGAGATATTCTGATGCCAGGGGTTTAGTGGTTGATTTAATCTGGTCGCACGCTCTTTTATGATGGTTATTGGCCTCTGTTTGCATTTTTAGGGCTTAATAGACTTTTGTGGATTTTAAATAGGCTTTTAATCATTTTTAGGATTTAAATAGATTTTTAAACATTTTTTAAATAGTTTAGGTCTTTTTTCTAGAGCTTTATATCATTTTTAGAATTTTATAGATTTTTTAAATAGGTTTTTAATGGGTTTAATAGTTTTTAAATCATTTTTTAGAATGTAATAGATTTTAAAACTGTTTTTAATTGTTTTAGATAATATAGAAAATAATATAGATTTAATCTTTTATAGATTTTTCTTTTATTAGTTTTAAATGGGATCTTAATAGTCTTTTAAATAATATAGAGTTTATTAGGGATTAAATAGAGATTAGTAGAAATTTTATTAACATAGAGGTAATTAGATTTTTAATCATTTTTTTAGATTTAATTAGGGTAATTGGTTTAATTAGGTGTTAATTCTGTTTTTAGGTTTAATCAGGTTAATTAGAGTTTTAATCATGTTTAGGTCAATTAGGATAGTTAATCTGCATTTAGTATAATTAGGATTAGTCATTAGTTAATTAGGTCTTAATTGGTTAATTAGGCTTAATCAGATTTAGGTTTTTATTCAGTTTTTAAGGGTTTTTGTCCAGTTTTCGTGTGGGCCCAGAAAGGGCATTTTTGAAGGCCCATTATCAGTTTTTGTGTGATCCATTTTTTGTCCAGAAAGGACACTTGTCAATATATAAGGCACGCCACGCGTGTACCCAGGGAGGCCCCACGAACACACCACTCAGCAACCCCCACACGCTGACACCTGACCCCACCATCACTCTCTCTCTTCTGCCACACGTCCAACCACGTGTCTTCCCCCAGTCTCTCCCACTCACGCGTGTCACCACCACAGCCCTTCGCCGGAGCCTCACCAGAACCCTGCCGCCGGCCATGCATCCACCTTGAACCTCCCCAACGGCCACCGTCTAACCGTCTCTGGCCACCGTCCTTGCCGGAAACTGCAAAAAACTCAGAATTTACCAGAAATCCTCTTTCTCCCTCCTTCTTCCTCCGTCCACATCCATCCCCAAGTCACCGGAAAAAACATATGTCGTCGGAAAATTCATACGAGTTTTCCAGAAACTCATAGACCTTCATCAACATTCCCCAGAAATTTCAAGCTTCTTCAACCGCGTTCATTGCAGTTACCAAGATCTTCAAGAACTATTTCCCAGAAATCCACCCGTTGTTCTTCACTTCCTTCAAGATCCCCAGCAGCGACCTCCAGAAATCTGCTTGATCTTTAACGAGCAAGATCAACTCGTGTTCGTCACAGTCAATCTTCATCGTTCCCAGATTTCCTCCCCTTCATCTCCGTATACACGGCGCTCATCAATTCTGCAAAACGAGCCCAAGAACATCCACCGTCAGATATCTTCGTCTCCCTCAGTTTTTTCCAGGAAGTTTATTGTTCTTCAAGCGTACCGTCGCAAATCTCCAGAATCTCCACCTATTGGGATCTTAAGGCGCGTGCATCAGGTATGTTCATTTTGTTCATTGTTTATTGAACATGTTATCTGTGTTGGTCCGAATGAAGGTTAGAGTTAGGCTCGTTTGTAGGAAGAACATTGAATGGTAGCAATGATCAGAAGAGGTAGCTAGATTTAGGGTTTCAGAAGGTTGAGATTGGGGGGATCTGAGATTGTTTGAGAGGGTGAGGAAGACGAAGATGAGCGGCTAGGGTTTAGACAGTGAACAGTGTTCAGATTGGGGGAAGGGGGTTGTTTTGTGCATAAGCTGGTTGGATTAGGGTTAGGTCTGGGCTGGGTTAAGCCCAATGTGGTATTGCTGAAGCATACACCCAATTTACTCGTATCACCCCCCCCCCCCTGCGTGAGATTACTGAAGCGAGTTGGATTGGGCTTAGGCCCTACTTGCTATATGCACCCTCCATTGTGAGCCCAACCAAATTAACACTAAAATCAGTTGCTAACTGCACCGTTGGTCCTTCAATTTTATTTTTATTTTTTTCAATTTCTGATAGCGTAATGGGCCCAGACGCGTGCTATTCCCACCCCTCTTCCTGGGCCCATCTTAGAATGTAACTAGGGCGCTTTAAGTTTAACACCCCCCTCCCCTTTTCCTTTTATTCTTTTATCTTCATTTTCTTTTATATTTTGTTGCATCTTGTAAAATTCATATAAAATCCAAAATTGAATATTTTTCAATTCTTGTTTTTTCTATAGGTTAGTGAGTTTGTCTAGAAAAATATAAATAAATAAAATTTCCATTTTATCTTTTTTAATATTTTTAGTATATTTTTCATTTTAATAGCTTTTTAATATGTTTAGTTTGATATCTGATTTTGTAGAATTTGTTTTAGGACCTTCCTTTAGTCTTTTTAATTCATTCTTTTTTTTGTAATTAGATATTGAATCATAGTTCCCCATAGGATTTAATTCTTGATTTTTAGATTAAAATTTGATTAGTTTAATCAGGTTAGCATTAGGGTATCATAGTTAGGGTTTACGCTATGCATAGGTAAGGAAATTTATTTTCTTTAGATAGTTTTGTCTTGATTTTTGGGTAGGGGCACATGTGGATGTTATGGGTAGATGTTGTAGACCCTTGTGAATAATTGATAGATTTTTCCCCCTTGTTTTAGTATTTTTAGGTATTTTCTGAAGTTGGCTGATGATTTTGTCTGTTCTGTGGTTATCTGTTTGTCTCTGGGGTTTATTTTGGGGGAATTTGTTGTGGGGCTTAGTTTGTTTTGAAGATCTTGTTGAAGAGCATGATGGGAGAGAAGATTGTAGATCAAGACTCAGAGACCCAGAGCTTGGATTATTCCCTGTCTGTGAGGTTTGAGATCCTGAAGTTTGAAGGAAGTTCATGGTACTTTCCTGAGGAAGGCACTATGAATGACTTTCATTCTTTCTTCTCACCTCTTTCTTAAGTATCCAATGATGTAGGACCCAACTTGTGAGTTTAATTTCTCCTGAGGAGGAATGTAAACTGATCACAGTTGTTGAGCCACATGGGGTACAATTCCTAAGTGGAAGCCTCCTAGTACTTTCCTGAGGAAGGTCCTATGGGTCTATTCACTTAGTTCCATTAGTTTATCTAGGATTTCTCAAGTATCCAATGATGTAGGAGCCAACTTGTGAGTTTAATTTATCCTGAGGAGGAATGTAAACTGATCACATGTTGTTGAGCCACATGGGGTACAATTCCTAAGTGGAAGCCTCCTAGTACTTTCCTGAGGAAGGTCCTATGGGTCTATTCACTTAGTTCCACTAGTTCATGTAAGATTTCTCAAATATCCAGTGATGTTGGAGCCTGCTTGTGAGTTTAATTTCTCCTGAGGAGGAATGTAAACTGATCACAGTGGTTGAGCCACATAGGATATGACTCCTGAGTATACACCTCCTAGTGCTTTCCTGAGGAAGACACTATGAGTCTGCTTACTTAGCTCCCTTTCTTTGGTAAGCTTGCTTTGAAGCTTGAAGACTGGGATTGTTTTCTCCTGTTTAGGTTTTTCTTTAGGGCTTTGCTTAGATTTGATTAGGATTTTGTTTTAGTGTTAGGGTTAGGATTAGAGAGTAGATGATTCTTTCTCAAGCATGTGTTTTGTTTGCCTGATGGCACTTCATTTCTTTTATCTGTATATTGCTTGATAGCATGTTGTTTATCTTCAGTATGATTACTGTTATTTCATGACTGGCTTGAGGTCAAGACGAGCTTGTGGAGGCTGAAGCCCCACACACATTTCCTCCCTCACTTGCATTGCATGCATTTTACTGTTAAGCTGATGCTTTTGTCTGTTTTGGTGTATCATTGACATGATCCCTTAGGACTCTCATTTCCTCTGATGAGGATTTGATGATAGACTTTTAGGTTGAAACCTATGCATGACAACATCTAGGAGTTCCCTGTTCAAACCTCAACCATAGGATGAATCCGTGGCATGATAACAGTAGGACTTGATAGTCTCCCTCCTAGTTGGGCCTGTTCTCTTCTCATCTCGAAGCAGTTTAAGATACAGTAATCATGAATGATTTCTTTCGTACGTTACGAGCCTTAAGCTATCTGAGGATGGATGTTTAGTATGGTACCCTTTGGGCGACATGCGATGCATTCACTCTCAGGTCATAGTCTCTAGTGCGGTTGAGATCGCAAACACAATAAAAAACACTTCTTTCAGGAGATAACCCGTAGTTTCCCGAACTACGTTTGCTCTGATCTTCCATACCGTGTGGAAGTACGTAGGCATAGGATGCAACGTCCTAGCGAGAAACCTTCAACCTTTCCCCTATAATCCTTCGTAGGCCGAACTACGTTGACTCTGATTTCTCATTCTCTGATGAGAATACGTAGGCATAAAGTGCGACGCTTTGCCGAGTCATTTTTCTTTTCTTTTTCAGCCAGCCTTGATAGGTAGATAGATTATAACCAACCCGTCCAAGTAAACAAACAAGCGAGGATCCCGTCGAGTACGACGGACGTGAGGGGTGTTAATACCTTCCCCTTGCGTAACCGACTCCCGAACCCAGACAATGGTTGCGAGGACCTTGTCTTACCCTTATTCGTCAGGTTTTTCCGATTGTTTCCTTTCCCGCTCTGAGGGATAAATAACAAAAGGTGGCGACTCTTCTGTCATGCCGGCACCTTATTTTCGCGCAAGCGACACCTATGGTGACAACAACAAAGGAATAATTCTTGGCGTAGGCATCGTTGGTTCACCGTATTCATCAACTATAAAAGATGTCCTATATGTGGAAGGTCTAAAGCATAGTCTACTTAGCATTAGCCAATTGTGTGGCCGAGGTTTCAAAATCAACTTTCCTAAAAATGAATGTTTGATTGAAAACGAAGTTACTCATGAAGTTATGCTAAAAGGTAAAAGAGTTAATAATATTTTCTTAATTTCCTTTGATAACGTATCTTTGAATGTTAAATGTCTCTTGGAAAACAACAATGAATCATGTTTATGGCATAAGAGGTTTGCTCATATTCATATGGAGCACTTGAATAAATTGATCAAACATGACTTGGTTATTGGATTGCCTAAGTTATGCGACGCTTGTCAAAAAGGAAAACCAACCAATTCAACTTTCATATCCAAAAATGTGGTGTCCACAACAAGGCCACTACAATTGTTACATATGGATCTTTTTGGTCCATCTAGAACAAAAAGCTTCAGAGGTAATGTTTTCGCTTTAGTTATTGTTGATGATTATTCTAGATTTTGTTGGACTTACTTTTTAATGCAGAAAAGTGATGCTTTTAAAGCATTTAAAAAGTTTGCAAGACAAATTCAAAATGAGAAAGCGCTAACAATTGTCTCTATAAGAAGCGACCATGGTGGAGAATTCCAGAATACTTTATTTGATGAATTCTGCGAGGAAAATGAAATTTCACACAATTTCTCTTCACCAAGAGCTCCACAACAAAATGGTGTCGTGGAAAGAAAGAATCAGTCATTGGTGGAACTTGCAAGAACAATGTTAAGTGACTCAAATCTTCCTAAGTATTTTTGGGCAGATGCAGTAAGTACAACATGTTTTGTAAGCAACCGGATTAATATCAGACCAATTCTCAAGAAAACACCGTATGAAATTTTCAAAGGGAGAAAGCCAAATATTTCCTATTTTCACATATTTGGATGCAAATGTTTTGTCTTGAATAACGACAAAGACAACCTTGGTAAGTTTGATGAAAAATCAGATGAAGGTATATTTCTTGGTTATCCCCTTACTAGTAAAGATTTTAGAATTTACAATAAAAGAACATTAACTATTGAAGAGTCTATGCATGTCAAATTTGATGAATCTACCCCTCCAAGGAGGATATTGTGTTTTATGATAATGATGATAATTTTGTAGAAACTCCCGAAGAAGATACTTTTGAAAATATCATTAAAGAACAAGATAAACCCGTTCAACAAGATTCCAATGTCAACGTTCTACCAAAAGAATGGAGGACTCATAGAGATCATCCTATCGACAAAGTGATCAGAGACATAAGTCAAGGTTTTGCTACAAGATTAAATCTCAAAGATGCATGCTTGAACATGGCGTTTGTATCTCAAATAGAACCTTCCAAAGTTGGTAAATCTCTTGAAGATTATCAATGGATTATTGTTATGCAAGAGGACTTAAACTAATTCGAAAGGAATCAAGTTTGGGAACTTGTTCCTAAACTGAAAGATAAACATATCATCGGAACAAGATGGGTGTTTAAGAACAAACTTGATGAAAATGGAATAATTGTTCGAAACAAAGAAAGATTGGTGGCTCAAGGGTACAATCAAGAGGAAGGAATTGACTTTGAATAAACTTTCGCTCCAGTTGCAAGATTAGAAGCTATTCGTCTATTACTTGCTTATGCATGCTCAATGAACTTTCAACTTTTCCAAATGGACGTCAAGAGCGCCTTCTTGAATAGATACATCAACAAAGAAGTCTATGTCAAACAACCTCTAGGATTTGAAGATTTCAAGCATCACTCACATGTATACAAATTGAAGAAAGCTCTATATGGTTTAAAGCAAGCACCAAGGGCATGGTATGATCGTCTAAGTAGTTTCTTATGCGAAAAAGGATTTGAAAAAGGCAAGGTAGACAAGACTTTATTTATCAAAACGATAAAGGATAATACCTTACTTGTTCAAGTATATGTGGACGACATCATCTTCCGATCAACAACAAAGAACTATGTGAAGAATTTGCTTCAATGATGCAAGGCGAGTTCGAAATGTCTATGATGGGAAAGATGAACTATTTCCTCGAATTACAAATTAAGCAATTAAAGGATGGAATATTTATCAACCAATCAAAGTATTGCAAAGAGTTGTTAAAGAGATTTGATATGGATGAATGCAAAGCTATGTCAACACCAATGGGATCCAGAACCTACGTCGATCAAGATGAATCGGGAAAATCAATTGATATTACAAAGTATCGAGGTATGATTGGTTCTTTATTATATTTGACGGCAAGTCGTCCTGACATAACGTTTAGTGTCTGTTTGTGTGCTTGCTTCCAAGCAAATCCAAAGGAGTCACATCACACTGTTGTCAAAAGGATCATGAAATATCTCAAGGGAACATCGAATGTCGGCCTATGGTATCCAAAAGGTAGTGTTTGTACATTAATTGGTTATTCTGACGCGGATTATGCAGGATGTAAAACTGATCGAAAAATTACAAGTGGAACCTGTTACATCCTTGGAAATGCATTGGTTCCGTGGTCATGTAAGAAACAAGCTTATCTTACGCTTAGTACGGCTGAAGCATAATACATAGCGGCGAGAAGCTGTTGTGCAGAAAACCTTTGGCTGAAGCAACAATTAAGCGACTACGGAATTGATCTTGGATGCATTCTTCTCCGGTGCGACAACACAAGTGCGATTAACATCACAAAGTATCCAGTCATGCACTCAAGAACCAAACACATCAACATTCGGCATCATTTTCTCCATGATCACGTGCTTAAAGGAGATGTCGAAGTGACCTTTATGGATACGCATAACCAACTCGCCGACATATTTACGAAGCCACTCGCAAAAGAACCTTTCTTCAAGATTCGACGAGAACTCAGAATTCTCGATGAAGGTGACATCTAAACTTTTCATATGTTATTGTGTGTAGAATATATGTTTTCCAACCTGTTTTTTATTGCTTTCTAGTTTATGTTTAAGTTTAAAATGTTAAGTTTCGTATTTGTCTTTATAATCGTACAATATTTGTTTCGTTTTCATTTCGTTCAATCAAGATATGTTTTTATGTGATAAGTGTTTGTGATTATGTGTTTAGTGTGTATGATTGTTTAAATTTCACTATTCTTGCTCCTCTTCCTTTTTGCTAATGATAAAGAGGGAGAAGGATTGGTCTCTAACATTTCCCTGTGCAGAAATATTGTATCTCTCTTATGTCTAAGGGGGAGAAGGATTGTATCTCTCTTGTATTTAGGGGAAGCTCTCTAACTTAGGGGGAGAAATAAAGAGAACTAAGTATCAAAGAAGAATTTTCAAAGGATCGGTTGTCATCATCAAAAAGGGGGAGATTGTAGAAGCAAGCTTCAAGGCCTCTGTGTTTTGATGAAGACAACTCATACAAGATTGGTACGCAAGATACTTATGCTATATACCCGTGGGGGTATATATATTGAAGACGCTTATACTATACACCCGTAGGGGTATATATTGAAGATGAAACCAGAATCATCATTCTTCTGAAGTCTTCGCAAAAAGCAAGAGACGCAAGCAAGTAAGCAAACAAGATCAACAAAGATCAAGAGAGTATCATCGCATACGACTTTATCGATCAAAGCTTCGTCTACAAAGCTACAAGTGAAAATGGTGTTTCAAAGAAAGATATAAACATCTTTTACTTTAGAAAATTTATACAAGTGTTCTTTAAAAATCACATTTCACTACACCACTTTCACTAATCTTTCAAAACTTTTTTAAAATACTTATTCTATTTTAAATTAAGTATTTTTTTCAAAAACCTTCAGTGTTAACCGATTAACCATATGGGTTAACCGATTAAAACAATTTAAAATTATGTATTTTGGGACTTCATAACAGTGTTAACCGATTAACACATGTAAATTTCAAATATTTTTAAACGTTGGAAAGGTGTTAACTGATTAACCTATTTGGTTAACCGATTAACACTGTAACAACAACCAAAAATAGCAGCTTTTCATGGAGGATTGCATTATTTTATATTTTCTTACTGGCTATTTTTACTGTCCCAAAATCACACCTTTTTGGAAAGGTTTTTCACCCGTATAAATTGATTTCTATTTCAAAATCAAAAACAACCTTCAAGAAACAAATTAAAAATTACTCTTTATCTTCAACCTTTTGAATTTTCATTAAAGTGTTCAAATCATATTTTTAAAGAAGCCATTGAAATAATTTTCACACTCTTCTTTCACAAAGAACACTTGTATATCTTATCTGAGTATAATTTGTTTCGAGAAGAAGATCAACCTTGAAGATTGATAAACAGCTTTCCATCAATTACTATGTCAAGAACATTTTTGTGTATTACCTTGTTTTCCAGGACTGTTGGAAGCAAGTGAAGTGTATTGAAGAGGATTGTTCTTCAACACTTGGAATTACCTTATGGTTTAGATAGTAAGCATCACTTTGGATGTGATTAGGCTTTACAAATATTCTGAACTATAGTGAAATACTCTTTTGAGTCAAAAGAGGAGTGGAGTACCTTCGAAGTGTGAAGGGAACCACTATAATTTCCTGTGTCTTTTTCTTTCTGCCTTTACTTTCCGTCAATAACTTAACAACCAAGAAAAAGAACCAAGGAACCTTAACAAGATTGCTAATAATTTTTGAAGATCCTAATTCACCCCCCCCCCCTCTTAGGCGCAGTTACTACTTACAACTAAAAGCTTTGTTTTTATGAAGTATATATGCATGAACAGATGCATAAATGGAATTCGAGCACATGGGTTCATAAGTCCGGGGTATGGATATGGCTGGTACTGACTGCTTTATGAACAGGTTCTCACAAGGTATGATCTATGGTTTAAAAGGGATTCCAAAGTCATGGATTCACATGACTGTTCATCATACTTGACATGAATATGTCGGATGATAACTCCATCACATGAACCTCTTTTGGGTGAGGTCCTCGTATTGAACCACACGAGAAGAACTTCTCGGGGACCCATACTACGAGACATATCGACACTGGGTTCTAGACAGGGATTTCAGAGTCGTGGACTTTCTTGACTGTTTGTTACGTATGTCAGTCATTGCTAAGAAACAACTCCATCAAGAAAGTCTCTTCTGAACGGTGTCTTCGTATCGATCCACACGAGAAGAGCTTCTCGAGGACCCATACTATGTGACCATCAATCTTAGTTGGCCAATGGTTTAGGGTTCTAAAAGGTCCTTAAAGTGATGGATTCCCAAGAAAACATTGATCAAACACGCCAAGAGCTTGACGGTTCTCATCATTCTCAAAGGAATCTACTCTAAGCGAGGTTCTCGTATCGACTATCACGAGATGAGCATCTCGGGAGCCCATATTACTCAACCTCTCATATCTCAATTTTTAACACTCTAGACTCAGGTATAGAGTCTTTCCCTCAAGGTTTGCCACCAAATTATCCAATTCATACCACAACGAATGAACCTGACTGGGTGAGGAGCGAACGGCTCTCAGCCAATCAAGGTGCGAGACGGTTGAATACCGATAAATCTGGAAATTTTCCAACTGCACAAGTACATTGTACTCTGGCGGGAACAAATCTTTGGAAACTAGAATAATAGCTGCACGGCAACTAGCTGGAGAATTGGTCACACGGTAACCGGTAGTACATAGTCGATCATGGCATCAGGCATCACGATTCCTCGGGACTTTTCAGGTTAACCATCAGGTTGATCATGCCATCAGGCATTCAAAGAAAACTGTCAGGCATCAGCCGGACTCCATCAGGTCAACAATCATGTTGATCATGCCATCAGGCATTCAAAGAAAACTGTCGGGCATCAGCCGGACTTCATCAGCAAGTCGGGAATAGAATTCTTGGTCAATCATGAGCCAATTGGGAAAATTCTAAACCTCTGCCATCAGGCACTCCGCATCAGCTGAGAGAACTGCTTCATTAACACGGTCAGACTTCAATCATGAAGTCTTCAAGGGAAGTTTCAACTTTGCTGCTTAGAAACCTGCTGGGGATGACGCATCTCCGCTGGGGATTCTGGAGAACTATCAAGTAACTCCGCTTCGGGGATCCAGAAATCATTCTGGATGAATCAACTCTGCTGAGGACTTCAAGAATCATCTTGGACAAATAACTCCGCCGGGGACTTCAAGAATCATCTTGAACTGATAACCATGTTGGAGCTTTCAGGAATCATCCTGAGAAAACACTCTGTCGGGGACTCTAAGTATCAACTTGAGCAACCATTATGGCGACTGTACTGGGGATCTTAAGAATCATCTTAAGAAAACGACCCTGCTGGGGAATTCAAGAATCATCTTGAACCGAAGACTTCGCTGGGGACTTCAAGAATCATCTTGAGCAAGCGACTTCGTTGGGGAGAACTTCAGGAATCATCCTGAGCACTTAATTCTGCGGCGGAACACCTGCAAAACAAGGATGGTAACAACCTAGATCATGCTTATTATGCATATGCTTCGGCAATGGCGCAATGCTCCACACGATGGAAATGCTATGCGTTTATGATAAATGCTATGCAGTCATGCAAAATGATGCAACCCTGTCAGCAAAATAAATGCTGAAGGGAGAATCCTCCTATCAAGGAGAAAGAACTAGTCAGATAGAGGAATCATCCTGCTGAGGAGAGCAAGGTCACGCCAATCTCAATTGGACTCCGCAGGGGACTCAACTTCAGTTGACTGCTGCGGGGGAACGAAGCTCTACGAGCACCTGGAACTGCTAAGGGAAAGCGATGTCAATCGCGGGAATAAACTGCACAGCCTTCATGGCTACTTTTCTGGAGATAACGACTCCGGTAAGGAAACACAACATCAGCTATTCCACACTCTACTGGGGAGAACCAGTCATGGTCGGAGCAGCTTCCAAGGATTCGGCTCTCTTGGGTATCTGCAAACTCGGCTGAGGGAGGAGAAATCATTCTGCTTGCCGGGGAGAGTACTACTCTGCGGGGGAATCTCAATTCCGCTGGGGAAGAAGGAATCATCCGACTTCGGGGGAGAGTACGACTCTGGTGGGAAATTTGAATCCGCTGGAGACTTCAGTCTAGACTATCAATTGCTGCACACTTCAGTATGACTCAGCTGAGGAGATGACATTCCTTCAGGATGCATCTGATTGGGGAGAGAATCATCTCTGCATGGGGAGACATATCAATGCTCATTATCTCGTGTTCAGACTCTGCGGGGAGAGGCTGCTGAACTTTGCTGGAGAAGGAGGAATCATCCTGCTTGGGGATGCGCATGGCACACTGTCTAGAATAAGCTACACCTGTAACAACACAAACAAACAGACAAGATACCCTTTTCAAAGGGACCTATCAAGCTTATCATCTTGTGACAATGTTTAAGCAATTCATTGTTTCAACAATCAGTGGCCTAGGCCAGTAAGTTTATGTATGCGCATTTTATCAAAAACATCGACGTTCTTTTTCGCAAACAAAACAAATAAATGCTAAACAGGCAAACAGAATTGTTGAATAGTATGCATTTTATTGATAAAGAACCCCTGAATGGGTAAAAATGTTTTACAACAAATGCAAGCTCCTGAAATGAGGAAGCCGCGCAAAAATAAAACATAAATATACATCAGTATATACAAATGTCGGCAACGAGGCGTAGACGAACACCATGAGTTGATCCCTCTATGACCCACTCGACTTCGATACTTCTCCGACGCTTCGGCTTCGGAAGAGATTGATTCGGATAAACGGCCCTCAGGTCTTCCCAACCACTAAACAAAGAAAGTCCACACGCGGAACGCAGTCATTTGCTTTTTCAAATCCCTAACTTTTGCGTGAACCTCCCTTTGCGGGTTTTCAGTTCACCGGGATACCCTTTTTTCCCGAAGCCGCCCAGTGTAGGTTTTCGACTTCGCGGGTGTACATTTTTTCAATTTATATCCCTAATTTTTGCCCGAACCTTTTTTCCTTTTTTATGATTCGCCGGGATGCCCCATTTTTGCCTGGACTTTCTTTTTACTGTCCAGCGGGTCGCTTTCAAGCAAAGTATTTTTTAACTGCGTCCGCGTTCACCGGGGATGCAAAATCTTCACCATCCATCGTGGATAACAACAAAGCTCCTCCCGAGAAGACCTTGCTGACGACGTACGGACTTTCGTAATTGGGAGTCCACTTGCACCGGTGATCAGAGTGTGGAGGAAGAATCTTCTTCAGGACGAGATCACCCGTCTGAAAGCTTCTAGGGCGCACCTTCTTATCATAAGCTTTCTTCATTCGGCTTTGGTACAGACGACCATGCGTAATCGATGCTAACCTCTTCTCGTCTATCAGGCTAATTTGGTTTAGTCGGTTCGTAATCCATTCTGCCTCGTCGAGTTTCACATCAACCAAAACCCGCAAAGAAGGGATCTCCACTTCCAACGGTAGGACAGCTTCCATACCGTACACTAAGGAGAAAGGAATTGCCCCGGTCGACGTACGTACCGTCGTACGATAACCGTGCAATGCAAATGGCAGCATCTCGTGCCAATCCTTGTAGGTCACAACCATCTTCTGAACAATCTTCTTTATGTTCTTATTGGCCGCTTCAACGGCGCCATTCATCTTCGGCCGATAAGGAGATGAGTTGTGGTGCTCAATCTTGAAACTCTGGCATAGCTCCTTCATCATCTTGTTATTCAGATTCGAACCATTATCAGTAATGATCCGCTCGGGAATTCCGTAACGACAGATGATGTCCCTCTTTATGAATTTAGCCACCACCTGCTTGGTCACATTAGCATACGAGGCTGCCTCCACCCACTTGGTGAAGTAGTCAATAGCTACCAGAATGAAGCGATGACCGTTAGATGCAGTGGGCTCGATCTTGCCTATCATGTCGATGCCCCACATGGAGAACGGCCACGGGGAGGACATGACATTTAACGGGCATGGCGGCACATGAACTTTATCAGCATAAATTTGGCATTTATGACACCTCTTCGCGAATTTAAAGCAATCCGATTCCATCGTCAGCCAGTAGTACCCTGCTCTCAGGATCTTTCTCGTCATGGCATGTCCGCCGGCGTGCGTACCAAATGTGCCTTCATGGACTTCTTCCATGAGCATACTCGCCTCTTTCTCATCTACACACCTGAGTAGCACGAGATCGTGGTTTCTTTTGTACAAAACTCCATCAGGATTGAGATAAAAATTTCCATACAGCCTCCTCAGAGTCTTCTTATCCTGGGTTGACGCACTCGCAGGATACTCCTTAGTCATAAGGAAAGTCTGGATGTCATGGAACCATGGCTTGCCGTCAGCGGCTTCCTCGATTGCAAAGACAAATGCAGGTCTATCAAGACGAGAAAGGACAATTCTTGGAGCCTCATTCCAAAAATTGACTTTATACATCGAAGCCAACGTGGCTAGGGCATCAGCCATCTGATTTTCTGCTCTGGGCACATGATGGAGTTCCACTCGATCGAAGAACGGAAGTAGCCTTCTGGCATAGTTCATGTACGGCACCAAATTTGATTGACGAGTTTCCCACTCCCCTTTAATTTGGTTGATCACAAGTGCCGAGTCACCATATACGTCTAGGTTCTTGATTCTCAAATCAATTGCCTCTTCTAGACCCATGATTCATGCTTCATACTCCGCCTCATTATTGGTGACTGGAAACGTCAGTCTCGCAGTGAATGGGATGTGGGATCCGTGGGGAGTCGTGATGACCACCCCAATGCCACTTCCGTAGGAATTAACCGCCCCGTCGAATATCAATTTCCACTGGGATTTCCTATCTGGCCCCTCGTCGGGCAACGGTTCATCGCAATCCTTCGCTTTAAGAAACATGATATCCTCATCAGGGAATTCAAATTTCATCGTCTGGTAATCCTCGATCGGCTGTTCGGCAAGGTAATCAGACAGTACGCTTCCCTTGATGGCCTTCTGGGATACGTACTGAATATCATATTCCGTTAACACCATTTTCCATCTGGCAATCCTACCCGAAAGAGCCTGCTTCTCGAAGACGTACTTGATCGGATCCATCTTCGAAATTAGCATGGTGGTGTGATTGAGCATGTACTGTCGTAAACGTTTGGCAGCCCATGCTAGTGCACAACATGTCTTCTCCAGCATCGAGTAGCGAGATTCACAGTCAGTGAACTTTTTACTCAAGTAGTAAATGGCATGCTCCTTTCTGCCCGTCTCGTCGTGCTGACCGAGAACACACCCCATACTATTCTCAAGAACTGTTAAGTACATGATTAATGGCCATCCAGCCACTGGGGGTATCAAGATCGGAGGTTCCTGAAGATACTGCTTTATCTTGTCGAATGCCTTCTGGCAATCCTCATTCCAAGTAATCGCCTGATCTTTCTTTAAAAGCTTGAACATCGGTTCACACGTAGCCGTGAGCTGAGAGATAAACCTTGCAATGTAGTTTATTCGGCCCAAGAAACCACGAACTTCTTTTTCTGTTTTTGGCACTGGAATTTCTTGTATGGCTTTTATTTTCGCAGGATCAACCTCGATGCCTCGTTCGCTCACGATAAACCCCAGTAACTTTCCGGACCGTACTCCGAAAGTACACTTGTTAGGATTCATCATCAACCTGAACTTCCTAAGCCTCTCAAAAAGCTTCACCAAATTGACCAGATGTCCCTCCTCCGTTTGGGACTTCGCAATCATGTCATCAACATAGACTTCAATGTCATGATGAATCATGTCATGAAACAAAGTGACCATTGCTCGTTGGTAAGTGGCCCCTGCGTTCTTCAGACCGAAAGGCATTACCTTATAGCAAAATGTTCCCCAGGGAGTGATAAACGTCGTTTTCTCCATGTCCTCCGGCGCCATCTTGATCTGGTTGTAACCGGAGAAGCCATCCATGAACGAAAACACGGAGAACTGGGCTGTGTTGTCGACCAACACATCGATATGAGGCAGCAGGAAATCATCTTTAGGGCTCGCCCTATTCAAATCCCGATAATCGACGCACATGCGTACCTTACCGTCCTTCTTCGGTACAGGCACTATGTTGGCGACCCACGGAGGGTAAGTGGTGACCGCTAAGAAGCCAGCATCAAGCTGCTTCTGCACTTCTTCTTTGATCTTAACGGCCATATCTGGTCTCGTCCTCCTAAGCTTCTGCTTAACGGGAGGGCAATCTTCTCGTAGCGGCAAGTGGTGGACCACGATGTCAGTATCAAGTCCAGGCATATCCTCGTATGACCAAGCAAAGACATTACTATACTCTCTTAGCATCTCGACCAATCTCTGCTTGACATCACTCTGCAATGCAGCCCCTATCCTGACGTTTCTGACGAGCTCTTCAGAACCCAGATTCACGATCTCAATCTCCTCCTCATGAGGCATAATAACTTTCTCCTTTTGTTTCAACAAGCGGGCCAACTCTTCAGGAAGGTCTTCGTCTTCATCAATCTCTTCTTCGGCTTGATAGATCGGGCAATCGAAGTCGAAGTGAGTCGTAGAAGGTCCAGAGTCGATGTCATCTGCTATGTGGATCCTGCAATAACAAGGGTTAAGCTTAAAGCGAGGATATGCAGGTTAGCACAAACCCCATTGCCATTTTATTGTTTTTCAAAACAAATATAAAACAGGAATAACAGAGATCACAATATTTGAATACGAAGAAAATGCCTTTGATTTATTAACAAAATGCATGTACATAATCCAACAAGGCCCTGACAATAAAACCACTATGCCCCGGGTAGGACATAGGGTTGTACAATGATTGGAAAAAGTAAATCATTACTCTTCACTTGTCATTCGGATGATATCCTTGATGGACCAATTGGTAAGGCCCTCGCCTGGCTTGCTTGGCTGGATCCAAGAGTCGAGGTCACAGTCGCTATCTCCGATGTCTTCAGACACTGCGTTGATACTTTCGAAAATCATTCCGCCGCTGGTAAATTGGATCGGCCCTTTACCTCGAGACGCACTGCTAGACGAAGAAGAAGCTTCAGCTCCGGGAGAATATCCCAACCCAAACCTGTCCTGCTTGTTGGGTATCTCCAAAATTCGCCCCCAGCCTGGGGTAGATCCGGCTTGGACAACGGCCCGAGCTTCCTTGAACGAGGAGAGAGTCATCTCTGGCTTTTCTGTGACTATAGGGGCTACGTCTTTCACCTTGACAGCTTCGAACGCTTGGCAAAGAGTCTCATGGATTTCGCCATCCATTTCCACGTACTTAAAGGATGACAAATGGCTCACCATTATGTCTTCCTCGCCACACACGATTACGATGCTTTCCCCGACAGCATATTTGAGCTTTTGGTGCAACGTGGAGGTCACGGCACCAGCAGCATGGATCCACGGCCGGCCCAAGAGACAACTGTAGGCAGGCATGATGTCCATAATATAAAAGACCGCGTCGAACGTTTCCGGACCGACTTGGATCGGCAGGGTCACCTCCCCGAAAACGTGTCGTTTAGTTCCGTCGAACGCCTTCACAACCAGATCACTGGGTGTGCAGATCACTCCACGAGTATCCAACTTCATTAATGCCTTCTTCGGAAGAACATTAAGCGACGAACCCGTGTCCACCAGCACGTGCGACATGATCGTGCCCCTACACTCTATCGAGATGTGCAGGGCACTGTTGTGATTCCTCCCCTTCGGCGTCAGCTCCAGGTCTGTGAAACCTAGCCCATTTCCAGCATTAACATGGGCTACAACCTCTTCTAGCTGATTTACCGATATTTCTTGCGGTACATAGGCGGTGTTCAACACCTTCAGCAGCGCGTTGCGGTGTGCCTCAGAACACAGCAACAAGTTGAGAATGGAAATCTTCGAGGGCGTCTGATGGAGATGGTCTACAATCTTGTAGTCACTATTTTTAATCAACCGCATAAACTCCTCGGCATCTTTGACAAGCAAATCTTTTTCTACCCCACACGGGACCCCTTCGACGACTTTGCTTTTACCCTTATCGGTCGTATCAGCTCTGACCGCTTTATCCGCCACGACCTCTGGCGGTGCAAACACTCTTCCGCTGCGAGTAATACCACTGATTCCTGCGAGGTTCTCCACAGTCGACCCATACGGTTCTAGCTCCAACCTCTGTCTGTTGCAGTAGACTTCAGCCCCATAATGCCACGGAACGGCGTTAGTGCTCTCGAAGGGTATCGGCCCAACTTTGGTGATAGTAATTGTGGGCGGTCTGGGCGCAGAAATGGTTATCGGCCGGCGAGGGATGGTGATGGTGGCGACTTCATCGTCCTGCTTCAGCACTACCTCTCCTGATCCACCTTCAGCCCTCCGGCTAAATTGCAGAATCCCCTCGGTCATCAGACTTTGAATTCCTTCTACCAACTACTCACATCCATCAGAATGTGTGGCACAGTCCATACATAGTTCTCCGCAACCTGGAAAGAACCCCCTTTTCAGCAACTTAGCTTTAACGAAGCTAAGCGGCGTCCTCAGATCTTTGACGTCAGTCAACAAATCTGCACTCTCCTCTTCGATAATGGCGTTCACTCCGCCTCCCCTATGATTCAGCATAGGATTCTTCGTGACATTGGGCACATTATCGGAGAAGTTGATGATCTTGGCATCCACCATGTCCTACACCTTATGCTTGAAGGCTTTGCAGTTCTCGATTGTGTGGCCTGGCGCTCCTGAGTGGAAATCACAAGTGGCATTGGCGTCGTACCCTGGTAGAGGTGCCCCTGTCAAGGGAGCCATCGTCCTCTTCTGGACCAACTGTAGCTGAAGCAAAGTCTGCAAGAGTTGCGCATACGACATGGGCGGTGCCTCGAAGTGACGGTTTGCCAAAGATGTCTGATTCTGGTACTTTCTGTATCCCTGCTGATTCGGTTGTTGCTGTGGCTGCTGCTGCTGCTGCGGAGCTGCCGGGATATTTATACTGGCCACCTGCTGCTGAGGGCCTTTGCCCTTTCTTCGAGCGCTGGTCACAGCGCTCGCTTCTCCTTCTCGCCTTTTGCCAATATAAGGTTTCTTTCCGCCTCCTCCAGCTGAGGATGACTCACCTTGAATTTTCCCTATCTTGATCCCGTTCTCGACGTGCTCACCCATGATAATGAGAGCTAAGAACTTCCCAGACATACCGCTGACTAACTTCTCATAGTAGACCCCTGGGAGGGTGGCAACAAACATCTGCACCAGCTCGCGTTCAACCATCGGCGGCTGAACCCTGGCTGCCAACTCACGCCATTGCTGGGCGTACTCCTTAAATCCTTCATTATTCCTCTGCGACAGGTTCTGCAGCTGGACTCGGTTCGGGGCCAAGTCGCTATTGTATTGGTAGTGGTACACAAATGCTTCAGCAAGATCCTTCCATGTGCGCACACTAGTGGGCTCCAGACCCATATACCACTCGAGGGATGGCCCGGAAAGACTGTCTTGGAAGAAGTGCATCAGTAACTTCTCGTCTTCGGAATAAGCAGACATCTTCCTGTAATACGATCTCAGGTGGACACGAGGGCAAGTGGTGCCCTTATACTTCTCAAAGTCCGGTACCTTGAACTTGGGAGGCACCTTGAAATCAGCAATTAATCCCAGCTTGGACATATCAACGCCCAAAGTATTCTGATTCTCGATGTCTCTCATTTTATCTTCAAGTGCCTTGAATCTAAGCCGTGCTTCAGCATTTAGCTCCCCTTCAGCACCTCTCTGAGAGAACATATCATCCTGATGATCCTCAAGCCATGGCTGAGGCACAAACAGATTCCCGACGCCTGCATTGCCGTTGCCCGGCCCGACATTGACATTAGCTCCCAGACTCCCATTACCGACGCCCGTCGTATTGAGTCCGATGTTGGCCGTCACATTGCCATTAGCACTGCCGTTGCCCCCGGCCACGGGGACACCATTCTGTGGAGTCTCAACTGGTGGAGGAGTAGGCACAGTCCCACCATGGAGTATGTCGTTGCTATCAACCCTGGAAATCAAAGGCTAAACCAAAGTTCTGAGCTGATCCTGGCCGTTGGCGACCGCTTGCATGAGCTCCATGAAGCGATCCATCCTTTCGCGGAGCTCTTGAACATCAGTTTGCACTTGCTCCATGATTTTGGTCTGATTAGCTCTGGTTGGATAGCGGTGAATTGGTCTCTGATCAATCCTGGAACCACCGGAGACAACCTGAAATAACCTGAAAAACCTGCGACAACCTGTGAAACACAAAAGGGTTAGGAAAAACAACAAAGTACTCGTCATGCAAATGCTTCATGCAAATGCATGCGTGTGTCTGTGCGTTAGGGAGATCTCCCCCGATCCTAGTGCCTGAGTGTCGGTGCCGATAATAATAAGAAGGAGTCTGAATCCAATCATGGAAATAACAATCTCATATATAAAGAAAGCCTATCAAGGCAGTACATAGCATCAGCGAGTACAAGATGAATCAACAGCGTGACCTCAGCCAACAAGCCTGGTGATGGTCAGCATACAACAATGATCAAAACAAAAGGAATACAAATAGTCAGGTACGGCCACGGGCGCGATACTCTTCTAACAACTCCTTCGTTTCTGGATGATCTGGCAGAGTGAGTAACCCCTCGACGAGTAATTCCCTCTGCACAATGGTATACTGAAGCCCTTCGACCGAATCTTCCCATGCTCCTTCGTCGAAGCAATCTTCTAGTTTCCGCTTCTTGGACTCAAATGTCAGCTTGCGCTCCTTCAGGTTAGCGAGAGCTTTGTTGAGCTGGCCTTCGGCGGCGTATCTGTGGGCGGTTTCTTCATCAAACCTCTTTTCACTATCCTTCACCTGGGCTTCCAGCTTGGAGATATGTAGCATCAGCTTATCCTCCCGCTCTTTCCTGGTGGCCAGGGAAGCCTTCCAGTGCTGGTTGAACTTGGATATCCTCCGATATGCTTCGTCCAAGTGCTGCTTCTTCGTAGCCAGTACGTCGTTCACAGCTTTGAAGTCTTAACCCATGTGCTCACGCTCGGCTATCTGCTTAGTCAGGTCTGTACCTAGCTGGTTCACAAACTCTGTCTGCCTTTTGAAAGAATGAACGACTTCGTTCCTCTCGCTTCGGAGCTGAGCCAATTCCTTCTCCAGTTCTTCGTTCGCCCGCTTCAATTCATCCCGCTCAGCTAACACCTGATTATGCCGCTGAATGGGCATAGTAGTAGGCTCTTCAATCACTGGAGGGCTTTTTGGCTTGGCATGAGGAAACGGCATCCCTATAGCATCTGCCCTGGCTCTGATCCAAGTCACATACGGAGGGTAGGCTTGATTGTTGCTTTTTCCCAGCAATGGATTTCCTCGCTTACTGATACCATTCCAGGCGCGCTGAAGCTTGGATAACAGATCCCCCTCTAGAAGACCAGTGGGGTACATAGATTCCTGTACCTCTTCCTCCTTCGGCGGAGCTCTCAAAGCATACGCGGACTGTCGAACCAGCAACGATGGATTGTAGTTTATACAGCCCTTCCTGCCTACCAAAGGCACGTTTGGAAACCCGCTGCAACTGAAGATCACCTCAGTACCCAACCTGTCTCTGTCGAACCAATCAATATCCTCTGCAGATAAACTCATCAGACGCTCGGACCACTCAGCTGTGGCTGCAGACGAGACAAAAGGACCCCTCTTGGGCAGATGGCTATCAAGCCATTTATAAAGCAAGGGTACACAGCACGAGACATTCTTACCCCTCCTGTTCTCGTTTTTGTAGTGGACTGAATGATAGACATCTCCTATCAAGGTAGGGACTGGATTCCCTGAAGCAAAGATATGAAATGCATCGAAGTCTACAAAATCGGGCATATTGGGGAACAGAATGATGCCATATATGCATAGAGCAAGGATGGCATTGAACGCGCCCCAACATCCGTCCTTGGCGCACTGCTGAGCCTTACCCACTAGAAACTGCAAGGAGAACCCAGGAACCTTGTTCCAACTAGTCAACACCAACTCGGAGGCGTCCAAATGAAGTGAAGGAGCTAAACCAGCCAGATCAGGCTCAGCATCCATATGAACAAAAGGCATCTGCCTCTTGATAGGCACCCCTAGCACATCAGCATACTCTTCCAGCGTAGGCGCGAGAACGAAGTCCTGAAAAGTGAAACATCTCAACGGAGGGTCGTAGAACTGCAGCAGAGCGTGCAACCCATTCAACTCGAACACAGAAGGTTTACGAACCAAACTGAGCAACCTGCCGTAAGATTTTCTGAACTCATCCCTCACAGAATCATCTGCTAAGGCTATCAAACCAGTCAACTTAACCACATCAGGGGTAGGGAACTTGTAAGCCACGGTCTTCCTCAGAGAGCCCATAACAATACAATAGGAGGCAAGAAATCCTGGATCGGGGAAACGGTACCTGTAACACAGACACACGTTAATGAAATGCAAATGAATATGCAAACTAATGCGAAATACAATCATGCAATAGGAGACCAAGGCAACTGCTGTGGAGATTCTGTATCAACAAAACCAAAACCTTGCTCTATCAAGAACAACTACTGATAAGAAAAACCCTGGTGTAAGACCACAAATCTACTCTGTTAAGAACAACCATCTGATAGGGCCATATACATAGGATCATAATTCTGCTCTGTCAAGAACAAATGTATGATAATAAGGGCCTCTGATGTAGGACCAAGAAATCTGCTCTGTCAAGAACAAACATACATCTGCTGATGAGATCTTCAGACCCCAATCAAAAATCTGCTCTATCAAGAACAAACATACATCTGCTGATGAGATCTTCAGACCCCAATCAAAAATCTGCTCTATCAAGAACAAACAACTGATGACGAAAACTCTGCTCTATCAAGAACAAATACACATCTGATGATAAGATCCTCTGATCCAACAAAACAGATTCGCTATCAAGAAAACCAGGTGGTCTGAAGGTCAAATTTTCCTGCAATGAACCCAACCCTGCTCACAGGTATGGACCTAAACTGACTCAAGTTCGGCATCCTATGCGTTCATCAGCGCCACAGACATTCAAGAGGGGTGATACGATACCCATAAGGTGTGGCATCACCAGCTCATAAAGCGGCCTCACTCGGATGAATCACAAATGATCGGTCCCCAGAGTCGACAATCCACCAAACCAGCAACCGTCTCAACCCAAAGGGTTGAAAGAGAAGCCAACCGGGAGAACCTCGTCTGAGCGTGGATTTCATGAGACACTAGTGCCTGCAAAGCAAGCACGCGCCCACTAATTTCCATAACTAATGCTATGGTACACTCAAGCCTGGGTCTGGCTTCTCACTCATCAGAATGCCCCTTCCCACAACAGCACAGATAATCATATCATACTGAAAATAAAATGCGGGAAATAAAGTGCGAAAAGTAAAATGCGATAAATAAACGCAACCCAACAAGTAATCATACAAGCGCTAGGATTGACTCGCATAGGGAGCCGACGAACCAGAGATTCTGGGTTCGGTCCCCAGCAGAGTCGCCAGTTGTCGCTTTCGCAAAAATAAGGTGCCGGCACAACAGAAGAGTCGCCACCTTTCGTTATTTATCCCTTGGAGCGGGAAAGGAAACAATCGTAAAAAACTAACGAAAAAGGGTAAGACAAGGTCGTCGCAACCATTGTCTGGGTTCGAGAGTCGGTTACGCAAGGGGAAGGTATTAGCACCCCTCACGTCCGTCGTACTCGATAGGATCCATGCTTGTTGTGTTTACTTGGACGGGTTGGTTGTATCTATCTACCTATCAAGGCTGGCTTAAACAGAAAAATGACTCGGCAAAGCGTCGCACTTTATGCCTACGTATTCTCATCAGAGAATGAGAAATCAGAGTCAACGTAGTTCGGCCTACGACGGGTTATGGGGGAAGGTAGCTCGCCAATACATCAGCATTGTGCCTACGTACTCTCAACAGGTATGAGAGATCAGAGCTCACGTAGTTCGGGACACTACGCTATATTTCCTGTCTTTTACGAAAGAAGTGTTTTTATTGTGTTTGCAATTTCAATCGCACTAAAGACTATGACCTGAGAGTGAATGCGTCGCATGTCACCCAAAGGGTACCATACTAAACATCCAGACTTTGGAAAAGACACTCTCCCACAATCCTTTCTCAGATAGCTTAAGGCTTGTAACGTACGAAAGAAATCATTCATGATTACTGTATCTTGAGCTGTTTTGAGATGAGAAGAGAACAGGCCCAACTAGGAGGGAGACTATCAAGTCCTACTGTTGTCATGCCAAGGATTCATCCTATGGTTGAGGTTTGAATAGGGAACTCCTAGAAATTGTCATGCATAGGTTTCAACCTAAAGTTCTATCATCAATTCCTTATCAAAGGAAATGAGAGTCCTAAGGGATCATGTCAATGATACACCGAAACAGACAAAGCATCAGCTTAATAGTAAAATGCATGCAATGCAAGTGAGGGAGGAAATGTGTGTGGGGCATCAGCCTCCACAAGCTCATCTCAACCTTAAGCCAGAATGAATAACAGTAATCATACTGAGGAAATAACAACATGCTATCAAGCAAAAACAGTAAACTGCAATCATACAGAAGAAAATAAAATTAGATGCCATCAAGCAAACAAACCACATGGGCAAGGGAGCTAGGCTCTACCGAATACCCGCAAGCAAAGCCACACAGTAACAGTACAAGCGGAGGGAGCAACTCAACCTCTAGTGCACTCATGCTCCTAGATTAAAGCTATTCTAGATATGGACTTATTCTAATGCATCAAGCAAGTCAAATAAAACACATCAATACAGCAAAGGAAAAGATAAGAAAGCAGATCAACTCTTCTCTTAACTCCAAGCTTCAGCTCTTCTAACAGCAACTCAGTCTTCAGACTTCAATTACTCTTGACAAGTATCAATTTGCTTTTCCAGGTTTCAACCCATCAATATAAGTTTCAACTTATCTTCTTCAAGCTTCAGCTCCTTGATCAGTTCCACCTTCAGGCTTCACTATTAACCACAAGTATCAACTTGGCTTCCTTCAGGATCTCCAAGCTCCAAAGTAAGTATCAACTTCCTTTGATCTTCAAGCTTTAGCTCTTCAGAATCAATCTCACTTGAATCCTCTTCCTAAGTATCAACTTAGTCTCCTCTCCCTGCAAGCTTCAGCTTGTCAGAGTAGTCTTTAATCATCTGGAAATGTCAACTTTATTCTTCAGTCTTTAAGCCTCAGCTCTTCATTCAGTCTTTATTGGATCTTCATTGGGTCTTCAAGTATCAACTTGCTCTTGTTGCTCTTCAAGCTTCAGCTGGAATGGCAATGCTCAAGGAATCATCCTCTTCCACATCCTTCAATGAGGTCTTCATCTTCACACTCAAGCTCAACATCTCTCAAGATACTCAAACCAGAGGAAATCACTTAACTGGATAAGCTGGGGTGTTAAAATGCTTATTGACCACCAAAGGTGACCTATAAGGGTTCAACATCAAAGGAATGGTTCCCTCAAAAGTTCTACTTCCTAGGTACCATCACTTATCCCTCCAAAGGAGAGAGGTGAACACCATGGAAGGACTTTGAATCATAGGGGGGAATGGAGGTGAAAGATACCATCCATGTTTAAGAAAGAAGTTAACTAGGTCTAAACTCTTCCTAATCCCTAACCCTAAAACAACAACAAAACAAACAAGATTCTCAAGCTCTCAAGCTCCTCAATCAATCTTCAAGTCTTCTACTATGCTCCACAATGCTCCTCAAAGCAAGACCAAGCTCTCCAAGCCCACAAAGCAAAGCAACCAAAAAATACAAGCCCACAAGGGCAACACAAATAATCACCAACTACAAAAATCATTTAAAAATAGTATACTACTATATTAAAACCTAATATAAGTTCTAGGGGATCCTATATACCTACCCTTAATACCCTTATATGTCCCAATGTTTAACTTGACCTAGAAACCCAAAATTCTAAGGTTATTGTGGACCTATGTTAAGGATTGACCTAATTCTACACAACCTAAAATTATCTAAGAAAAACTAATCTAAAATTCATCACAACATTATGGAATAAATCCAGGGGGGAGCTAAAGTCCTAATCTAACTATCCTAAAAAGAATGGCCTAAAAATATGAAGGGAACTAGCTAAACAAAATTCTACAAATTCATGTATCAACATAAAAGAATTAAAAAGCTATAAAAAGAGAAAATACACAAAAAATATCAAAAATGCATGAAATGCAAATATTTTTAATTGATAATTTTCTAGACAATGTCATGAAATGGGAGAAAAAATCCCCATGCAAAAATCATTAATTTCCTATTTATATGATTTTTCAAAGATTATAATAAAATGGAGAAAAAGAAATTAAAATGAAAAGAACCTAGGTGCAGATAGCAATGCCAGATAGTTCATTTCATGAATGGGCTCAAAATGGGGGTGGGGATAGTGAGGCGCACTAGGCCCAGTTCTAATCAGAAATTAAATCAAAAATATGAAGAAAATGAAAAAAACCACGGTGCAGAAAGTAATAGAATTCAGTTCAAAAACCAATGGGCCATGAAAGTGGGGTGTGATTAGCAGTCCAGCCCAAATCCCTTTTAATGAAATGATGCGTTTCATGCTGGTTTCAGCTTCCCTCTTCAAATGAAATTAAATCCTGGCCCTTGGATCTCCCCTCAGTCAAAGGGTCCACGCCTGATCCAATGGCCCTCTCTTCATCTTCTTCCTCCAGCTAGGGTTCTAAATGAAGCCATGGAAACGTAGAGCTTCAAGCTCCATCTTCCCCCAAACTCGAACCTCATCAATTCTCCATGGAAAATCAAAATTACAAACCCTAACCTGCCCAGAATTTCATGCTGAATCTAACTATGGCCTTGAAATCAATTGAAACATCCTAAATCTCCAAGCCCGATACAAGATCAAAGATATGCTCAGACATCAACTTCAACAATTCTTGCAATTAAATACCTCAGATTGATCACTGCTTCACACTGATTAATTCTTGATGTCTAACTCATGCTATACCTCAATATATCCCATGTTCTTGGTCCAAACAAAAATGGTGACACCAACTGAAACCTCACCAATTGCTCTCAAACTGCTCAGAATCCATCTTCTATTGGTCTCTAACAGTTCTAACCTAACCATTCTTGCTAATCATGCCTAAATCATGGTGTAAAAGAAAAGTTACTAACCTGTTGAATCTTGATTAACAGATGGTGAAAACCTTCACTGCAAGCCTTCAAACTCTTCAGAATCGATCCTTGAATGATGATATTGCTACTGTTTGCAAAAGATTTGATGGAGGATGCTTGAATCTCAGAATTCGATGGTGACTTGCAACCTTGAAAATCCAAATGTCAACTCTTCAAATCTCCAAGATTTTGCCCTCAAATTGATCTGCACAGCTTCACTATGATCAGAGGAATGTGTTTAGATTGAAAGGATGGATGGAATTGAATCAGAATGTGGATTTTGCTTTCAACTTGCAATGGAAGCAAGTGAAATGGCCAACTCTCTCTTCTCTCAAATCTTACACCAACCTTGCATCTGAGCAAGTTCTATAGGTTATATAGAGTGGTTTAGAATCATCTAGAACCATCTATAACCATCCCATGAGAAATTGGGATTCTCATGTCATGAGTTTATGAATTCATTCATATCATGTATCATCTCATGCCATAGCCCTTGCAGCCCTTGCAACTGACCTGAAATTCTCCTCATGTGAGATATAGGATGTGTTAAAACCCTTAACTAACTTGTACCTTGAGTTTTCTTGAGTTTTGCATTTGAACCTTATGATGCAAGCAAGCAATTTCCAAAGCAGCCCCATGATCTAGGCCTCAATTCAAAAAAGTGGATGAACCATTGTTTTTAGAATGTCTTTTAGAGTCAAAATGACCTATTATATGACATGGTTGGATGTGTAACTTGGGATTTACAATTTCCAACTTCAACTTATTTAACTTATGCCTCCATTTTAGGCCATTTTTATCACTTTTTGCTACAAGCCTTTTCAACATCTCATGACCTCTCTACTAGTCTTAAAAAATCATTCTAAGCAAGTTTGATGTTGAAGATTTTTCCATTTGAAGCTTGGAAATAGGAGATATGGCCTTATGCTTGAAATGACCTATAATATCCAAATGACCAAAATGCCCTTGACTTGTCAAAGCCATAACTTGAGTTCTACAAATCCTATCAAGGACTTATAGTACTCTCTAGAAAGCTAAGAAGATGAGGAACAACATTCATGTTGGCCAAGAGTTCATAGGAATCATCCTTCTTGGGAAAAAGTTGGATGCAAGTTGGGTGACTTTCAAGGACCCAGATTCACATACCTCAGATGACCTGTAACTTGCCAAAGTCATAACTTGAGCTATACAAATCCTATCAAGGACTTATAGTACTCAAATTAAAGATAAGAGCAAGCCCTACAACATTCATGTTTGGGGCAAGATGATATGACAATCACATCTTGAGATAAACTGCCTTGAAGATAGGGATCAAACTAGGGGATTTTACACTGTCGAGTCTTAGAAACCCTAGCTTAAAACTTCTCAAACTCTTCAATCATGATGAGTTGGTCTAGGAATCATCCTTATAGCATCTCAATGCATCAATCCATGATCACATGGCTCTGGGATTAGGTCTTAACCTTCTCCAAATCATCAGTTGACCTAGGGTTGACCCAGTCAAACCCTAGTTACACCACTCATGGCTGAGTCTTCTTATTTTTGCACAATAACCTCTCTAGGCCTCATGATGGCTTTCAAAACATCTCATGAGCTCTCTCAAAGCTTCAAGTCCATCCTCATAGCCTCAGAATCATCTGAGGGGCTCCCACAACTCTCAAGTTATGAGGCATACACCCTTGGTTTCAACCAATCTTTCTGAGGATCTCTTGAGTTCTCTGACAAAGGTATCAACCTTTGAACACTTTAACAACCTTCTTGGCTAGCTTCCAAGTCTTGCATAACTCTTGCTGGGTAGTCATACCTCTTGATCTACTGCTCACATATCAATGAGATGCAGATGGTAATGCTAGTGAACACAAGCTAGGTAAATAAATGTTGGTCAAATTTTGGGGTGCAACACATGGAAATGTCAATTTTTCAAAATTTGGATCGGGTATGGACTGATCAACCCTTGGGTTGACTCAAACTGTGTGCATTTCACACTGTCAAAGTTTTTCTAGTATGCGTCGATGCATTGACTGCTTAGGTCGACGCGTCGCTAAATTTTTCTGAAAAATTCTTCAAATTGCAGCGCCCTTCCACTTGCTTTGACCCATTTGATGATTTCCTTCATTCTATGCATTCAAGCATCATTATTTGCATTTAGATCATTGCATCCACACATCTCTCCTCCACTTCTCCTCTTCCCAAAATCTCTATCAAAACTTAATCTCAACAAAGTTCCTCAAATATCACAAGGTTTCAACTGAATTTCTCATCAACAAAGCAAACTCAACCTACTGTTCATATTCTTCGTCAGTTAAACCTCATGGCTACCAGAAGAGTCGCTGGAAAATAAACCACTAGACCTCCAACTTCACAATCTGGTACTTCCCAACCTAGGACAAGTGTTTCGGTAACTGCTATTTCTATACTCCCTTCTGAATATGCTGAATTATATGAAAAGAACTTTAGCAGACGATCTATCGTGAAACAATTTGTCTACTATCAAAAAGTTGCCGAAAGAATGCACATTCAGAAAGTTCTCGAACTTTTGGATTTTCAAGACTTCAATATGTTTTTGGAATGTGACACGAAGTATAGTGAGGATCTCGTTTGATTATTCTATACGGGTCTTCAAGGAAAATTTTATGGGTATGAGTACAGTTGTAAAATAGGTGATAAAAGGATTTCGGTAAATGATAGAGTTTAGAAAGATCAGTTTAACATGTGTCCACTCTCTGCTCCACTCATTAAGGTCACTGACACTAGAACCACGAACGGTTATGAGTTTAAAGAAGCCTTGAACTCAATGTTAAAGAAACCCTTTACTAATCAGATTGTGGCTAGTAATCTCTTTCCTAAGTCAGTAACTACTAGTCGTTCGAAACTAGTTGGTCGAATCCTACAATGGATAGTATCTCATATACTTCGGCATAAGAAGGGAGGTTACTCCAGGGTCGATCAAGCTGAAGTTCACTTGGTTTACATTTTGAAGAAGAAAATAAAAACCAGTTGGCCTCATTATATTGCAAGTAAGATTTATGCTTTGAGAGATTCTAGAAGAGGCACTGCTTTATCCTAAGCATTGTTCATTCAAAGTGTGCTTAACCATGCTGAAGTGATTATCCCGGGAATTCCGTATAAGACATTGACATCTGATCAAGAATCATGTCAAAAGACATTGACAATGATGGGTTATGTTGCGGTGGAAATAGGATCACAAACTATTAATGAGTTTGAATCGCAATTCAATTCACAACCGCTCTTTGATTTATCCGAAGGAAAAGGTCAAAAGAGGGAAAACCTATTTTTGCATCGTAAACACAATGCGGGGAAAGATCTAGGATTCGGGGGTTGGTTAAATTTAGGGAAGGTATTAGCACCCTAAACTTCTGTAGTATTCTACAGGAACCTTTTGTTCAAATGTTTAACTATTTGCTTTATTTATTCTTAAGGTATATGTACAAGGGATTACAAGTGAGAAAATAAACCTAAGGGGTTAGTTCTAAGTTTACTCGGCAAGACATCGCATCTTGTGCCTACGTATCCTTACGGGAGTGGAATCAGAGTAATCGTAGTTCCCCTTAAAAGGGAGGTTAGAGACTTCTTGACTGTGGTCAAGGTCTCAAGGGGAATAAACATGTCTTAAGGACACGCTTACGTGGAGTGTAGGAACTCCAAATCTCTACGTTGAATTGTTAAGTTGTAATTAGGGTTAAATTAGGGATTCCACGGCGGGAAACCCTAAACTGAGCGCGGCGGCTCTTTGACCTAATGCTAGGGGTAAAATTGTAATCTTGCCTGCGGCGAGGCATTTGTGAAAATTAGGGTTTGTAAGAGTTGTAATTTTGAGGGTTTGAGGACTATTGGCGCGGCGGCCAAACAGCTAGACCTAATTCCTTCGGAGGAGTGAAATTATTGGCAAAGACGCGATAAACATACAATAGCAGAACATAAAGTGCGGAAAGATAAATGCGATTGTTAAAATTCGCAAGGTTACAACCGAGAAGCAGTTACAATAATAATAACTTTGAGTAAAAAAATAAGATGAACGTAATGAGCTGCAAAACGAACACACGACGTTAGTGGGGCTGAGTTAGGCGGCAATCAGAAAAAGATGCAACTTTGAGATTTTTATTATTGTTTTATAAAAATCTTGATTTAAGTTTTAAAAAATTTATATTAGCTTGCGAAAAAAGATCTAATTTTTAAAAATGCTTTTAATATTAATATTTTTTGTTAAAAAAGGAGTTTTATTTTTTAATATTTTTAAAAAGAGTTTTTTAATTTTTATTTAAAAAAGGAGTTTTTTGTTTATTCTTTTTTTTAAAAGGTTTTAGCTTTATATTAAAAAAGTTTTTAATTTTTATTTCTGATATTTTACACAAAAAGGTTTTTTTTTTTTAAAATGGTTTTTCAAATTATAAAAAAAATGAAATGGTTATAAACTTAAAAACAAAAAGACAAGTTAAAGAAACAAAACAAAAAAGATAAAGGGGTTGGGCTGAGTGATCAAACCCCAGACCCAACCCACACGGTCCACACAAACAAACAGCATCTCGCTGCTAGGGTTTCACGTTCTCATTCGCGAACGGCGCCTCCTTCTTCTTCCTTGCCGTGTCATTCCTTGTTCATCCCTTGATGTCTCCTGAAACCACACGAAATCTGTTAAACGAGGATGACAGAATATTATTTCACTTATGTTTTAACTCGCGGGTAGAAATAATGAGGCGATGGTGATGGTGGAAACGGCCGATGATGAGTTCTCTGAGGCTGGGAGTTGATTTGCCCGCCGTTCAAACGGCGCTGGTGAACCTTCTCTTTTCGGGTTGCTTTTGATCTCTCTCTTTCACGATTGCTAGGGTTTGCTCTTCGCCGTTTTTCGTCCCTCTCCGTCTAGGGTTTCAACTCCCTCTCGCATCAGGTTGTATTCCCCTATTTATAATTTCTTTTATCTCTCTTTTTGGGCCTTGGATTTGAGTTACTCTGAGATTTGATGATTTTGATTTGATTCGGTTTCGTTTGGGTTTTTCCAGATTGAGTTCAAATATGATGCTTTCTGATACGATTAGGATCTCGTTTCTTCTTTTGGAACCTGATTGGGGTTTTGTGCTGATATGATCTTCTGATTCGATTGGATTTCATTAATTTGCTTGATTGCTCTATACTGATTCGTTTGACTTCGAACTGATTCGTTTTTGACTGACTTGCTTGATTGATTTGTTTGATTGATTCAGATTGACTCAAATTGATTCAGATTGGTTCAGATTGACTCAAATTGATTCAGATTGGTTCAGATTGATTCAGATTGGTTCCAATGGAGATGTTTCATGATGCATTTGGATCTGACTTGAAACTTTCCCTTGCCAGCTCGATTGTGTTTGATCATTTTCTGATTGGGTTGCCTTTACTTGATCTGTTTGATATCGGGATTAATTTATTTTGTCCTGTTTGAATTCAATTTGGACTGTACTGATGCGTTTCCGATTTGGCAATTTTTGATGCAGCTAGCTTTTCCTCTTCTTCTTTCAGAGAATGGATGCTGATGCTTCGACTTAAGTTAGAGCGGCCGAGTGAAGGTTATTGGCGATGATGACCTTAGGGTCTGAGTCAGTTGATTTGGATGCCTTAGTGGTAACGACCTTCGGCGTGAACAACAATTACCGTATGTCCCATAGTTCGATGTTTGGTAGGGAATTAGTAGTGGCTCCGGCCGTGGCTCTCCCAGCCACTCGAACGCTTATGCCCGATGATGATTAGCTGAGGGCTGATGTAACTTTGAATTTCTTCGTTGTCCATTGTTTTTATGCAGTTTGAACCGATTGGCTGGCCTGGTATCTCATGCGTGATTGTGGCGTGAATCCCTGCTTTTGTATTGTGATTAAACTTGTGGATTCATTTCGATGTTCAGTTTAGTGTGGTCATTCCTGTCCCGCTGCTGATGATTCTTGGCCTCTTTGACGTAGCTTGCAAATGCCTGTTTTCCTATGATGTTTGTGACCCGTCTTGATGGCTTAGTTTAGATTTCCAGCAATTGGATCTTTCTGTGACATTTTAATAGTAGTCCCGTTCTTATGTTTTTCGTGATGCTTGATATTGAAACCTCTTGATATTGCTTTGCAGATATTGATGTTGCTGGTGTACTTCCCTGATGATCGATAGTTTATGTTGAGACACCAGTTGCTTGATGCAGCTTAGCTCTGATTTGGTTTGATTGGCTTTTCTTGGATATTTGCATATGCAGATTTGTTTCTTTGGATACTGCTGAATACTCTTCTGTCATGACAGATTTGTAGGCCCTTTTCTTATGTCTTCTTGCGCATAAATCTGCCTCCTGATGCATTGTTTTGATGCAGTTCAGTCTGCATCTGGCGTTCTGTTTGCAATTTTGGCTTGCATTTCAATCCTCTGTTTGGTTTTCATGACCTCACCTACTGGTTCAGGACTAATACTGCTCATGAATTGTTTATGTTTTGGGTTCTGATGATGCTTGTGGCTTTTCAGGTGTTGGGAAATTTGAAACCAAGGGGGCTCAGACCTGCCGGCATCCGGGTCTGAGTCAGAATTTGCCTATGTTGCCTTATTCTCGTATCAGTTCGGAAATCCAATCGTGGCAAAACGAATCAGTCCCACTTCATTTATTTTTCTATCTCTCGGATGTCCCGTATCGATAAGAACAGATGTTACCTGATCTGACGCCCACGGCGCGGATCGGTAACGGGGGTAGGACGCAGCTTCGGTTGTGCCACTCCCGGCACTCGATGATGACATTGTTCTGAGAGTGTCGAAAAAACCTCTAACATTTTTCTGTACTGTTTGTTTTCTTTTGATGTGCAGGTTAGCCGAGGATTCGTGGAGAAGTTCAAATACAACATGAAGACCTTTAGATGCTCTTAGGATTTAGGATAGATGCTTTAGTGTAGTCCCTTAGGATTGAGAATTTTAATGTACTTCCTTGTAACAACACTTTGTAAAATATGAGGCAACATCACATTCTTGTATGATGACATTATTTATGAAATGAAATTCTCAAAGTTTTGAATTTATTTATATCTTATTCTTAGTTAAAAAATATAAACAATTGTGAATAAATCCACAAGTATTTAATATTCATTAACATAGGCATAACACATAAATATTCCCAAGTGGTATTCTTATTGGTGCACTCGTCTCATTTGTGATCCTCATCATCAGATTAAAATGTTAACCAACCATTTCATAACCAAACATATATGGGCACCGTAATCACAACATTTTCAGCATCAACAGTAATACTACTCGTAATTAAATTCCACTGACCAAATGCCAAAAATCTCAATATGATCAGCCCTGGTGATAGGTAAATGCCTCAAAACCATAACGTATCAAATGCCTCAGAATTTTAATAACAGCCCGTCTTCAAGGAATTGGTAGAATTTGTGTAAAATGACCAAAATACCCCCGGGACCAAATCTGCAAAACAAAAAATCTTCATAACTGGTTAACGGTTAGCAATGTACATATGAGATGATATGCGAAATGACTGACTAAATATAAGGGTAAAATTTGGGGTATTACAGTTGCCCCTATTTAAATAGCTACACCAGACGACTTGAGTGACAGAGACTCGAGGAATCGTGGTGGAGAGATTTAAATATAGATAACCGAAAATTTTGCCCTTATATGCGACGATGCAATGTTATGGACAAAGTGAGGACAGCTTAATGCCGATGATATGAATATGATATGGTGCGTATACTGGAAAGGTGGATGCGAAAATGCTGACGAACATGACGACACCGAGACAGACGCCACGAGAAGAACACACTGGGGAAAATGACGCGCTGAGACACAGTACAACACTGGGGAATTCTAAAAATGATAGTCAACTAGTGTGAATGACCAATTGTCACTTTTAGAAAAGGAACGAGATCCTCAAATGGAGATGGTACCTATGAGACAACCTCCACTGGGGAATCTAAAAATAAAACTGGATCACGTACGATTGTAAGATCGATTACAGAATGCTGGAGCATTGAGCAAAGAATAACATCCAAGCTTCTGTAAACTATCCCTCGTGACAAGATCAAACGGACTTTTCGGAAATCCGTATCAAATATACAGGGTAAAGACCGGCTGTATGCCAAAATAAATGGACTTTAATGGGAAATGCCCTGATGAGCTTCTCGAGGGAGAACTGTCACTTATCGTTGGAAGGGATTTATGTGCAAAAAATGGATAAGCACTCAAATAAAGAGGCTGTTGCTTATCTGATAAATAAATCTTCTCGTATTTTAAGGTCGGCGCCTGGAATACGATTCTGATTCTTCTCTTACTGAAGGATAAATAAACTTCTTCATGCTTCAAGATCATGCTCTCCTGAACATGAAAAGGGTAAACTGAACTTCCTCATACTTCAGAATCGTGCTCTCCTGAATATGATTCGGATAAAGGGTAAATGAAAATCTTCATACTTCAGAATCGTGCTCTCCTGAATATGAAAATGGCTGACTGAACTTTCTCATACTTCAGAATCATGCTCTCCTGAATATGAAACTGGATGACTGAATATACTCATACTTCAGAATCGTGCTCTCCTGAATATGAAACTGGATGACTGAATATACTCATACTTCAGAATCGTGCTCTCCTGAATATGAAACTGGATGACTGAATATACTCATACTTCAGAATCGTGCTCTCCTGAATATGAAACTGGATGACTGAATATACTCATACTTCAGAATCGTGCTCTCCTGAATATGAAACTGGATGATCGAACTTCCTCATAACTCAGAATCGTGCTCTCCTGAATATGATTCCGCTCCTTCTTTTACTAAAGGATAAATGAACTTCTTCATAACTTCAGAATCGTGCTCTCCTGAATATGATTCCGCTCAAATCTCCCCGTATCTCAAGATCGTGCTCTCCTGAATACGATTTGGTTTATACCTCAAGACGGCAGGTAAATGGAAGCCCAACTGCTCCATGGAGATGGCCATTTGCTGCGAGTCATAACGAGGATAGGATCGACTTCTTAGGTGAGAAATGTCGTATGTTGATGCTGTAAGATGTAAAGTGTAAAGGGTTGTAACATGTAGGATTGTAAAGTGTTGTACTGATAGATTTTCCAGGCGTGAACTGGCGTGTATCTGTAAAGGGTTGTAGTTGATTTTCTTGAAAGATAGTGCAAAATAAATGCACGTCCGGGTACAGTGATAAACTTCTCGAGCGAGATAGTCGCGTATCTGGCATGGTATGGTGAAAATCTTTAGATGGTGCAAAATAAATGCACGTCCGGTTGGGCTTGACTGCCGACATGACTGAGATTCAATCTAGGATCGAACTAGAAAGAAGACTGGTAATCAAGACTCCATCGAGGGAATGATCTCGAAGGGTAAATATCTAATCCTGGCGAGGAAAGATAGCTGAAGTAACCGTCATCCACGAGGACCGAGCTCTGCGGGGAAACTGGAAACAAGTAAGTATTTTATGCTTAGGGCTGACAATCTATTTGAAGAGACCGGACGAACCCAGTTACTCGGCGGTGACGACCAGTGATAGAGACACCATGAACCTGTGAATGCTAATGCATATGCTAATGTGTATGTTAATATGAATGTATGGTGTCTATGTACGTAAATATGCAGGATGTTATGAAATGAGCATGTAATGAGCATGTAATGAATATGTAATGAATATGTAATGAATATGTAATGAAATAGGCATGTGATGCTTATGCCCTTGCGTATGCTGACGAAACAGACTAGAGACGGGACGAGAGATGAAATAAACATCTCGACGGAAGTACCCTGCGTTCTCTGCAACCAATACGTCAATCACGGGAGAGAATGGTAGGATCAACTCTGGTTTCTGAATTCTCTGGGGAGGAGGTAAATTGCTTAGGTGCACAGTATTATGTCTTCACATGGGGAGAAGAACACCTGAGGGATACTTTCGAGTTACCCAAGAAAAAGTTGTCAGCTTATAGTCGCTCTGGGGACTGTGTTAGAGCAATGGTTTGAAAGTGTTTCTGCAATAATGATATTTCCGGGGAATGAAGAGATCCTTTCGGAATTTCCACTAGTCGAAGTAATTTATTACATTTCAAATTTGTTTTGTTTTTGAGAAACAGTTTTGAAAAATCTACAATGCACCTTTCATTTTCAAATTTTAAGAATAAACGCATTTTGCATAACAAATAGAAAACAAAGAGCAATGCACCAAGGAATGTAAGTAACGAGATAGTATCTTTTATTTAAAGGGCGGTAGCTCGCTGAAGGCATAGCTCCACAGATGATTATGTTTTGAAATTGGCAACATGGGAAAAAGTTACATCGAATCCAATGACACCTACTGATACTAATAACTAAGACTAATCCAGAATCCTGCTTTGGGCAAGGATGAAAGAACTGAAACATGGCTCTCATGCGGAAAGGGTGTTCGAGATGATCAGTGTCCTCTGATGCAATGAAGTGCCTTTGTCCCTAACTTTTGCCTGGACCGCCCTCTCGGGTTTTCAATCCACCGGGACGCTCTTTTTTGCCTAAGCCGCCCTTTCGGGTTTTCAACTTAGCGAGCTTTTTATGATTATTATTTTTTTTCAACCCTTACTTTTGCCTAAGTCGCCTTTTGCAGGTTTTCGACTTAGCGGGTTTTTAGGCATAATATTTTCGGACTGCATCAGAATTCACGGGATGTGCTAGTTCTTCACCGTCCATTGTCGTAAGTATCAGGGACCCTCCGGAGAAAACGGTCTTTACAACAAATGGGCCTTCATAATTGGGCATCCACTTTCCACGCATATCTTTGTGTACTGGTAAGATCTTTTTGAGTACGAGCTCTCCTTGACGGAACTCACGGATACGGATCTTCTTATCAAACGCTCTTTTCATCCGTTTCTGATATAACTGCCCATGGCACATGGTTGTCAAACGCTTCTCGTCAATGAGATTCAACTGATCCAGTCTGTCTTGAACCCACTCAGCTTCCTCAAGTTCAGCCTCCATTAACACTCTTAACGAAGGTATCTCTACTTCGATGGGGAGCACGGCGTCCATTCCATATACCAGTGAGAAAGGTGTTGCCCCTGTCGAAGTTCTCACTGCGGTTCTGTATCCATGCAAAGCAAACGGTAACATCTCATGCAAATCTTTGTAAGTCACAACCATCTTTTGCAGGATCTTCTTGATATTCTTATTTGCAGCTTCAACGGCTCCATTCATCTTAGGACGGTACGGAGAAGAATTGTGGTGAGTGATCTTGAAACTATCACACAACTCTTTCATAGTCTTATTATTCAGATTGGTGCCATTGTCAGTTATTATCCGGTTTGGGACTCCATAACGGCAGATGATCTCTTTCCTGATGAATCGGGCAACCACTTGCTTGGTCACGTTGGTGTAGGAGGCAGCCTCTACCCACTTGGTGAAATAATCGATGGCAACAAGGATAAAACGATGCCCATTAGAAGCTTTCGGCTCGATTGCCCCAATCATGTCAATGCCCCACATAGAGAACGGCCAGGGTGAAGACAAAACATTCAACGGTGACGGAGGTACATGCATTTTATCAGCGTAAATTTGGCACTTATGGCATTTTCTAGCGTATTGGATGCAGTCGGCTTCCATGGTTAACCAGTAATACCCAGCCCTTAACATCTTCTTGGACATAGCATAACCATTGGCATGAGTTCCGAAGGTCCCCTCATGAATTTCCTGTAGTAACATGTTCGCTTCCCGTTTATCAACACATCTGAGCAGAACCATGTCGTGATTTCTCTTGTACAACACACCATTACTGATAAAGAATTTGGACGCCAATCTTCTCAATGTCTTTTTGTCCAGACCAGTAGCACCATCGGGATACTCTTGCTTGACGAGATAGTTCTTGATATCATGAAACCAAGGCTTTTCATCCACCTCAACTTCTTCGACCATCTGACAATAAGCGGGCTCAACCTTGCGCTCAATATGGATAAGAGGTGCTTCATTAACGAATTTAACTTTCCACATGGATGCTAACATGGCTAAAGCATCAGCTACGTGATTCTCGGATCTAGGAACATGCTCGAACTCTATCTCGTCGAAATACTTGATCAGCTCAATAATGTAGTCCTTATAAGGGATCAGCTTCTCATTCTTCGTTTCCCATTTGCCTTGTACCTGGTAAATAACCAAGGCTGAGTCACCACTTACTTTAAGAAGTTTGATTCGGAGGTGAATCGCCGCTTCGAGGCCAAGAATACATGCTTCGTATTCTGCGACGTTGTTAGTGCACTCAAAGTCCAACCTCGCTGTAAATGGAGTGAATCCGCCCTTTGGGTTCATCAAAACGGCGCCTATACCATGCCCATTGAAATTCGAGGAACCATCAAACATCATTTTCCACCAAAGACCTGGTTCTGGACCTTCGCTCGGATCTGGCTCTTCACAATCTCTTTTAATCAACAAAATATCCTCATCAGGAAAATCAAACTTAAGAGGTTCATAATCTTCAACTGGCTGGTCTGCAAGATAATCAGATAAGATACTACCCTTAATCGCCTTCTGGGGTACATACTGGATGTCATATTCGGATAACAACATGTGCCAACGGGCTAGCCTCCCGGTTTGAGCAGGTTTTTCGAAAATATACTTGATCGGATCCATTTTAGAAATCAACAATGTGGTATGACAGACCATATATTGCCGAAGGCGCTTAGCGGCCCATGCCAATGCACAACAAGTTTTCTCTAATGGTGAGTATCTGTTTTCGCAATCGGTAAACTTCTTGCTCAGGTAATAAATCGCATGTTCCTTTTTCCCAGTCTCATCATGTTGTCCAAGCACACAACCCATAGACTTCTCAAGAACAGTAAGGTACATAAATAACGGTCTTCCAGGTACGGGCGGGATCAGAATAGGGGGATCTTGCAAATAACCCTTAATTTTCTCAAACGCTTTCTGACAATCAGGGTTCCACTCAACTGTCTGCCCCTTGCAAAGCAACTTGAATATCGGCTCACAAGTAGCGGTCATATTAAAGATAAACCTGGAAATGTAATTCAGACGTCCTAGAAAACCTCTAACTTGCGTCTCAGTTCGCGGAGCCGGCATATCTTGAATGGCTCGGACTTTGTCAGGATCCACCTCAATCCCTCGCTGGCTAACAATGAAACCAAGCAATTTTCCAGATCTGACACCGAAGGTACATTTAGCAGGGTTCAATTTCAGCTGATATCTCCTGAGTCGTTCAAACAATTTCACCAAATGGTCTAGATGCTCCTCTTCACTCTGAGATTTGGCTATCATATCGTCCACATACACCTCAATCTCTTTGTGCATCATATCATGAAAAAGAGTGGTCATAGCGCGTTGGTAAGTTGCCCCTGCGTTCTTTAAACCGAAGGGCATGACTTTGTAGCAGAAGGTTCCCCAAGGAGTAATGAAAGTAGTCTTCTCTCGATCATATGGGTCCATCTTGATCTGATTATAACCAGAGAAACCATCCATAAATGAGAACAACGCAAAACTGGCTGTATTGTCTACCAGCGTGTCAATATGTGGCAGTGGGAAGTCGTCTTTCGGACTTGCTTTGTTCAGATCCCTGTAGTCTACACACATCCTAACTTTACCGTCCTTCTTGGGCACTGGCACAATATTGGCAACCCAATCTGGATATTTTGCAACTGCCAAGAAACCTGCATCCAACTGTTTTTTAACCTCATCTCGAATTTTCAAAGCCATGTCGGGTCTCGTTCTTCGAAGCTTTTGTTTGATAGGCGGACAATCTGGCTTAAGCGGCAACTTGTGAACAACAATATCCGTGTCTAGGCCCGGCATATCTTGATACGACCACGCAAACACATCAATATACTCTTTTAACAATTCAATCAACCTCGGCCTAATCTCCGTCCCAAGCATTGCACCAATCTTGACCTCTTTCTTGCTCTCATCTGTACCGAGATTAATTAGGTCCACCTGCTCTTTATGCGGTTGAAGCTCTGTGTACTCGTACTCAATCAATCTTGTCAGTTCCGCGGGTACTTCGAAATCTTCTTCACCCTCGTCCTCAGCTTGATTGATGGGTGCATCCCAGTCAGGAGTGTCAGCAAAGTCATTGGATCTAACAAGGTTTACGATATCTCTGCATGATGGAAGGCTTACTTAATTAAAATGCTCGAAGATATGTAAGAATGAAATGCTGTTTTTTTTTTTATTATTATTTTTTGGGAAAAAGGTTGCCAATTTCATTTTTAAAGGTGAAAACGAAAAACGCAAATGAAACAAGGTGGAATTGAACAAAATGCTTTTATTAATATCTTTTTGGGAATGAAAGGTGGCCCAATAAAAGACCCTATAGCCTTGGGCAGAGCTACGGATTTTTATTTGTAAATGAAACTTTTTTTAAAAAAGAGTAATTACTTTGACAAGGGAAAAATAACAGGGATCTCTACGGCCTCCCAGTTGTTCAGAACTGCATCACCCTTAAACACCAGGTTGCTCAGCTCTTCATCTTCTTCACAGTCGCTGATGGCATTGATTTGGAAACCTCTGCTGACAAATACTTCTTGGATAACCTTCGGACGCCCTTCGACAGTTGTGGTAGCTCCCTTCTGAGTTGGTTTGTAACCCAACCCAGAGCGATCAGTCTTGGTCTTGACGTCGATTACCTCTCCCTAACCTTCAGGAATACCCCTGTCAATTGTTGATCTAGTACTCTTCAGTGATGCGAAAGATGGATTACCCGGACCCACTGTCTCTTCGACTTCCAGCAGCACAGCATTGGCGATCTCAAGTGCTTGAAAAGAGATGTCTAAAGCATTCTCATCGGCCTCGATGTAACGGAAAGAAGACAGGTTACTGACCATCAGATCCTCCTCGCCGTGTATAATAACCAACTTTCCATTGATCACGAATTTCATCTTCTGATGTAACGTTGAGGTTACTGCCCCAGCGGCATGGATCCACGGCCTTCCAAGTAAACAACTGTAATTGGGATTAATGTCCATGACTTGAAACGTGATATTAAAAACCTGCGGACCAATCAGGATAGGGAGCTCAACCTCCCCCATTACCGACCGGCGAGAGCCATCGAAAGCCTTGACAACCAAAGGAGTAGGTTTCAACACAGTCTCTTTACAAGCCAACTTATCAAGAACCCTCTTGGGTAGAACATTCAGAGAAGACCCGGTGTCCAATAGCACTCTCGCTAAATTGTCCTCCTGACATCTTACCGATATATGTAAAGCACGATTATGGTTCGGCCCCTCCTTTGGTAACTCTTCATTGCTGAAACTGAGGGTGTTACAGGCGGTCAAATTGGCAATCACACTATCAAACCGACTGGTGCTAATATCTTGATCCACATGTGCTTGAGTCAAAACCTTCTGCAAGGCCATCCTATGGGCGGGTGAACTCATCAACAGTGATAGAATCGAAATCTTGGAGGGAGTCTGATGAAGTTGATCGACAACTTTATAGTCACTTTTCTTGATGATCCTCAAAAATTCGGCATCTTCATTATTCGTGACGGCTCCTTTACCTTTGTCTTTGGCAGGCACTGGGGTACTAATTATTTCCTTAGGTGGGACCTCGTTGGAATGGGGAGTATACACACGGCCACTGCGAGTCATCCTGCTTACCTCCGCGATATTGGTCACCGCACCCTTAGCCTCTTCATTTGGAATAACCTTCCCAGACTCCTTGTCAATCATAGTCACGTCATATTTCCAAGGCACCGCTTTAGGATCACTGAAAGGAAACGGACTTGGTCTTCGAATAACTATAGGCTTAGGCTGATTCACTTCAGGAATATACGACTTCGGTATATCGAACACGAGACTGGCGGAGCTTGCCCCTGATAAATTAAACACTGGTACCTTACCCTTTGATTCGGGCTGATGGAAGACAGGATCAACCACAGCGACCTCATCCTTCTTGGCTTGGCTTGTCACTTGTAAAACACCCTCATTAATTAACCTCTGAACATCATTCTGAACCAACACACAACCCTTGATACTGGCTTCACAACTTACGCATGCAACGTGGGAAGTATCTACCAGGCCAGCTTCGAACAGTTTCGAATGGAACATCTTGAGGGGAGTCTTAATCTGTCCAACGTCAAGGGCATAACCTTCCCCCGAATCAACACTAATGGCATTGACACTCTCATGGTTAGGAAAAGGGTTCTTCTTAACATTCGGTTGAGGATCTTCAAATGACAAAATCTTCTTTTCCAATAAATCCCTGACAATATTTTTGAGAGCATAACAATTCTCCAGATCATGACCAGGCGCACCCTCATGAAATAAACAATGAGCGGCGGTGTTGTAATTGGCGGGTAGAGGATTAGGAGGCGGACCCAAAGCCCGAGTAGTGATGAGACCTTGCTTGACCAAAGAAGGATACAACTCGGTAAAGGTCATCGGAATCGGCGGACAAGGCTTATACGTTCTTCTATTCGGAACAGTCTGGCGAGGAGCCGGACTCTTTGGCTGTTGAGGAGCAGGAGCGTTGGGCGCCTGTAGATAGTTGACAGGAGGCGGATAAACAGGAGGTTGTTGCATAGGTTGATACATGGGAACCTGTTGATTGAAAGAAGGTGTAATAGCCGCCACATAGGGTTGTTGAGCATATTGGACTGGGTACCCTTGAGGTTGAGCATAACCTTGCGGATGTCGATAAAAGCGTTCTCTGGGTCTACCAGAGGATATAGCATTAGTCTCACCCTCTTTCTTTTTCTGGGAGCTATACGGGGGTTTCTTCGGCTGATCCTTAGAAGCACCATGATTATTTGTCATTTTACCACTTTTCATACCCAATTCAATCTTGACACCCACAGCAACGATGTCGGAGAAATTTGAAGTCACACTACCCACCATTCTTTCGTAAAATTCTGGACGGACCGTGTCGACAAACCAATCAGCTAACTCTTTCTCGGTCAAAGGAGGTTCTACCTGCGAAGCAGTCTCTCTCCACCTTTGAGCATACTCTTTGAATGACTCAGAATTCTTTTGTGACATACTCAGCAACTGTCTTCTGTCAGGAGCCAGATCCATATTGTACTTGTAGTGTTTGATGAAAGCGTCAGATAAATCTTGAAAGCTCTTAACGCGAGACTGGTCCAAAGTTAAATACCACTTGGAAGAAGCACCCTTCAAACTATCTTGGAAGCAATGAATCATCAGTTTATCATTCTCAACATGGGCAGCCATTTTGCGATAATACATGATCAGATGACTCTTAGGACAGGTGGCACCTTCATAACGATCGAAGTTCGGAGTTTTGAACTTCGGGGGAATGACCAAACCTGAGACCAAACAAACATCCCTTGCAGCAGTCCCAAAAATTTGATCACCCTCTACCTTTTTCAATCTCTGGACGATGGTGTTTACTTCCTCACGAAGCTTATCATGTTTCTCATAACCCTCAACATTCTCATCAAGATTATCAAAAACGGTCTCATTGAAGTACGGTTGCGCACGAGTGTGTACAACAGGTGGTGCAAAGATAGGAGCCCCCCTAGAAACTTCAGAAAATAAAGGCACGGCTTGCTGAACAGGTTGATTAATTGGAACAGTGGCTTGAGGAGGCACAAAACCGGGAGCAAGACCATAAGGTGGGTCCCTTGCTACGGTCACACTTGGTGGAGGGTCCACAGTAACGCCGGTAATCTCAGAAACAACAGTGGGCTGGGTATCCATCTTAGCATTCATGACATGTAACAATTCCATCATACGCCCCATACCTCCTCGAAGGTCTTCAAGTTCATTGCTAAGGCGATCAATCTCTTTTGCCTGATCCTCCATTCTTTTCCGAGTTTGAGCTCTGGTGTTGTACTGGTGCTGAGAACTCAGGGTGACGAAACTGGAAGGCGAGAGAACCGAACATGAGAAAACGGAAGACACATGCAATGCAGAAAATGATGCTGGGATGAAGATTTCATGGAATTCAAACATTTATGAATGTCGTGGGGTACCAAGGAAATCTTTTTCTTGTTTTTCATCTTGTTTTTTTTTTATTCATGGTATCCCGCGATATCTGTAAATGGTATTTGAACTCCATGAAATACAATGCAATGAGATGCTTTATGGATGCAATGCATGAAAACACACAAAGTCCTAGGTTAAAGGAACGTGAGCGGGGTCACGGTCTACCCATCCCCAAAAGGAGTGTACTATAGGTTAGTTGTACCTGCAGAACAAGGTTCTAAAAAGTGCCCAAAGTCATCAGCCCATCTTTCGGATATTATCAACCTTCCGATTGACTCGGGGGTTAATAATATTCTCAAGAGAACCTCTTTTGAGTGTAGTATCGCGTAGCAGCCATTGTAAGATTACTCCCACATAACTCCCGCACTACGTCCTAAATAAGGCCAAGGTGGTGTTAAGGTACTACGGTCCTCAATATCACAGACTCCAATCGACCATGGAAAAAGTTTTCGCGATTACTCGTTCAACCGAACCATTTTCGAAAGGGTCTCAACTGAGCGGAGATTCTCGAATCAGCTTGGTCGGGATTCAACTCCCTATAAGCCTCCTCGAATGTATCCCCATCCTATAATAATGTCACTAGTCCGGGCGTAGGACTTTTATCTCACAGCACAAGGAACAATCCCACGATCAAAGCACAAATATATACATGCAAATAACAGATAGTAATAAATATGAACAAGTTAGGGATAACCCTCGAAAGTTTAGAGTCCCCAGTGAAGTCGCCATTTTCTGTTGCGGTGGAAATAGGATCACAAACTATTAATGAGTTTGAATCGCAATTCAATTCACAACCGCTCTTTGATTTATCCGAAGGAAAAGGTCAAAAGAGGGAAAACCTATTTTTGCATCGTAAACACAATGCGGGGAAAGATCTAGGGTTCGGGGGTTGGTTAAATTTAGGGAAGGTATTAGCACCCTAAACTTCTGTAGTATTCTACAGGAACCTTTTGTTCAAATGTTTAACTATTTGCTTTATTTATTCTTAAGGTATATGTACAAGGGATTACAAGTGAGAAAATAAACCTAAGGGGTTAGTTCTAAGTTTACTCGGCAAGACATCGCATCTTGTGCCTACGTATCCTTACGGGAGTGGAATCAGAGTAATCGTAGTTCCCCTCAAAAGGGAGGTTAGAGACTTCTTGACTGTGGTCAAGGTCTCAAGGGGAATAAACATGTCTTAAGGACACGCTTACGTGGAGTGTAGGAACTCCAAATCTCTACGTTGAATTGTTAAGTTGTAATTAGGGTTAAATTAGGGATTCCACGGCGGGAAACCCTAAACTGAGCGCGGCGGCTCTTTGACCTAATGCTAGGGGTAAAATTGTAATCTTGCCTGCGGCGAGGCATTTGTGAAAATTAGGGTTTGTAAGAGTTGTAATTTTGAGGGTTTGAGGACTATTGGCGCGGCGGCCAAACGGCTAGACCTAATTCCTTCGGAGGAGTGAAATTATTGGCAAAGACGCGATAAACATACAATAGCAGAACATAAAGTGCGGAAAGATAAATGCGATTGTTAAAATTCGCAAGGTTACAACCGAGAAGCAGTTACAATAATAATAACTTTGAGTAAAAAAATAAGATGAACGTAATGAGCTGCAAAACGAACACACGACGTTAGTGGGGCTGAGTTAGGCGGCAATCAGAAAAAGATGCAACTTTGAGATTTTTATTATTGTTTTATAAAAATCTTGATTTAAGTTTTAAAAAATTTATATTAGCTTGCGAAAAAAGATCTAATTTTTAAAAATGCTTTTAATATTAATATTTTTTGTTAAAAAAGGAGTTTTATTTTTTAATATTTTTAAAAAGAGTTTTTTAATTTTTATTTAAAAAAGGAGTTTTTTGTTTATTCTTTTTTTTTAAAAGGTTTTAGCTTTATATTAAAAAAGTTTTTAATTTTTATTTCTGATATTTTACACAAAAAGGTTTTTTTTTTTTAAAATGGTTTTTCAAATTATAAAAAAAATGAAATGGTTATAAACTTAAAAACAAAAAAACAAGTTAAAGAAACAAAACAAAAAAGATAAAGGGGTTGGGCTGAGTGATCAAACCCCAGACCCAACCCACACGGTCCACACAAACAAACAGCATCTCGCTGCTAGGGTTTCACGTTCTCATTCGCGAACGGCGCCTCCTTCTTCTTCCTTGCCGTGTCATTCCTTGTTCATCCCTTGATGTCTCCTGAAACCACACGAAATCTGTTAAACGAGGATGACAGAATATTATTTCACTTACGTTTTAACTCGTGGGTAGAAATAATGAGGCGATGGTGATGGTGGAAACGGCCGATGATGAGTTCTCTGAGGCTGGGAGTTGATTTGCCCGCCGTTCAAACGGCGCTGGTGAACCTTCTCTTTTCGGGTTGCTTTTGATCTCTCTCTTTCACGATTGCTAGGGTTTGCTCTTCGCCGTTTTTCGTCCCTCTCCGTCTAGGGTTTCAACTCCCTCTCGCATCAGGTTGTATTCCCCTATTTATAATTTCTTTTATCTCTCTTTTTGGGCCTTGGATTTGAGTTGCTCTGAGATTTGATGATTTTGATTTGATTCGGTTTCGTTTGGGTTTTTCCAGATTGAGTTCAAATATGATCCTTTCTGATACGATTAGGATCTCGTTTCTTCTTTTGGAACCTGATTGGGGTTTTGTGCTGATATGATCTTCTGATTCGATTGGATTTCATTAATTTGCTTGATTGCTCTATACTGATTCGTTTGACTTCGAACTGATTCGTTTTTGACTGACTTGCTTGATTGATTTGTTTGATTGATTCAGATTGACTCAAATTGATTCAGATTGGTTCAGATTGACTCAAATTGATTCAGATTGGTTCAGATTGATTCAGATTGGTTCCAATGGAGATGTTTCCTGATGCATTTGGATCTGACTTGAAACTTTCCCTTGCCAGCTCGATTGTGTTTGATCATTTTCTGATTGGGTTGCCTTTACTTGATCTGTTTGATATCGGGATTAATTTATTTTGTCCTGTTTGAATTCAATTTGGACTGTACTGATGCGTTTCCGATTTGGCAATTTTTGATGCAGCTAGCTTTTCCTCTTCTTCTTTCAGAGAATGGATGTTGATGCTTCGACTTAAGTTAGAGCGGCCGAGTGAAGGTTATTGGCGATGATGACCTTAGGGTCTGAGTCAGTTGATTTGGATGCCTTAGTGGTAACGACCTTCGGCGTGAACAACAATTACCGTATGTCCCATAGTTCGATGTTTGGTAGGGAATTAGTAGCGGCTCCGGCCGTGGCTCTCCCAGCCACTCGAACGCTTATGCCCGATGATGATTAGTTGAGGGCTGATGTAACTTTGAATTTCTTCGTTGTCCATTGTTTTTATGCAGTTTGAACCGATTGGCTGGCCTGGTATCTCATGCGTGATTGTGGCGTGAATCCCTGCTTTTGTATTGTGATTAAACTTGTGGATTCATTTCGATGTTCAGTTTAGTGTGGTCATTCCTGTCCCGCTGCTGATGATTCTTGGCCTCTTTGACGTAGCTTGCAAATACCTGTTTTCCTATGATGTTTGTGACCCGTCTTGATGGCTTAGTTTAGATTTCCAGCAATTGGATCTTTCTGTGACATTTTAATAGTAGTCCCGTTCTTATGTTTTTCGTGATGCTTGATATTGAAACCTCTTGATATTGCTTTGCAGATATTGATGTTGCTGGTGTACTTCCCTGATGATCGATAGTTTATGTTGAGACACCAGTTGCTTGATGCAGCTTAGCTCTGATTTGGTTTGATTGGCTTTTCTTGGATATTTGCAGATGCAGATTTGTTTCTTTGGATACTGCTGAATACTCTTCTGTCATGACAGATTTGTAGGCCCTTTTCTTATGTCTTCTTGCGCATAAATCTGCCTCCTGATGCATTGTTTTGATGCAGTTCAGTCTGCATCTGGCGTTCTGTTTGCAATTTTGGCTTGCATTTATATCCTCTGTTTAGTTTTCATGACCTCACCTACTGGTTCAGGACTAATACTGCTCATGAATTGTTTATGTTTTGGGTTCTGATGATGCTTGTGGCTTTTCAGGTGTTGGGAAATTTGAAACCAAGGGGGCTCAGACCTGCCGGCATCCGGGTCTGAGTCAGAATTTGCCTATGTTGCCTTATTCTCGTATCAGTTCGGAAATCCAATCGTGGCAAAACGAATCAGTCCCACTTCATTTATTTTTCTATCTCTCGGATGTCCCGTATCGATAAGAACAGATGTTACCTGATCTGACGCCCACGGCGCGGATCGGTAACGGGGGTAGGACGCAGCTTCGGTTGTGCCACTCCCGGCACTCGATGATGACATTGTTCTGAGAGTGTCGAAAAAACCTCTAACATTTTTCTGTACTGTTTGTTTTCTTTTGATGTGCAGGTTAGCCGAGGATTCGTGGAGAAGTTCAAATACAACATGAAGACCTTTAGATGCTCTTAGGATTTAGGATAGATGCTTTAGTGTAGTCCCTTAGGATTGAGAATTTTAATGTACTTCCTTGTAACAGCACTTTGTAAAATATGAGGCAACATCACATTCTTGTATGATGACATTATTTATGAAATGAAATTCTCAAAGTTTTGAATTTATTTATATCTTATTCTTAGTTAAAAAATATAAACAATTGTGAATAAATCCACAAGTATTTAATATTCATTAACATAGGCATAACACATAAATATTCCCAAGTGGTATTCTTATTGGTGCACTCGTCTCATTTGTGATCCTCATCATCAGATTAAAATGTTAACCAACCATTTCATAACCAAACATATATGGGCGTAATCACAACATTTTCAGCATCAACAGTAATACTACTCGTAATTAAATTCCACTGACCAAATGCCAAAAATCTCAATATGATCAGCCCTGGTGATAGGTAAATGCCTCAAAACCATAACGTATCAAATGCCTCAGAATTTTAATAACAGCCCGTCTTCAAGGAATTGGTAGAATTTGTGTAAAATGACCAAAATACCCCCGGGACCAAATCTGCAAAACAAAAAACCTTCATAACTGGTTAACGGTTAGCAATGCACATATGAGATGATATGCGAAATGACTGACTAAATATAAGGGTAAAATTTGGGGTATTACAGGTTACATATGGGATCAACAAGAGACACGCCACAGGTTCAGAGTAAAGGCCACTAGCTCACGGCTACAAGAATCAGATGAAGATGAATAAGAAGAGGAAGAAGAAGAAGACAGTCATCCAATGGACACTGACTTTAATAATACTGAACAAGACAATAGTGGCTGGTTGGATCAATCACCTCCTATGGATTCCTATGAAAATCAAGGATGGGGTGAATGGAAACATACCGGATGGACCTCTCTTGGTTCAGAATATATGTCTCTAACAAACCAATGGAATGAGTCCTATTACATGCCTCCCTCTCCATCACATCCTCAATAAAACAATGATGAAGTCCTTGAGATGTTGAGAAATATGCAGCTCCAGCAACAGAGTTTTGCTACCGCCCAAGATGAAAGGTACACGGTGTTGCAAAACCAGATTCAAGCTCAGACCAAAAACTTTAACTTGTTCGCCACCACCTTCGTGGGAGGTTTTAACACTATGGATGAAATCGGTGTAGGTCACAATCGTGCTCTTACGACAAGATTCAACATTCTCAACAGGGCTGTGTTGGAACTCACTGAGCGACTGGATGAGAAACAACCTCCACCACCTCCAGAATATCAGTTTAGAGGAAGGGGTCATCCTTTTAAGGGGAGAAGACCTTGAGGATCATGTTGTGCTGATGTAGTGGATGTCATATTATCTCTTGTTCCTTTCATCTAAATGTTTACTTATCATTATTGTTGCGGTGAGAATCATGATACCAAGCTATTGAATTAACTTGAATCTTTAATTCTTAGAATTCACAATCGGACTTTAATTTATCCAAAGGAAAGGTCTAAAGAGAGAAAAAACCTTTTGCACGATGTAACAACAACGCTAAGAGATTCGGGGATCGGGGGTTGGTTATGCATATGGTAGGTATTTCACACCTGTAGTACTCTACAGGAACCTTTTGTTTGTTTGTATGATAATACTTGCTATGTGTTTGCTATGGTTTGGGTAAAAGGTGTAGATTAAAACCTAAAGATATATACACTAAGTTTGCTCGCAAAGATATCACATCTTCTGCCTACGTATCCTAACTAGGATAGAATCAGAGCAATCGTAGTTCACCTCACTAGCTTTGAAGAACACTTGATTATGATCAAGGTTCAAAGGGGAACAAACATGACGATGCTTGTGTAGAGTTTAAGAAAACTCACTAGATCTAAGTTGAACACTCAAGAAAGGGGGGTAAGTAATCATGACAATGATTCTTACATAGAGCTAACAAACTATATCCTAAGTTCTAATTGAAAGGGCACTCCTAACATGAAGGAAAATTGCGATCTAAACGCAGCGGAAAACAAAAATTTCCTTTAGTGATCCTTACGAATGAGCATGGTCAGTGATAGAATCGTTACCTCTTTGTGGCGATTCAGATCTTTGATGCAGTGATCACAAGCGTTGATGAAGTGCAACGCCTCTACTCAGTCCACACGAACAGCTTCCGGTCACAGTGCTAGCTGCTTACGAACGGAATTATTTGAGTGAGAAAAGAGAATCAAAAACGAAAATGCATCAAGTGAAAGCTTCATCACAAGGGTTCCTTTTATAGACTCTCTTGTGGGCTGCGGGCTAAAACCCTAATTCACATGATCCATAATAATATTATATATTATTATAATAACTATTATTATAATAAATATATTTATTTTATTATTATTTTATAACCATTATAAAATAACAATAATTATTATTATATTATCCGAATTTCTATTTTTCACTTAAGTGCACCGTACCTTACGGTGTTCCTTTGATTTCTCTATCTCTCATCAAACTGTCCTTATGTGTGTGACCCTGTAGGATTTCGTAACGTTGGTAATTATATTAAATTATATATATTTAACATAATAAACAGTAAGCGGTATCTAGCAACACATCACTGCTACCCAAGTCACGAAAATGTCATGTGATCTGACAAAACCTTTTTCGTGATAATATATGTTTGTACAATTACCCTTTTGCCCCTATGTCTATATTGAACACAAGGCATACACTGTGTCATCCTTGTCCAGTTCAATATTGGGCCCTTAGACATTTCTCCTGTTATGCAGGATTGGCAAATTCCATCTAGGACACTCATGTCCCTCAGCATGCTTCGTGGAGTGCCCATCAACTGTCTTTATGATCATCCAGTTACGGATAATGTTTGATCAGCAATAAAGCACCCGACTCTACATCTAGGGTCCATAGTGGTTTCAGGTCGAAGGGTGGTAATACACCATTATCACCATGAGAATAACTTATGACACTTTGCATAACATACTATGTAGTATTCTCATAGCGGGTCAATCCGGTATAAATATTACTCCTAATATTTATACCTATGTCAAGACTTGATAACTCTTTATCCATGATCCATGAGATGTGATCATCAGTCTATCTTCATAATAGTCTCAATGCTTTTAATGTTATCCCACTTTGCAATAAAGCTTGACTACGGATATTTTAAGAATAATGTCTTTATGTTTAATGGGATCTCATGATTAAGTCACACTTAACATTTCATTAAACAGACTAACTATTCTAGGGACTTTATTATTCTGAAAGACAAACATAATAAAGGAATGCCTTTTATTATTAAACGAATAATCTGATACAAGTACCAAAAAGTATTGGCCTCTAGGGCTTACACCAACATAACAAGGGGTAGGCTTCTTAGACTTTAAGCAAAGTCTAAAGGGCAGGTTCTAACTTAACTAAGTGTATGAATGACTTAACGAAGTCGAGGGAGGGAGATGAGCTATCTATGATCCAAAGGTCAACAGAGAGACTTTCCTTTGGAAGGATAGAAAGGGAAGCAACTTGGATGAGAAATAAAGAGTTCCATCACTTGGGGAAAAAATAAACTCAACAAAGCATGAACATCAAACAAACATGAATACAAGATACATGGTTACAACCAAGCATAAACAAACATGTTACAACAAGCAAAGTTTTCAAATAAGATGAATGGTTACAACCAAAGCATGCAAGCGTATTACAATAGGCAAGCAAAGATGAGTTCTTACAAGACTCAATGAAAGATAAAGACTTAAGCATATCTTGACAAAGATGAAGGTAACGACCAATGAAAATAAGTCAAACATCATGGGGAGATTACATGGAAATAAAATGAATTGAAAATGATGAATATATAAGAGGTATGGTTACAACCACAAGGGAATCAATCAAAAACAAATCTTACAAGATAAATCAAGCATGGCTTAAGAGGAATTTCAACAGGAAGCAAGGTAAACAACTTTAAGGATAGGCAACTTTCAAGTGGGAAAAAAAAGTATCACAAACATGAACATCTTGGAAATATTTTGTCATTAAATGAAACTAGACAACATTAAGAGCATTTTGCATAAAGAATGGACTAAATAATGAAGCATGAGAAAGTTATGAAGTTTGGAATTTATGTGAAGAAATCATAAAAGAAACAAGTGATAAAAGAAGGGATGGTCAAGGCATGTATTGTACCCACGCCCTCATGCTCACAAGCTCAAGATAATACCATTCAGCCAACACACAAGCACGCAAATACAATGGAAATGAGAAAGAAAATAATTAATCATGGCAAAACAAAATAAAATAGCAAAAAGTTGTCCCATTCAGGAATCGAACATAGGACAAGCATGAAACAAGGTATAACGCGCGCAGGTAACAACCACTGGGGTGGCAATACATCCGTGTATTAAGCCACCCCTAAAAATGCATAAGCCTTACAAGGCTAAGTAAATCTTGGCCAGGCCTCACAAGCAATCAAGGCCAATGCGTGATGGTTTCAAACTCTACCAAAACTTCATCAAATTTTGCAAGCTAAAAGCCTAACTTGTGTGAAATTCAACAAGGATCAAGATGGCAATCTCATTTTCTCAGAAAATGCATATATTTTGAAATTCACATGAACATGCAATTGTAGCCTTTGAAATGCATTTTGGAAGTTGTGAATCAAAACTGACATGAACATAGTCAAAGAAAGCCAAACACATGTTTCAAATGTGTTACTTATGATTATGCTCAAAGAAACAATCTTTAATTCATACTGAATCATGACATGACCATTCAGTTGCAACTTTATGGAAGTAGCTTAGAACAAACTTTGCATTTAACCAAATTTTAAAACAACATCTCATAACATCATTGCTTCTCAATCCACAATTTGTAACAGTCACTGAATACACACACACAAATGGTGATAGCTTTTTAAGTTTGAAAATGAGACTTGACATCAGAGGTTAACAAACCTCAAAGTGACTTGGCAACCAACAAAATCATGAATAAAACACATATTGATCATCAGAAAAAAAAACTCCAACAACTCTGAATCATTTCAACAGAAGCAATCCAAATCAACATGTTGACAGTTACAATGAATTGATGAACTCAAAAAGGCTCTCTCAGAGCCACAACATTTTAACAATGCTGATGAAGAAATAACAGACATGCCAATCATAATCATGTTAATCTTCAACCAAAACAAACACACATCTGCATAATGATACTAACACAAAATGATCAACAAAAATGACATATGCTACACATCTGCATAATGATACTGAACAGTCAAGGTGAACATGCTGGCAGAATTCTTAATTCTTCAAACAGTCATTTGATGAATCACTATGCTTTAGCCAAACATAATGTACAACCAAGGTAAACTTGCCTAACACAGAAACAAACACCCAAGGCTGATGCAGCCACAAGCAATGGCCATAAGTGGCTTAGAATCTTGCCTTGACAGTTAGAGTTTAACAAACTCAAACCAGAAATAACTCCTGGCAGGACCAAGATAAACTTCTAAGCATAACCAAGTTGGCACCCTTAACAGGTTTGCCATGACAAAACCAGAACATATTCCTAATGAGAATTTGCAAACCTAAGGCAACAGCAAGAACAACATAACACTGAGGAGTCAGTAGCAACAAGGCAATCAGCTCTTGGTATTCCAATCAATGTTTTATTGATGGATTCCAATCACAGCTTCACAAATGATCTCCTTTAAGATCAACCAGCATACACAAGCACTGAAAATGGCATTGTTGATCCTCAAAGGTTTAGGTATATTTCAACACACCTTGTATGAGTCATTTCAACCTCATTCATACCAAACAAAACCTAGCACAATGCCCTAAGGGCAGACATGACATTTTAAAACAGGTGAGATGCATAAAGAGATCAGAGCATGAAACATTAGCAAAAACAGTTGTGCACACATTACAATCATAGTATATGCAAAGTCTTTACACAAAGATATATTAACAAGGAAACAGGTTTGAGAATGACATATTAAACACCTTGCACTGCCCTGTACTTGTACTAGCAGCAATAACAACAATAAGCCCAATGGAAAATCTTAGCACTCAAATCCAACTCCAACCATGACAGTTGTGAACTAAAATCCCCTAGGGTTCAAACATGACTTAGGTGCAAAGATACATCATGAAATGGCTACAAACAATTTAGACATAACAATGATCAAAGCAAACAACAAAAACTGGCAGATTTGCATATAGACTACATTTTGCAATTAAACACCAAGCATGTCCAATATATTCATGATAGAAATGAAAGGGATGGTAACTACCAACCTCTTGTAGACCTCCACACAAGCTTGTTGCAATATGGAATGCCTTGAGAAAAACTTCAGCTGCTGTCCAACTTTGCTTTGATGAAAACAGCCCTTGCTTGCACTTGAAGGAACTTGTGACAAATATCAAATTAAATGAGGATGAGATTGTTTTATGCTATGGACAGTTGATACATCATATATCAAAGGTGTATGGAGGGTTAGGATGATGAAAACAGGTCTGGACAGAGATTTGCTTGATTTTGTGTGTGAGGTCAAACTTGCTTGGTTTGAAAGTTGACTTTTGGGAGAATGGAGTTTTTGAGTGGTTTAAGAGTATGAACACCTTCCACACATCATTTATGGATTGTGCAGATAGTTTTTGAAGGATTGGAATGTGTGGAAATGGATTTGGGAAGCCAACTGCCCAAGACAGATTTTGATAAAACTTGAGATTTTGAAAATGAGGCAAGCAAGAAAGGAATGAGAGGGTGCTTGTAGATTCCTTGGGAAATAAACCCACTTCGCTTGGGGAATAAAGCTTCATGGAAGCTTGCCAGAATTGACAACATAACTCTAAATAGATGCTCTGAATGTTTCCACTGAGGATGAGTCCACCATCACAAGAACGTATCTCATAAAGAAATCCTGGGGAGAGGGTCTTCAATCTTGGTAACTACACACGACCAAATGAGCAACCTAACAAATCAAATCAACTGACGTTTCAATGGGAGATGTATTGATTTTGCACATCAAAGCTTCTGCGACGTTAAGACTTTTCGAAGGGTATAATTTCCACTGAATCTTCCCGTGAGCCAAAGTACTTTATGTTTTGTTAATCTTCAAAAGTTATTTTTAAATTCGAACCCGGTGCTTTCAAAATTATCATTGATCAATAAACAATGTTTTGCATAACAAAGGAAATAAAGAAAATGGTAAATTGCAAAAGAATGGACCAAAAACTGATTTTGTTTAAGAATGGAAGTTTGTCAATGACAGAACTCCATGGAACTTTTACAATTGAAAATGGCAACATGAAAAAGGTTACATTGAATCCACTGACAATCTACCCCTAATGACTAAAACTTCCAAAACCTTGCTTCTGACAAGAACGGTTGAAATGGACTTCCTGTAGAATCTTTTGCAGAGGTGACAACCCATCTGATGCAGTGAAACGCATTTGTCCCTAACTTTTGCCTGGATTTCCCTTTCAGGTTTTCAATCCACCGGGACGCTCTTTTTTTCCTAAGTCGCCCTTTCGGGTTTTCAACTTAGCAAGCTCATTTTCTTTTTTATCTCATCCCAAACTTTTGCCTGGACCTCCTTCATAGGTTATGATCCAGCGGGATACCCATTATTGCATAAGTCGCCCTTGCGGGTTTTTGACTTATCAGGTTCTTTAGGCGTAATATTTCTTTACTGCATCAGAACTCACCAGATGTGTAAGTTGTTCCCCATCCATTGTTGTGAGAATTAACGAGCCCCCTGAGAAGACTGTTTTTACAATAAACGGGCCATCATAGTTGGGCATCCATTTTCCCCGTACATCTTTGTGAACTGGCAAAATCTTTTTGAGTACAAGCTCCCCTTCTCGGAATTTTCGGATACGAACCTTCTTGTCAAAAGCTCTCTTGATCCTTTTCTGATATAACTGACTGTGACATACCGCTGTCATACGCTTTTCGTCAATAAGTTTCAACTGATCAAATCTTTCCCTCACCCATTCTGCTTCTTCAAGCTCGGTTTCCATTATGACTCTTAAGGAAGGTATCTCGACCTCAATAGGAAGTACTGCATCCATCCCATACACCAAGGAAAAAGGGGTTGCCCCTGTTGAAGTGAAAACGGACGTTCTATACCCATGCAAGGCAAATGGCAGCATCTCATGCCAATCCTTATATTTTTTCACCATCTTTTGCAAAATATTTTTGATGTTCTTATTCGCAGCTTCGACAACTCCATTCATTTTGGGACGATAAGGAGAAGAATTATGATGTTCAATTTTGAAGTCACCACACAACTCTTTCATGGTTTTGTTATTCAGATTAGTATCGTTATCTGTTATGATTCGGCTTGGGATTCCGTATCGACAGATAATCTCCTTTTTGATAAAACGGGCCACCACTTGTCGAGTAACATTGGCATAGGATGCGGCTTCAACCCACTTTGTGAAGTAATCAATAGCGACCAGAATGAATCGATGTCCGTTAGAAGCCTTTGGCTCGATTGCCCTAATCATGTCAATGCCCCACATGGAGAACGGCCAAGGCGATGTCAACATATTTAACAACGTTGGAGGCACATGCATCTTATCCGCATAAATTTGGCATTTGTGACATTTCCTGGCATAGTGAATACAGTCAATTTCCAAAGTCAACCAGTAATATCCAGCCCTCAAAATTTTCTTGGACATGGCATATCCATTGGCGTGAGTGCCAAATGTCCCTTCATGAATATCTTGCATTAACAAATCTGCTTCTCGTCTGTCGACAAATCTAAGCAGGACCATGTCATGATTTCTCTTATAGAGCACATCATTACGGAGAAAGAACTTAGATGCCAATCTTCTCAAGGTTTTCTTGTCAAGTGATGTAGCATCAATTGGATACTCTTGTTTTAACAGATAATTCTTTATGTCGTGGAACCATGGCTTGTTATCAATTTCTTCTTCAACCATCTGACAGTAGGCAGACTCAGTCTTACGTTAAATTTGAATGAGAGTAGCATCATTGAGATACCTGACTTTCCACATTGAGGCTAACATGGCTAGAGCATCGGCAATATGATTTTCAGATCTCGAAACATGCTTGAAAGTGATTTCATCAAAGTATTCAATCATTTCAACGATGTAGGCTCTGTAAGGGATCAAATTCTCATGTCTGGTCTCCCATTCACCTGTAACCAGATAAATAACCAAAGATGAATCTTCGCTTACTTCGAGAAGTTTGATTCTTAGGTCCATAGCTACTTCGAGGCCAAGAATGCATGCTTCATATTCGACAATATTGTTTGTACATTCAAAGTCTAACCTTGCTGTAAATGGGGTATAACCACCTTCTGGATTCATCAGAACGGTGCCTACGCCATGCCCACTGTAATTTGAGGAACCATCAAACATCATTTTCCACCAAAGACCCGGTTCGGGACCTTCATCAGGACCTGGCTCTTCATAATCTTTCACCAACATAATGTCTTCGTCCGGAAAATCAAACTTGAGAGACTCGTAATCTTCAACTGGATGATCTGCAAGATAATCGGATAAGACACTGCCCTTAATAGACTTCTAGGCCACATACTGGATGTCATATTCTGATAACAACATATGCCAATAGGCGAGCCTTCCGGTCTGAGCGGGCTTCTCAAAAATATACTTTATCGGGTCCATTTTTGAAATCAATAAAGTAGTATGAAAAATCATGTACTGCCTCAAACGTCTGGCAGCCCATGCCAAAGCACAACAAGTTTTCTCGAAAAGTGAATATCGGCTTTCACAGTCGGTGAACTTCTTGCTCAAATAATAGATGGCATGTTCCTTTCGTCCGGACTCATCCTGTTGACCTAACACGCAACCCATTGAATTCTCGAGTACTGTCAAGTACATGAAAAGAGGTCTTCCTGGAACAGGAGGTATTAAGATCAGAGGCTCTTGAAGGTAGCCTTTAATCTTATCAAAATCTTGTTGGCAATCTGAATTCCAAACAACTGTCTGATCCTTTCGTAACAGTCATATTGGAAAATGGCATATCCAATATGGGCTCGTAAGTAAGAGTCATATTGGAAATAAATCTGGATATATAGTTCAATCTTCCAAGGAAACCTCTGACTTGTTTCTCAGTCTGCGGAGCCGGCATATCTTGAATGGCTCGGACTTTATCTGGATCTACCTCAATTCCTCGGTGGCTAACAATGAAACCAAGTAATTTCCTAGATCTCACCCCAAAAGTACACTTGGCTGGGTTTAGTCTCAACTGATACTTCCCGAGTCTCTCGAATAACTTCAACAGATGATTCAAATGGTCTTCCTCACTCTGAGATTTGGCGATCATATCATCAACATACACTTCTATCTCCTTATGCATCATGTCATGAAATAAAGTCACCATGGCTCTTTGATAAGTGGCACCAGCATTCCTCAAACCGAAATGCATGACTTTATAACAGTAAGTTCCCCAAGGAGTGATGAAAGTAGTCTTTTCCATGTCATCTGGATCCATCTTGATTTGGTTGTATCCGGAGATACCATCCATAAATGAGAAAACGACAAAGCGAGCCGTGTTATCTACCAATGTATCAATATGCGGCAAAGGGAAATCGTCTTTTGGACTGGCCTTGTTCAGATCCCTATAATCCACACACATTCTGACCTTCTCATCTTTCTTCGGTACAGGTACAATATTAGCCACCCATTCGGGGTATTTGGATACAGCTAAGAAACCTGCATCAATCTTCTTTTTCACTTCGTCCCGAATTTTAAGAGCCACATCGGGTCTAGTTCTTTGGAGCTTCTGTTTGACTGGCGTGCATTCTGGTCGGAGCGGTAACTTGTGGACCACTATGTCGGTGTCTAAACCTGGCATATCCTGATATGACCAAGCAAATACGTCCACATACTCTTTTAAAAGCTTTACCAATTGCTGCTTGACTTCTACCCCAAGTGTTGCCCCAATCTTGACCTCTTTCTTGTCTCTTCGGTGCCAAGATTAATAACATCTACCTGCTCCTTGTGAGGTTGAAACTCTGGGTGCTCGTAACATGCCATTTTTACCAGTTCATCAGGGATCTCAAAATCTTCGTCCTCATCTTCGACTTGGTATATTGGTGAGTCAAAGTCAGGAGGGAAAGCAAAGTCATTGGATTCAACAGGTTTTGGGGTATCACTGCATGTTGGAATGGCTTAATTTATTAAAACACACAAGGACAAATGCAGCAACAAGGAAAAATGTTTTGATGATTTTTTAGAAAATTGCCATCTTCTTTTTAAACATGGAAACAAAAACAATTAAGGAAACAACAACGAAGGATTTAACAAAATAGTTCATTAATCATAATATTCTTGAAAGCACGGGGCCCTTACAAAATACATCATATAGCCTTGGGCATGGCTATGGAGGTTTAAAGATAAAAACCAACAACAAGTAAAGAAAATAAACAAATTACTTCGACACAGGAAAGATCACGGGAATCTCAATAGCCTCCCAATTGCCTAAAGCATCTTCGCAATGATATACCAAATGTTTAATATCCCCGTCTTCAAAATCTTCTCCCACAACATTGACTTGGAATCCTCCACTAATGAACACCTCCTGGATAGTCTTCGGACGTCCTTCGGCGTGTGTTGATGCTTCGACATGAGTTGGTTTGTAACCCAACCCTTGGAGACCCAGTCTTGCTTTCACTTTAATAACCTCTCCCCAACCTGCAGGAGTACCCTCTTCTAATGTAGACTTGATGCTCTGAGCGGATGCAAAAGATGGACCACTCTTTGCCACTGTGTCTTCTATCATTACCGCGTTAGCTATTTCAAGCGCTTAGAAAGAAGTTTCTAACGCATCCTCATCTTCCTCAATATACCTGAATGACGATAAATTACTCACCATCAAGTCCTCTTCGCCATGCACAATTACCAGTTTGTCGTTTACAACAAATTTCATCATTTGATGCAAAGTGGAAGTCACTGCCCCTGCTGCGTGAATCCAAGGTTGTCCCAACAAACAGTTGTAAGCTAGGTTAATGTCCATTACCTGAAATGTGATATCGAACATGTGAGGGCCTATCATAATCGACAACTCCACTTCCCCAACAATTGTCCTTCTCGAACCATCAAAAGCCTTCACAATTAACGACGTTGGCTTCATCTTTGCCCCTGCATGTGCTAACTTTGTGAGCGACCTTTTAGGTAATACATTCAACGAAGATCCAGTATCAACCAAAACTTACGCCAACGTGTCCTCTTGATATCTGATAGAAACGTGCAAAGCACGGTTATGATTACGTCCTCCCCTCGGCAGCTCCTCGTCACAAAAACTCAGAGTATTACAAGTTGTAATGTTGGCTATCACCGAATCAAATTGGCTAGGGGTTATATCCTTCGTCACATGTGCTTGCATTAACACCTTTTGCAGAGCCTCTCTATGGGCCGGGGAATTTATCAGGAGAGACAGAATTGATATTTTTGAGGGGGTTTGATGGAGCTGATCAACAACCTTGTAATCACTTCTTCGGATAATCCTTAAGAACTCTTCAGCATCTCCTTCAGTGATGGGAATTTCTTTGTCTTTGGCTGTTATGGAAGGGGTAACCTCTTTTAGAGCAACTACTGTTATCTTGGGTTGATATATTCGACCACTACGGGTCATCTTGCTCGTTCCTGCAATATTTGTCACATCAACCTGGTCATCCTTCATCTCCTCATTCTGAATAATCTTCCCAGATCTTTGGTCTAACACAACCATATCATACTTCCACGGGACTGCCTTTGTATTCTCAAAAGGAAATGATCTCGGCTTCTAAATAACAACTGGTCGAGGCTGATCAACAGCAGATTTGTCAAAAACAGGCTTCACATTTTTGCTGATCATATTGAACACAGGGACTTTCTCGCTTTTCCTTGGTAGATTGAAAACAGACTCAATCACTGAAACTTCCTCCTTCTTTACCTTGATATCTACTTGCAATAATCCATCGTCAATCAGACTTTGCACATATTTTTGTACCATACCACACCCTTTAGGATTAACAGAGCACTCTTCACAGTCACTATGGGTACCTTTAATCATTCTAGCTTTCAACAGTTTCTCATGAAGTAACCTCAACAGAGTCTTGATTTCTGACACATCACAAACTAACCTTTCATCTGAAGCCTCTTCTATAGCATTAACTCCTCCATGATTTGGCAATGGGTTACTTTTAACATTAGGTGGTACATCATCAAAAGACAAAATCTTCTTCTCTATGAGCTCCCTTACAATATGTTTCAAGGCAAGACACCCCTCTAGATCATGGCTGGCAGCACCTTCATGAAAGGCGCAATGAGCATTTGGATTTTAATGAGGTGATGAAGTATCTGAAGGTGTATTCAATGGTCGCGTTGTTATCAGCCCTTGTTGCACCAAAGCCGGGTACAACTCTGTATAGGTCATTGGTATCTGAGGAAATGGAGGCCTCGTTGTTGGTCTTCAATTTTGGTAATTTTGCCTTGGTGCCTGAGCCCTTGGCTGCTGATATTGCTGATAGGGTGGAGCGTCGGGCGCTCGTTGATACCCTTGTTATTGAACTGGTTGATACATGGGTGCTGGTTACTGTCTGATAATTCAAAATAGGGTGATTGAAAGCAGGCGTTATAGTCGCCACATATGGTTGTTGAGCATACTATACTGGATACATCGGTTGTTATGTCAAATTTTGCTGAGGTTGTTGAACATAGCCTTGTGGAGGCTGTTGAACATAACCTTGTAGAGGTCGTTGATATCATTGGTAAGGTTGCTTCCAAGTCTGATTTCTTTTCCCCACTGTTATGGCGTTTGTTTCTCCCTCCTTCTTTTTATGAAAATTACCATTGAACTTCTGGACATTGTTGTTGTTGGAACCACTGGAACTACTAGTCATTTTTCCATTCTTCAATCCCAATTCCACTCTCACCCCCACAACCACTATCTCGGAGAAACTTGATGTTACACTGCTAATCATCTTCTCATAAAATTCTGGTCTTACCGTATCCACAAACCAATATGTCAACTCTTTTTCATTTAAAGGAGGTTCCACTTGAGAGGCAGTCTCCCTCCATCGTTGTGCATACTCTTTGAATGATTCAGAACTCTTTTGTGTCATACTCAACAACTGTCTTCTGTTAGGGGCCAAATCCATATTGTATTTGTAATGCTTTATGAAAGCATCGGACAAGTCTTGGAAAATGTGAATGCAAGATTAATCTAGGCTTAAATACCACTTAGCAGGGGCTCCTTTCAAGCTATCCTGGAAACAATGGATCATCAGCTTATCATCTTCTACATGTGCATCCATTCTTCGGTAATACATGATTAAATGCGTCCGGGGACAAGTAGCACCGGTGTACTGATCAAAGTTGGGAATTTTGAATTTTGGCGGGATTACTAATCCAGACACTAAACACATATCTCTAGCATCAGTACCAAAGATATCATTCCCCTCCATTGCTTTAACCTTCCTCCCTATAGTTTCTACACTCTCCTTCAATTTCTCATGTCGCCCACTGCCTTCTTCAGACCCATCAGGAACTTCAAACACGTGTGGGTGGTTGTGAAAAACAGGGCGCACTTGAGTTTGTACAGAGGCTGGAGTATAAGTCGGAACAGCTCGGGGAATCTCTGCCCATATAGGAACTGATTATTGACTGACTGGTGGCGGAGGTATGAAACCTGGTATTAACCCATATGGTGGAATACTTGCAACAGTGATTGCCGTTGGGATCGGCTCCACAACTACGTTAGTGATTTCAGAAACTACAATGGCCTAAGTGTCCATTTTTGCATTGATGACTTGTAAGACTTCCATGATTTGTCCAACACTTCCTCGTAAATCTTCAAGTTCATTTTCAACCCTATCCAGAGCCAAATTTTGTTCTTCCATTCTTTGATGAGCTTGGATGGGTGAATGGAAACATACCGGATGGACCTCTCTTGGTTCAGAATATATGTCTCCAAAAAACCAATGGAATGAGTCCTATTACATGCCTCCCTCTCCATCACATCCTCAATAAAACAATGAAGAAGTCCTTGAGATGTTGAGAAATATGCAGCTCCAGCAACAGAGTCTTGCTATCGCCCAAGATGAAAGGTACACGGTGTTGCAAAACCAGATTCAAGCTCAGACCAAAAACTTTAACTTGTTTGCCACCACCGTCGTGGGAGGTTTTAACACTATGGATGAAATCGGTGTAGGTCACAATCGTGCTCTTACGACAAGCTTCAATGTTCTCAACAGGGCTGTGTTGGAACTCACTGAGCGACTGGATGAGCAACAACCTCCACCACCTCCAGAATATCAGTTTAGAGGAAGGGGTCATCCTTTTAGAGGGAGAAGACCTTGAGGATCATGTTGTGCTGATGTAGTGGATGTCATGTTATCTCTTTTCCTTTCATCTAAATGTTTACTTATCATTATTGTTGCGGTGAGAATCGTGATACCAAGCTATTGAATTAACTTGAATCTTTAATTCTTAGAATTCACAATCGGACTTTAATTTATCCAAAGGAAAGGTCTAAAGAGAGAAAGAACCTTTTGCGTGATGTAACAACAACGCTAAGAGATTCAGGGATCGGGGGTTGGTTATGCATAGGGTAGGTATTTCACATCCTAAACATTTGTAGTACTCTACATGAACCTTTTGTTTGTTTGTATGCTAATACTTGCTAAGTGTTTGCTATGGTTTGGGTAAAAGGTGTAGATTAAAACCTAAAGATATATACACTAAGTTTGCTCGCAAAGATATCGCATCTTCTGCCTACGTATCCTAACTATGATAGAATCAGAGCAATCGTAGTTCACCTCACTAGCTTTAAAGAACACTTGATTATGATCAAGGTTCAAAGGGGAACAAACATGACGATGCTTGTGTAGAGTTTAAGAAAACTCACTAGATCTAAGTTGAACACTCAAGAAAGGGGGGTAAGTAATCATGACAATGATTCTTACATAGAGTTAACAAACTCTATCCTAAGTTCTAATTGAAAGGGCACTCCTAACAAGGGGTAGGCTTCTTAGACTTTAAGCAAAGTCTAAAGGGCAGGTTCTAACTTAACTAAGTGTATGAATGACTTAACGAAGTCGAGGGAGGGATATGAGCTATCTATGACCCAAAGGTCAACAGAGAGACTTTCCTTTGGAAGGATAGAAAGGGAAGCAACTTGGATGAGAAATAAAGAGTTTCATCACTTGGGGAAAAAATAAACTCAACAAAGCATGAACATCAAACAAACATGAATACAAGATACATGGTTACAACCAAGCATAAACAAACATGTTACAACAAGCAAAGTTTTCAAATAAGATGAATGGTTACAACCAAAGCATGCAAGCGTATTACAATAGGCAAGCAAAGATGAGTTCTTACAAGACTCAATGAAAGATAAAGACTTAAGCATATCTTGACAAAGATGAAGGTAACGACCAATGCAAATAAGTCAAACATCATGGGGAGATTACATGGAAATCAAATGAATTGAACATGATGAATATATAAGAGGTATGGTTACAACCACAAGGGAATCAATCAAAAACAAATCTTACAAGATAAATCAAGCATGGCTTAAGAGGAATTTCAACAGGAAGCAAGGTAAACAGCTTTAAGGATAGGCAACTTTCAAGTGGGAAAAAAAAGTATCACCAACATGAACATCTTGGAAATATTTTCTCATTAAATGAAACTAGACAACATTAAGAGCATTTTGCATAAAGAATGGACTAAATAATGAAGCATGAGAAAGTTATGAAGTTTGGAATTTATGTGAAGAAATCATAAAAGAAACAAGTGATAAAAGAAGGGATGGTCAAGGCATGTATTGAGCCCACGCCCTCATGCTCACAAGCTCAAGATAATACCACTCAGCCAACACACGCGCACGCAAATACAATGGAAATGAGAAAGAAAATAATTAATCATGGCAAAACAAAATAAAATAGCAAAAAGTTGTCCCATTCAGGAATCGAACATAGGACAAGCATGAAACAAGGTATAACGCGCGCAGGTAACAACCACTGGGGTGGCAATACATCCGTGTATTAAGCCACCCCTAAAAATGCATAAGCCTTACAAGGCCAAGTAAATCTGGGCCAGGCCTCACAAGCAATAAAGGCCAATGCGTGATGGTTTCAAACTCGACCAAAACTTCATCAAATTTTGCAAGCTAAAAGCCTAACTTGTGTGAAATTCAACAAGGATCAAGATGGCAATCTCAGTTTTCTCAGAAAATGCATATATTTTGAAATTCGCATGAACATGCAGTTGTAGCCTTTGAAATGCATTTTGGAAGTTGTGAATCAAAACTGACATGAACAAAATCAAAGAAAGCCAAACACATGTTTGAAATATGCTACTTATGATTATGCTCAAAGAAACAATCTCTAATTCATACTGAATCTTGACATGACCATTCAGTTGCAACTTTATGGAAGTAGCTTAGAACAAACTTTGCATTTAACCAAATTTTAAAACAACAACTCATAACAGCATTGCTTCTCAATCCACAATCTGTAACAGTCACTGAATACACACACACACACACACAAATGGTGATAGCTTTTTAAGTTTGAAAATGAGACTTGACATCAGAGGTTAACAAACCTCAAAGTGACTTGGCAACCAACAAAATCATGAATAAAACACATATTGATCATCAGAAAAAAAGCTCTAACAACTCTGAATCATTTCAAGAGAAGCAATCCAAATCAACATGTTGACAGTTACAATGAATTGATGAACTCAAAAGGGCTCTCTCAGAGCCACAACATTTTAACAATGCTGATGAAGAAATAACAGACATGCCAATCATAACCATGTTGATATTCAACCAAAAGAAACACACATCTGCATAATGATACTAACACAAAATGATCAACAGAAATGCCATATGTTACACATCTGCATAATGATAGTGAACAGTCAAGGTGAACATGCTGGCAGAATTCTTAATGCTTCAAACAGTCATTTGATGAATCACTATGCTTTAGCCAAACATAATGTACAACCAAGGTAAACTTGCCTAACACAGAAACAAACAGCCAAGGCTGATGCAACCACAAGGAATGGCCATAAGTGGCTTAGAATCTTGCCTTGACAGTTAGAGTTTAACAAACTCAAACCAGAAATAACTTCTGGCAGGACCAAAATAAACTTCTAAGCATAACCAAGTTGGCACCCTTAACAGGTTTGCCATGACAAAACCAGAACATACTCCTAATGAGAATTTGCAAACCTAAGGCAACAGCAAGAACAACATAACACTGAGGAGTCAGTAGCAACAAGGCAATCAGCTCTTGGTATTCCAATCAATGTTTTATTGATGGATTCCAATCACAGCTTCATAAATGATCTCCTTTAAGATCAACCAGCATACACAAGCACTGAAAATGGCATTGTTGATCCTCAAAGGTTTAGGTATATTTCAACACACCTTGTATGAGTCATTTCAACCTCATTCATACCAAACAAAACCTAGCACAATGCCCTAAGGGCAGACATGACATTTTAAAATAGGTGAGATGCATAAAGAGATCAGAGCATGAAACATTAGCAAAAACAGCTGTGTACACATTACAATCATAGCATATGCAAAGTCTTTACACAAAGATATATCAACAAGGCAACAGGTTTGAGAATGACATATTAAACATCTTGCACTGCCCTGTACTTGTACTAGCAGCAATAACAACAATAAGCCCAATGGAAATCTTAGCATTCAAATCCAACTCCAACCATGACAGTTGTGAACTAAAATCCCCTAGGGTTCAAACATGACTTAGGTGCAAAGATACATCATGAAATGGCTACAAACAATTTAGACATAATAATGATCAAAGCAAACAACAAAAACTGGCGGATTTGCATATAGACTACATTTTGCAAATAAACACCAAGCATGTCCAATATGTTCATGACAGAAATGAAAGGGATGGTAACTACTAACCTCTTGTAGACCTCCACACAAGATTGTTGCAATATGGAATGCCTTGAGAAAAACTTCAGTTGCTGTCCAACTTTGCTTTGATGAAAACAGCCCTTGCTTGCACTTGAAGGAACTTGTGACAAATCTCAAAATAAATGAGGATGAGGTTGTTTTATTCTATGGACAGTTGATACATCATATATCAAAGGTGTATGGAGGGTTAGGATGATGAAAACAGGTCTGGACAGAGATTTGCTTGATTTTGTGTGTGAGGTCAAACTTGCTTGGTTTGAAAGTTGACTTTTGGGAGAATGGAGTTTTTGAGTGGTTTAAGAGTATGAACACCTTCCACACATCATTTATGGATTGTGCAGATAGTTTTTGAAGGATTGGAATGTGTGGAAATGGATTTGGGAAGCCAACTGCCCAAGACAGATTTTGATAAAACATGAGATTTTGAAAATGAGGCAAGCAAGAAACGAATGAGAGATGTGGTTTTCTCTTGGTTCTAAGAGTGCTCTAGTGTATGGAGTGACATAGAGGGAGCCTCTATTGATAGGAAAAATGAAGGGTGAGGACAGATTTGTAACTTGGCACTTTTGGAGGGATTTTGAAAAGGTAACTTTGCTTGAGGGTTTGATGCAGCTGCAAGATCAGATCCTTGGCTCAATCTGATGCATTGTTCAAGTGGTATGAATGACATAATGGTGATTAGAGTGGCTAGGCATTAGGGGGCTATTTGCTGCAAGTGTGCAATAAAGTTTCTCTTTCTTCCATTATATGATTAAAATACTCCCACTTGCCTCCAAGTTGCAAGGTTTGCTAAACCTCCTCATTTTCTGCATTTCTTCTCTTCAAATCCTCTAAATATCATATAGAAATAAGATACAAGGGCTGAGAATAGCTCAAGTGGTTAAAGGATGAGTTTGTGAGAAATTGAAAATGTGGGACTCAAGTGTTAAAACCTCATCTTGTTAAATTCATAACTCTCAGATCATAAGGGCTATGGAAGAGTTCTAGTACATTTTGGAAAGCCCTCATGTAGTTCTATAACTTTCATGTTTTCATGAGTTTCAGATTCCCAAAGGAACTTGGCCAAAAAAACCCTCTCAAAGTTGTTGAAAAACAAGCCTAAAAGTGAAATAACTTAGAATTTTTCTAAGTTACTTTTCCCTCTTGTAATGAATTTGGTCATAACTCCAAATCTATGCATTTTCTTATCATGGAACACTTTGGGACTTTTGTAGGACTTGTCAAGATCTTTCTAATGAGCTTTGAACCAACTCAATTGGATGTGTGGTTAAGGAGTTATGGTCTTGCCCCTTTCAAAATCCTAATTCCCGACTTTTGTGATTACTCCTCAATCCTTGATCCAATGGTCATGAAATTTTATGGGTAGGTGAAATATGTCATTAGGAACATTTTTTATTCATATCTTAAGGTCAAATTCCTTATGAGTGAAGAGTTGACTTTTCGGTCAACCGAACGATCGATCGTGACTACCGAGTCGACTGTTGATGCTCCGGGTCTTTTGAGGCCTTGAAACTTCTTGAATAGACTTCACTAAGCCATATGAACTTTATGGATCATGATTCCACCATTGTAACACCTTTTAAATCAAAATTCAAACCACAGTTGACTTTTCCTAATCGAAAACCCTAATCGGGTAGCCTGAACTGCACTGTTTTGATTCTTGGGTGACAACCTCAAATTGAATTCATACTTGACCCAATTGAGTATGCTTGATGATGTGGAGACTTATTTCATGGAGAACCAATCCAAAACATTGACTGATTAACTCTCGAAACCTTGATTTTCGGCTGTACGGAACCCTGATTCCTGTATCTTAACAAAGACAAGCTTGAAACAGGTTAAGGTTAGATAATCAAATGAACATGAATCTAAAATGATAATGAAGATATAAGGGGTCAAAATTTGGGGTATGAAAATTATGTTTGTTTGTTTGACTAATACTTGGAGATTTTTTGGACCATAATATTTGTTAAATGCACTTCATTTATGTTCATATGTTGTTTGTCCTATTTATCTTCATATTCTTTTCCGTTAACATAATTTTATGTGAATGCTTGTTAATGCGTATAAGTTACAAAATATGTGGGCGTGCGCAATCAAATATATTATGTTTTTCTTTGACCTTGTGTTTCTTTCTTTTTTATGTTGTCAAAGGGGGAGAAGAGACTAGGAAAAAGCAGTAATTCATCTTACAAAGATTGATTAAACTTTCAGATTGTCTCTTGGAAGAATGCATAGAGTAAGGGGGAGGATGATACTACTCAAAGTTCTCGATTTTGCTATTGTTTTGCCATCATAAAAAAGGGGGTGTATGTGAGGGCAAGTTATCTTAATCCTTATTTTAATGATGTCAAAACGTGTCTACTTAGTACTTTGTATTTTGAATGGTATCATCGAGTCTCATATGCATTCGTGCATGAAAAATATTTCAAAAACATGAGTCTATTCATATAGAAGTGCATCATATATGTTTGTGTGTGGTTGATCCTTTAAAGAGACTTAGGGGTGCATTAATATTGTTAGGTAGACCAAACCATGCTCAAAAAGCCATTTTTAAAAGTTTCAAAGGCTTGATTCGACTCAAAGCCCTGCGTACGTTGACTCATGCAACTTGGATTTTGAGCTTTTACTCTCAGGAGTGCTCGCGTTGGT